>CM045996.1:101700750-102018966 GCA_025175895.1 Wurfbainia villosa
CACATACATCGGGTTGTTAACACATTAACAAGTATGCATCATATGCATAGCACCCAACTTCACCTCCCTTTACATCGACCTTGGAGAGAGTCCAACAAGCTGATGCTCCAGGTTAAAGCCAACCCATTAATCGGGAAATAGTTTTAATATGGTTAGAGCGCATTCAACCAATTAGCCCAGCTTGGAGAGAGTCCAACAACCAAAGCTAACGATTGACCTCTGACTCTTACCATATTAGTATTAAACTATTCCATGGTTTGAACATGTTCGGGTTCGAGCCGGGCTTGGAGAGAGTCCAACAACCCAAACAAGAAACGGAACTCTGGTTCTAACCATATCAATGGAAGGTGTAGGCTTTAATATTGTTTAAGGGTTTTTATGTCTCATCCTCTTTGCATGCAAATAACTATTATCTACATGGTATGGCATACATGGTATACATCTACATGTCACGACACACATGACATAATGTTATGCATCTAATGCAATTACATGGCATACAATTATGTCATGTATCTATTTCCTTATATGTCATAACTATTTATGGAAATAAAATATGTTTAAGATTTGATTCTCCAAATCAAATCATAATTAAATTAGGAAATAAATTTCCAAATCTAATCACATATTTTATTCATGGAATTATTTGATTAAGGAAAATCTATTTAGGAAACCAATTTCCTAAATCATTAAAACTACTTATGGAAATAAAATATTTTAAGATTTGATTTCCCAAATCAAATCATGATTAAATTAGGAAATAAATTTCTAAAATCTAATCAAATATTTTATTTATGGAAAATATCAATTTCCATAAATAATTCCAACTTTCCAAAAGTGGAAGATTTCCATAAATACTTCTAGACTTTCCAAAATTGAAAAATTTTCATAAATACTTCTAAATTTCCAAAATTAGAAAATTTCTAGAAATACATTATGACTATCGCAAAACCATTTTTACGATTATGTTGAAACACAACCTGGGCTCTGATACCACTGTTGGGTTTCCGGCACCGCAGCGTGTGTGTGTTCGATCACGTTTCGTAAACATGAACACAGCGGAAGCAATAAAAATAATAAATCTACATTTATTACAACACACGCATGCATATTACAACAAGTGTAGACATAACCGTAAATTTAAATTTGCAATAAAAGGAAATTTATCTACGTTATACCTTTTGTATGACGTGTAGCGGGAACGACATCAACCGGAACGATCCTCGCTAGAATCGTCTCTATCCGTATCCACGCCGAGTTCCTCGGGATAACTTCGCTAAGCCACGAGCTTCGTCCTCGTACGAGTTACTAGCCTCGTGTTGAAGACAACGTGATCGAGAGATGATCACGATCTGAATCCAAATTCGGATCATAATACGAGTCCTCAAAACTCGCTTCTCCGGAGAGGTATTCGTCAACCAATTGACGAATCCTTCATCCTCCACCTCAGAGGATTACCGGAGATCGAATCCCCGGTAAGTTAGCCGCTGTCGGAGCTCTAACTGTCGTCCAAATGACGCTCCGACGAGAGGAGAACAAGCTGTCCAGAAAAACTGGACAGCTTTGGTGGAGGAGATAGGCGTCGTCCAACCAAGGGAAGAAAAGGCTCACCTTGATGCCAAACCTATAGGAGATCACCGGCGGGTCGCCGGAGGATCACCGGCTGAAGCTTGGTCGCCGGAAAGGAGCTGGACGGCGGCACAACAAGCTGGGCGGCAATGGAGGTTGGGCGGCAATGAAGGTTGGGCGGCAACTCCAAGCTAGGGTTTTTGGATTAGGGCTTAATTATCCCTTAAGCCCTCTTTTATAGAGAACTAATTCTCTTAATGGTTATTGGATCATAACCATTAGGCCCGTTAACCCGCTCTATTAAGATAAGTTAAAATAAACCAAACCATGATGGTTTATTTTAAGTTAAAATGAACCGAACCAACTTTTGGTTCATTCGTTTAAAATAAACTAAACCCTTTGGTTTATTCTCCTCCATTGGATTAGAACCAAACCATTTTGGTTCATCCATTACGTCTTCATAAGACTCGGCCCATCCACGCTTCCATTGCGACTGAAACGATTTCATGCTCGCTTTATGTTTGGTCCAACCAAACCTAGTTTCTCTCGGTCTGAGAATCTCATTCTCAAGCTCGTTTTAAATTCTTTGGATTACGCTCGTTGTGCGTGTGACCAAATAGGTTCTCGGTTTATGTTGGCCATCTATAATTAACCATTAATTATAGAACGATCATGAGTGGCACCTAGTAGTACACCATGATCCCCAATTAACCGAAAAGATCAACAGTTGATCCAGAACTATTTCTAAAACCCTTCAGCAGCTCGAATGAATCGTGCCCCATTCCCTTCACTCATCTTATACCCACTTGGTTCAGGACATGGTCTATAGTGTCAGTCCACACTAGGCTAACTATGTCACACCTAGCCCAAGTATCATTTTCTCGTCCTACGGATTCTAGTTACTCCACATGTATCGAAGAGTACCTTACTCTAAACATGTAATGCTTTGGCCAAAGACTTTAGTAACAATCCGACGTGAGGCCATGGGTATACATCTCCTCGCAAGGAGTGGTGAATCCTTTATAGGCTATTCAAACACCTTCGATCACTTCGACTTATACCCAATCATCCTGGGTCCACATCTCCTTAGAGATGCTTGCTTAAGATGTCAAAGCATAAGTCTCTATGATCAAGATGACTTGAATACCGCAAGTCAAAGGAACATCGCACTTAAGACACAGTAAAAACTTCATTGACATATCTATATATGAAGAGAACCATATGAAGTCTTACGGCTGGTCACTCCAATGAACTAGTTACCATAACTAGCATCCACGATTAACTCCGGACATCACTATGTCTCCAGCCAGTGAGAATCAGCTGCTTGGATACACCAAGGAGTATACCTCGTGCTAGTCTCGACAGAATTGATGGTGTCCAAATCCATCAATTCATCGACTAGGGATAATTCCGATACATCACAATTACACATGTAGAGATACTAGTTGTGATCCAATCACAAATTCTCTCATGCTGTGAATCGTATCGTGGACATTCAGTAAATGAGTTTAAGATCCAATCAAATACATAAAACATGTATACTCAAATAGTGAATCTTCATTTATCATATAAATGGTTCAAACATATGACGATTGCCTTAGGACATCTCTCATATATCACTAACATCAGGCTATCTAACAACCCTCCCACTACGACGAGGTTTCACCTGTATATCCTCTATGACACGCGGTGCAGTCACTTGTGGTATGTCCTCTTGTACCGATGATACATAAGTAGTGACTTCCCCTCTCAATTCCTCCAGAACAATCTTACACATGGGCTTGTGGTTCATCACATAGTCTTCCTCTAGAAATCTGGTGTTCGTGCTAACAATCACCCTCTGATCTCTAGGACTATAAAACAAACCACCTTTCGTTCCTCTAGGATAGCCAACGAACATGCACACTTCTATACGAGGTTCCAGCTTACCAGCATCTGCCTTCAGCACATGTGCTAGACTCCCCCAAATCCAAATATGTCTCAGACTAGGCTTTCGCCTAGTCCACAATTCTATGGGAGTAGAAGGCACTAATTCAGATGGTACCAAGTTCAGAATATACACTGCTGTATCTAGAGAATATCCCCAGAATGAATCTGGCAACTCAGAATAACTCATCATCGATCTAACCATCTCTATAAAAGTCCTATTCTTTTACTCCGCTACACCATTCTGTTGGGGTGTGCCAGGTGTAGACAATTGGGATTGAATCCCAGCCTCTGATATGTAATTCCTAAACTCTTTCAAGAGGTACTTAAACACCACGATCAGATTGTAGTGTCTTGATACTTTTACCCTGACATTTCTCCACATTAGCCTTGAATTATTTGAACTTGTCAAAGCATTCAGACTTGCGGTGCATCAAGTAAATGTATCCGTATCTTAAATAATCGTCTATAAAAGAGACGAAATATTCAAAATCACCTCTTGCCAGGATAGACATAGGACTACACAAATTAGAATGAACCAATTCCAATACATCTTATCCTCTATACCCCTTGGCCATAAAAGGCCTCTTGGTCATTTTACCCTCCAAGCAAGATTCGCAGGTTGAGAAATCATCCCCCACTAATGAACCCAGAGTTCCATCAGCTATCAACCTTTGAATTCTGCTTAGGTTAATATGACCTAGCCTTAGATGCCAAAGATATGTTTGGTTCATCTTCAAAGGTTCTTTTCTCTTATTGGAATTAGAAGATGAGTTATTTACTTCTATTTGCATCGTGGGAGCTTTTGGTTCAAGTGTATATAAATTTCCTATCAATGCACCAGAACAGATAATCTCCCTATTCCTTTTTATAACAACTCTGTCATTAAAAGAAATAGAATATCCATCCATAAACAATTTAGAAACCAAAATCAAATTCTTTCTAAATAAAGGTACATAAAGGCCATTCTTAAGAACTAAAAATTTATTGCTCTCAAAAGACAAATAAACATCTCCCACTACAACAGTCGCTACCTTCGTAGCAACACATAAGTAGACGGTAATCTCCCCTTCAGCCAGTCATCTGGTTTCCTGGAACCCCTGCAAAGTATTGCAGACATGATCAGTGGCTCCCATATCTACACACCATGTGACGGTAGATAAAATCGCTAAACATATTTCAACGACTAGACCAAAAGATATTCCTTTGTTCTACTTCCGGTTGGGGCAATCCCTCTTCTAGTGTCCAGTCTGCTTGTAAGTGAAGCACTTGCCTTTCGGCTTCTTCACTCCTCCCTGAGATCCTCCTGCCACCTTTGCCCCAGGTTGTTTCTTCTTCTTCTTGCCTTTCGACTTAGTAGTAGAAACCTTTTGGGCAACCATGGCCTGCGCCTGAGCACTCTGATGAAATAGCCCCTCTGCCGCCTGGAGTTCTGTCAGAAGCTTCACCAACGAATACAACCTTTTATTCATGTTGTAGTTCAGGTGAAACTGCTCAAAACTCCTAGGTAGAGACTGGAGTATGATATCAACCTATTTTTCCCCATCGATCTCAGCTCCAAGGACTTCCAGCTCATTCAAATGAGTCATCATCTTGAGAACATGATCCCTCACGGATGTTCCCTCGATCATGGTGGTCGTCATCAAGTTCCTTATGGATTCCAGCCTAGCAGCCCGATTCTGGTGTCTGAAAAGCTCTTTGATATTGAGCATTATGTCATAAGCAGCAGGCATGGCTTGATGCTGATGTTACAGTACATTTGTCATAGAAGCCAAAATGTAACATCGCACCATCTCATCAGCCTTGATCCACTTCTTATAACTCTCCTTCTCCTTTTCCCCAGAATCATCCGCAGGCTTAGGAGGGTACTCTTCGAGGAGTACATATTTGTACTTCTCAGCAGTCAAGACAATGTCAAGATTCCTCTTCCAATCAACATAATTGGGTCCAGTAAGTTTATTTTCTTTCAGTATCACAACAAGCGGGTTGAAAGTCATTTTGAAATACCTAAGAATCACATAGATCAAAACATTAGATTTCAAAAAATTATTGATTCCTCAAACAATAAAATTTTAAAATCAACCAACACCTCAAAACACCGAGAATATCGTATGCCACGATAGTGTGGACGTATATGAATTCTACATTTGTAAGAGGAGGTATTACCCATTAATTTTACTATCTTGTCAACCTAACTTTTTGACAACTAAAATTAATAGTTGCTTCTTCTTCGGCCCTACAAATAAAAGCAGTGACTCCGATTGGGAGGATACTCCTATTTGCATCTATGTGATAACCATTACTTGGCACCAAAGTAATTATCTCAGGTTATGTACCTTCCGATGGAGAAGTACACATGCTACTTAATAATTTCCTATAACCATATTCGACCCTGTGATTCGCAAACAAACTCATCCGATGGGGAGGAAGGCACTAAGAGCCGACGTGCAAGTTTGTTTGCATCACATGTCAAATCGTAATGGAGGCCGTGAGAATTTATAAAAATATCCCTCTCCCACTTAGTAATTTAAAATTGAGGAATTTTTCCTAGCCTACGACATGCATATCAAACAAGAAGAAATAAATATGAAAAAAATATTTTCCAACTATTATGCCTTTTGTCTCCAATATGCCTCCCGTCGTATCGTCATCTCGTCCGCTCCTCCTTACGTCATGTATAAGCCATCTGTAGATCCGAGCCGAGAAAAACTATTTTAATTTACATCCATCGATCCTATACTCCACGAAGGAGTGTACATGAAATTTGGATCGAAAGTAAACTAAAATAAAAAGAGTGGCTAAACAATGTCATACATAATTATAAAAATTAAATACTAGCCTCGTTAACTCCGAGGATTCAAATAATATACAATTACACACAAACAATCACATACACACATATGGCCATAATAGTTGTATCGTATGCCTACAATCAAAAAGTTAACCTATGCACATCCTACTATTATTCGGCACATATAATATATGAAAAGTGCATAAAAGTAACCGAATCCTAAACACACAAAACTGGAAACCGTGGCTCTAATACCACTTGAAAGTAGGGAAACTTCGCTTCCCACTTCAACTCGGTTGCTTATTCATGGCGATCCCGTATTCATCCCCGGAATAAAAAATTAAATCCATGACAATTAGAGATTACCCAAGCTACCGTTATATCGTCATGCTATCCGATTAGAGTGGTCACTTAAACAAACATGTTGTTCAAGCAACCTACCTCTATTCTTCGAATAGTCGCAGAATAGACGATGTTCGGATTGTTGATTTTTGTGTTTGTATTTGGGGTCCAAGTAAATTAGCCACATAACAAAATATACAACATACAAAGAAACAAAAGGAAAGCAAAATAAGATTTATACCTCTTGTTTACCTCAAGGTCTTCTATCGTATGTCCTATCCTCCTCTTGGACATTGTGTGGGCAACAATCCTCCAAGAGATGAAGCCTCCTAGATCATGATCTTCCTTTCCTTGCTCGCTCCGAACAAGAGGAAGTATAGAAACAAAACTCTTCTCCTGTCTAGTACCGACCACCAAGTCAATGGACTTGTTGTTGCCGCCGGCCAAGGAGGAGATGTAGGGCGTCGACCAACCTTGAAGAAAGGTTCTCGCAGGCCAACCTAGAGAGAGAGAGAGAATGGGAGGAGTTGCCGCCTATCTAGAGAGGGAGATGGTGGTTGTGTTGCCGCTAGCCAAGAGGATCACCAAAAACCCTAATGTTGTTGCCACCGCTCACAAGGAGAGGGACCCCTAGGGTTGCTGCCGCCCACCTCTCCTCCCAAGCCAATCTCCAAAACCCTAATCTCTCAAGTTATCCTCCACTCCCAATCCTTGGCCTCCTTTTATAGAGTTAGGCTTAAGCCTCCTTTTAATCTCCACCATCGGATCTAGGGATTTCATCTCAACCATTGGATCTAGAGATTTAATCTCAACCGTCGGATTTAGAGATTTAATCTCCACTGTTGGATCTAGAGTTTTGTTTTCCATCATCGGATCTAGACTTCTTGAGGATTTTAATATGCTACAATAGGGACCATGAGGAGGAGTTGGATCTTGGCCACCCAATGGATCAAGACCACATAAAGTCCAATAAAATAATGATAATCCATTCCACTAGAGGATTATCATTGATCTACCTCACCAACCCCCATAAGTTAATATGGGCTCCATATATTATTTGTACATATATCTCCCCGTGTTTAAGATCTTGAATGTCAGTTGATTAATTAATTTACTAACAATTAATTAATCAACATCTAACTCCATGAGTCGTACCACTCAACCTTATCATCATGCTGGACCAAGTCCACTTGCAGGGTTTATATGATGAACCTTATGAGCTCCTCAAGGGGACATCATCATCCTAATATATAGGACACGGTTTCCTCCTATAATCAACGACACACCAAATAAATAATATCATTTCCCAACTTATCGAGCGTATTTATTTACTCTATAAATCTCGCCCATTGGTAAATCAAAGAAATGAATACTAAGTATATGTTCCCGTTATTATATCAGGATTAAGAGCATGTACAACATAATATCTTAGGTCCGATTTGATTATGTAGTCTACAATAAATCGAATCACCTCTAAGTCAGTCCTGCTCAATCCACACAAAGTGTACTAGTGTAATTCTATGGTCAAGACAAACCAATACCGAATTACACTACAATCATACCAATGGGTTGTCCATAACCATCTCGGTTGTGAGCCTTTACTTATACTTTACAAGGAACTGATAACATTGTAGGGGATCGGTACGGCCGGCTAGAGGGGGGGGTGAATAGCCCTCTTACGATGGGTGTCGTAATTCGTTCGTTCTCGTTGCGTGCTCGTCTACAATTCTTGTTAGCGCAGTGGAATAACAATAACAATACTAACAAGAAACACAAATACACACAAGCACATGCAATACACAAAGATATACGTGGTTCGGAACCGAATGGTTCCTACTCCACGGGCGAGCTCCTCGAGCTCTAGTTATGCGCACGACACTAACTATAACACTCCTTTTCGACTACACGTCGGAGGTGGAGAAACCTCTCACAAGCAATTACACTAAGTAATAAAATACAAGCAATACAAAGACAAATACGAAATACACGTAAAGAACACTTTACAACGCTTGCTTTGAATCCTTTGCTTGTTGCTTGCTTTAGATGGCTCTTGAAGGTCTGGAATGCAGCAGTAATTCCCCTCCAATAGCTTCACAAAAGTCTTGGCGAAATCCTCCAACTCGTGCTTCATTTATAACCTGCATCAAGCTATTTTCGCGCCTAGCAGTCGACTGCCAAAAGGCCCCAGTCGACTGCCCCTGTAGCCGTTGTCTCACAATGGCCAGATCCACGTCGGACAAGTTACAACGGATCACCTACCAGTCGACTGATGATGCCCATCACGATCGGCACTCAAGAGTCGACGCCGTCGGCTCTGAGCGTTCTATGCTCGCGACACTCCCATCGATCATTGCCATCCCTCGGCGATCAATCGCTCGATCGACTTCGATCATTACCCGATCCATATGATCGGCCAAGCACAAAACCCTAGCCTTACACCAGTCGAACTCTAGTCGACTTGGACCAGTCGAACCGGCACCTATGCCAATCGATTGACGTTGGGAAAAACCTCAAACACCAAGTTGTTTGTGCATCCGACCGTCGGGTAAACCCTCAAACATCAAGTTTGAGCCTCCGACACTCAGTCTTAGCCACTTGGCCAAGTCCACCTTATCCCTCATGGAGTTCCCCACCAAAGCTCTCTTCCCTCGGCCTACGTTCCTCGGATGCGCCAAGCGCACGGCTTCGCAATGCCATCCTTCGTGTCTCATGCCCTAGAAGTATGCTTCCCTTTGGGCTCACTCCATTCGCTCCCCGTCCGGCGGTCCCTCGGATGCACCAAGCGCACGGCTTCGCAATGTCATCCTTCACCGACTCAAGGACCCCGAGCCTAGTGAACTTACCAAGTCCTTAAGACTTCCCATATGCACCAAGCGCACGGCTTCACAATGCATTTCTCACCAAGCACCAAGCGCACGGCTTCGCAATGCTTTGGATTTCCCATGCCAAGCACCAAGCGCACGGCTTCGCAATGCTTTGGACTTTACCATGCCAAGGCTTCCCCCTTGGACTTCCACACCAAGCTCCATGCTTGGATTTTCCATGCCAACTCCATGTTGGACTTTCCCATGACAATCCCATGTCATGAGTTTTGTCTATCATCAAAATACCATCAAGGTACTGCTGGGCCGATTGCACCAACAATCTCCCCCTTTTTGATGATTGACAAAACTACCATCCCAAGTCTACCAATTCTCCCATATTGGCAATTCTCATATCCCAATGAGAATTCCAACGAACCCTAATTGGTAACTTGGTAACTTCTCCCCCTTTTTGACATTACATCAAAAAGGTCCTCCCCAAGGGTATGAATGTCTCATATCCCAATGAGATCTTACAATCTCTCCCTTGGAGGAACACATGCCTACAATCTTTCTAATGATCCCATATCACTCAAAGAGAGGCAACCCAATTTTCCTCCCATGAGGAAATACACATCCATCTTCCCATGATGGATACCTCCCCCTAGAGGCTTGCTCCCCCTTGACCATTGCACCAACAATGTCCTTAGAGAGTCCCTAAGCCAATAGGATCATTAACCAAATCAGAATTAAGGCAAAGTTCAACAATGAACTCACATCCACCTTAAAATTGATACTCACCCTCAACCCAACTCCTAATCCATATCCAATGGATTTCCACCCTCTCTAATGCTCTCCCAAGCATATCCTAGGGTTAGGAGTGGTTAGGGAACCTTAACCTAGCTGAACATGGGTCTATCCAACAAGATTTATCCGAAATCAGCTTGACGATGAAATCAAATCAATCGTTTGCCACACATCACCGACCGCCATCCATGGTCGATTGATAATCGATTCATAGCTTTCACCATTTCAGAAATGGATTTCTGAAATCCATAAGTAAATATACATAAGTTTAAAATTCGTGAAATTTCATATGCATATTACTTATCCTAAACACTATGGGTGAAAATTATTGAAAAATTATTTTACCCATTAAATTAGGAGATTGATACAAAGTTCAAAATTTTAGAAAAGCTTCAATAATAAGTCTTCTTTGTATCATCCTATTCAATGGTGATAGCTATCACAAGATAGGCTTCACCAAGGTTTTTCAAAATGTTTTCAAAATGTTTTCAAAACCTTTATTTTCATTTTCCTAAACATCTCACAAATATCTAGATGTGTAAAACACATTCAAGGCAATTAATCTAGTGAGATGTGGGTTTTTGTTCTTTTAAATTCTCATGCATATTTCTAAGGCAATATTATTTGATTCCCATCAAATCATGCCATAGTCCTTAATTTCATTTTAATTTATGCATGATGATGATTATGGCATAATTATGATATAGATAAAGACATATGCTAAAATCATGATGTCATGGCATGTGAATGAAAATTAAGCATACATGACATACAAACATAAGTCTAAACATTATCATGACATTTTTATAAATAAAAATGAGAATGATGTCATGACATGGCAAGACAAACAAATCATGGCAAGTAAAGTATACTAAGGTATAGAATACCTAAGTGTTAGAATCAATTTGCCATTTCTAGAGATTAATTCAATTTTGCCTTGATGCCATTCATTTCCTAGTGTGCCAAAAACCCAAAATGGCACACCAATACCTCTATGACCTAATTGTGCCAATTTAAATCATTTTTTAACTTCTCAAACCATATTGGCACACCCTAATGTGTCAACTCTACTATGGTTAGCTTAACTACCCATCCACTTAGGGTTGACACACCATAACCCATTTAGCGTGAATCGATCACGCTCTTAGGAACCCAATATCTATTGGAGCTCCTTGGGTTAACAAGGTATTCCATAGGGATAACTTCCCTAGATACCTTCCTAATGACCCTTTTTGGCTTTGAAGCCATAGTCTTTTGGGTCTTTCCTTGGTCAACTCTAGAGGTGACTCCTCCATTGACCTTCTTAGTGGCTACATTTGATTTCTTTGAGGTGTTAGCCACTAAACACATACCATGGCTAGACTTAGGGATGACTTCCCTATTAGCCTTGGTTTTCCTAGACCTAGAAATAGTTCCATAATTAAATGGAACATTATGATAAGTCTTCTTGGGCTTAGGTTTGTCACCCAAACCTTCCTTTCCCTTAGACCGTTTTTGAACCTTAGGTCTTGACTTTTGGACATTTGACCCTAGAATTGAATTTTCTATGATTCTAAGGGCTTTCTCCATTCTCTCAAGTCTTGACCTCAAGACTTGGTTCTCTAGCTCTAATTTTCCCATTTTTGAATTTTCATTAGGTTTTTGGGAAAACCTCTTCTTAGGCATATGCCTAGATTTCTTAGGATTAATACCCAAATTCTCTTCAATTCTTCTAATTGATTTCCTAGGTAGGATAGGTCTAGTGTTTTGGGTCCTAGGTTTGTCCTTAGAGAAACTAACACGCTTAGCACCTAAGCAATAGACCTTATTGTTTCTCCTAGCATGCTTTTCATTGATAATAGCAAGAGAACTAAAATAATTTTTAGCATGCTTTTTGACTTTAGGAGTTAAAGGTGCATTAACTAAATGTACCTTAGGGTTAGCTTTAGGAGCTCCCCCTACATGAATTGCACCTTCTTGCCCTTTCTTCCTCCCCCTAGGGCATTGGCTTCGGTAGTGTCCCTTTTGATTGCATTTGAAACACACAATGTGCTCTTTGCTCTTGATATTGGGAACACCGGCATCCTTTGACTTTGGGTTGACTTTTGGTGTCGATGCCTTCTTCTTAGCCAATTTAGGGCATTTGCTCTTATAATGCCCTTTCTCCCTACACTCAAAGCATATTATGTGATTTTTATTTAGAATAATAACACTTGAGTTACCTAGGGAGGTGGTGGAGGCCTCTTCATGATCTTCACTTCTCCCGGATGTGGATGCTTCTTGTTCTTGCTCCGGGATGGAAGATTGCCTTTCCTCCCCCTCAATGTTAGAGGTGGAGGTCTCCACCAAATCATCAACATCGTCAAATGTTGTGGGTGCTTCTTCTTCGGCATTCTCCTCTACTTGTGCCGGTTGGGAATTTTCTTGGAGTTTCATTATTTTCTCCCATAATTCCTTTGCATCCCTATAGTCACCCAATCTAGACCAAATATGATTAGGTAACAAATCACTAAGTAGTTTTATTACCTCGAGATTTTTCTTCAACTCCTTCATTTGGTCTTGGGTCCACCTTGACTTCTCAATTTGCCTATTTCTTTCATCCCTAGGCAATTTGAAACCGTTTTCTACTACTAGCATAAAATCAAAATCGGTTTCTAGATATACCTCCATTTTTCTTCTCCACCATAGGAAATCTCCTTCGAACTTTGGGGGTTGAAGGTTATAGTTGGCCATCTTGAATTTCTTGTGTCGGTGGTTAGTCCTCGACAAGCGCCTTGGCTCTGATACCACTTGTAGGGGATCGGTACGGCCGGCTAGAGGGGGGGTGAATAGCCCTCTTATGATGGGTGTCGTAATTCGTTCGTTCTCGTTGCGTGCTCATCTACAATTCTTGTTAGCGTAGCGGAATAACAATAATAATACTAACAAGAAACACAAATACACACAAGCACATGCAATACACAAATATATACGTGGTTCGAAACCGAATGGTTCCTACTCCACGGGCGAGCTCCTCGAGCTCTAGTTATGCGCACGACACTAACAATAACACTCCTTTTCGACTACACGTCGGAAGTGGAGAAACCTCTCACAAGCAATTACACTAAGTAATGAAATACAAGCAATATAAAGACAAATACGAAATACACGTAAAGAACACTTTACAACGCTTGCTTTGAATCCTTTGCTTGTTGCTTGCTTTAGATGGCTCTTGAAGGTCTGGAATGCAGCAGCAATTCCCCTCCAATAGCTTCACAAAAGTCTTGGTGAAATCCTCCAACTTGTGCTCCATTTATAACCTGCATCAAGCTATTTTCGTGCCTAGCAGTCGACTGCCAAAAGGCCCCAGTCGACTGCCCCTGTAGCCATTGTCTCACAACGGCAAGATCCACGTCGGACAAGTTCCAACGGATCACCTACCCGTCGACTGATGATGCCCATCAGTCGACTGGTGACCCAGTAGTCGACTGCCCAGTCGGCTACGGAGCGTTCTGTGCTCGCGACACTCCCATCAGTCGACTGCCATCCCTCGGCGATCATTGCCGACTTCGGCCGATCATTGCCGATCCATGGCGATCGCGCCAAGCACAAAACCCTAGCCTTATACCAGTCGAACTCTAGTCGACTTGGACCAGTCGAACCTGCACCTATGCCAGTCGACTGACGTCGGGAAAAACCTCAAACACCAAGTTGTTTGTGCATCCGACCGTCGGGTAAACCCTCAAACATCAAGTTTGCGCCTTCGACACTCAGTCTTAGCCACTTGGCCACGTCCACCTTATCCCTCATGGAGTTGCCCACCAAAGCTCTCTTCCCTCGGCCTACGTCCCTCGGATGTGCCAAGTGCATGGCTTCGCAACGCCATCCTTCGCGTCTCATGCCCTAGAAGTATGCTTCCCTTTGGGCTCACTCCATTCGCTCCCCGTCCGGCGGTCCCTCGGATGCACCAAGCGCACGGCTTCGCAATGTCATCCTTCACCGACTCAAGGACCCCGAGCCTAGTGAACTTACCAAGTCCTTAAGACTTCCCATAAGCACCAAGCGCACGGCTTCGCAATGCATTTCTCACCAAGCACCAAGCGCACGGCTCCGCAATGCTTTGGATTTCCCATGCCAAGCACCAAGTGCACGGCTTCGCAATGCTTTGGACTTTACCATGCCATGGCTTCCCCCTTGGACTTCCACACCAAGCTCCATGCTTGGATTTTCCATGCCAACCCTATGTTGGACTTTCCCATGACAATCCCATGTCATGAGTTTTGTCTATCATCAAAATACCATCAAGGTACTGCTGGGCTGATTGCACCAACAAACATGATCTCCCATGTGACACTACACACCATGTTATCTACAATGTAATGTATTTGACAATATTCATAACCATAAATATGCAAACAATGATCATGTGATTCTTATTTCAAACATAAAGATGTTCATATAAAAGAAAGACTTTTCAGTATACATCCCAACAATAATAACGGGCACATGCACTTAATATTTATTTCTTTGATTTACCAATGAGCGAGATTTATGGACTAAATCTATAGGCTCGGTATGTTGGGAAATGATATTATTTATATGGTGTGCCATTGATTATAGGAGGAAACCGTGTCCTATATATTAGGATGATGATGTCCCCTTGAGGAACTCATAAGGTTCATCATGTAAACCCTACAGGTGGACTTGGTCCCACATGATGATGAGGATGAGTGGTACTACTAATGGAGTTAGATGTTGATTAATTAATTGTTAGTAAATTAATTAATTAACGGACATTCTATATCTTAAACACGGGGAGACATTAGTACAATTAATATATAGAGACAATATTTAATTATGGGGGTTGGTGAGGTAGATCAATGATAATCCTCTAGTGCAATGGATTATCATTAATGGATTGGATTTTTTGTGGGTCGGATCCATTGGGTGGACAAGATCAAACTCCTCCTCATGTTCCCTATTGTAGCCTATTAAACCCCTCAAGAAGCCTAGATCTAACAGACACGATTAAAAGGAGTTTTAGGCTAGATCTATAAATAAGATTGGAAGAGGCTTGGGCGAGAATCCAACCTAGGGTTTTTTGAGTTGGCGTGAGAGGCTTGGGCAGCAAGGGTGTTCCTAGGGTTTTGCTGTACGGATCGCCACGGAATAGATGATGTACGGATCATCGGTTTTTGTGTTTGTTTTTGGGGTCCAAGTAAATTAGCCACATAATAATAACATACAACATACAAAGAAACAAAAGGAAAGCAAAACAAGATTTATACCTCTTATTTACCTCAAGGTTTTCTATCGTATGTCCTATCCTCCTCTTGGACGTTTTGTGGGCAACGATCCTCCAAGAGATGAAGCCTCCTAGATCACAATCTTCCTTTCCATGCTCGCTCCGAACAAGAGGAAGAATAAAACAAAACTCTTCTCCTATCTAGGACCAACCATCAAGCTCCAAGCTTGATGTTTACCGCAAGGCCAAAGAGAATAAGATGAAGAAGATGGAGTGGGTGCCGACCAAGAGCTCTAAGGGAAGACCCCTAACCCTAGTCACCACCGGCCAAGGATGGAGAAAAGAAGAGGATGAGCACCGGAAAAGGTTGAGAAGAGGAAGATGGGCACCGACAACAACCCCAGCATGTCTTGCCGCCCAAGACTCCTCCAAACCCTAGCCGCCCAAAGCCAAAACCCTAATCTCCCTTTCATGTTTTTGCTGCCCACCACTTAAGCCTCCTTTTATAGAGCTAGGCTTAAGCATCCTTTTAATCTCCACATTCGGTTCTAGGGATTTAATCTCAATCGTCGGATCTAGAGATTTAATCTCAACCGTCAGATCTAGAGATTTAATCTCCACCGTCGGATCTAAAGATTTAATCTCCACCGTCAGATCTAGAGATGTAATCTCCACCGTCGCATCTAGAGATTTAATCTCCACCGTCGGATCTAGAGTTTCATTCTCCATCATCGGATCTAGGCTCCATGAGGGTTTTAATAGGCTATGATAGGGACCATGAGGAAGAGTTGGATCTTGGCCACCCAATGGATCAAGCCCACATTAAAGTCTGATCCATTAATGATTATCCATTCAACTAGAGGATTATCATTGATCAACCTCACCAATCCCCATAAGTTAATATGGGCTCCATATATTATTTATACATTTATCTCCCCGTGTTTAAGATCTCGAATGTCAGTTAATTAATTAATTTACTGACAATTAATTAATCAACATCTAACTCCATGAGAAGTACCACTCAACCTTATCATCATACCGGACCAAGTCCACTTGCAGGGTTTACATGATGAACCTTATGAGCTCCTCAAGGGGACATCATCATCCTAATATATAGAACACGGTTTCCTCCTATAATCAACAGCACACCATATAATTAACATCATTTCCCAACTTACCGAGCCTATCAATTTACTCTATAAATCTCGCCCATTGGTAAATCAAAGAAATGAATACTAAGTATATGTGCACATTATTATATCGGGATTAAGAACATGTACAACATAATATACGAGGTCCGATTCAATTTTGTAGTCAACAATAAATCGAATCACTTATAAGTAGGTCTTGCTCAATACACACAAAATGTACTAGTGTAATTCTATGATCAAAACAAACCAATACCAAATCACATTACAACCTTACCAATGGTTTGTCCAAAACCATCTTGGTTGTGAGCCTTTACTCATACTTTACAAGGAATTGATAACATGATCTCCCGTGTGACACTACACACCATGTTATCTACAATGTAATGTATTAGACAATATGCATAAACATAAATATGCAAATAATGATCATGTGATTCTTATTTCAAAAATAAAGATGTTCATACAAAAGATAGACTTTTCAGTATACATCCCAACAATCTCCCACTTATACTGAAAGACTATGCAATCTTCATACTGCCATACATCTGATTCCCATTCCCTCTATATGCCTATCAAAGCTCTCGGTAGAAGGGCCTTAGTGAAAGGGTCTACCAGGTCATCCTCTGATGCAATCTAGGTGACAACAACTTCTACCTCGCTTTACAATTTCTCGTATCAGGTGGTACTTGCGCTCTATGTGTTTACTTGCCTTACGGGCTCGTGGTTCCTTCGAGTTTGCAACTGCACTACTATTATCACAATAAATTGTGATAGTTCTGGGCAAACCAGGAATCACAACCAAGTCCATCAAGAAGTTCCTGAGCCACACAGCTTCTTTGGTCGCCTCAGAGGCTGCCACATACTCAGCTTCCATGGTAGAGTCTACCATGCATTTTTGCTTGACACTCCTCCATACATTGGATCCACCTCCCAAAGTAAACACAAAACCTGAGGTAGACTTACTGTTATCCCTATCTGATTGGAAGTCAAAATCTGTGTAACCCACAGGGAGTAATTGGTCTGCCAAGTAAACTAGCATATAATCCCTAGTCCTTCTCAGGTACTTTAATATATGCTTTACCGCAGTCCAATGTCCTTGTCTTGGATTACTCTGATATCTGCAGACCATGCCCACGGCAAAGAAGATATCCGGTCTCGTACATAGCATGACATACATGAGGCTTCCTACTGCCGAACCATAAGGAACCACCTTCATCTCCTCTATCTCCTTTGATGTTCTAGGACACATCTCCTTAGATAAAGGAACTCCATGCCTGAAAGGTAGAAAACCTTTCTTGGAGTTTTGCATGCTAAAATGATCCATAATGGTGTCTATGAATGAAGCTTGAGATAAGCACAACATCCTTTTCTTGCGATCCCTTATAACCTTGATCCCAAGGATGTTTCCCACTTCTCCCAAGTCCTTCATATCAAACTGTTTGGACAACCATACCCTTACGTCCGATAACACCTTGACATTGTTGCCAATTAACAAAATGTCATCTACGTATACTACAAGAAATACCACTACATTTCTGTCACATCTCTTGTATACACAAGACTCATCCGGACTTTGAATAAATCCATAAGACTGGATTACCTTATCAAAGAGGATGTTCCAAGACCTCGAAGCTTACTTCAATCCATAAATGGACCGATTAAGCTTGCACACAAGATGCTCTTTTCCCTTTGCAATGAATCTCTCTGGTAGCTTCATATAAATGTTTTCCTCAAGACTTCCATTAAGGAAAGTTGTCTTAACATCCATCTGCCACAGCTCATAATCCATATGAGCAGCAATACATAAGAGAATCCGGATAGACTTAAGCATGACTACTGGAGAAAAGGTCTCCTCATAATAGATACCCTCTTTCTGAGTATACCCTTTCGCAACAAGCCTCACTTTGAAGGTCTCACTACAAAAAAATCCTTTTTTGGCGACGAATTTTGCAACGAATTTTGTAAAAAATTACTTTTGTCGTCGAATTCGGCGACGAATTATACATTAGATGCCAAATTACCGATGAATAAATTTTTTCTTCGGCAAATTAGCGACGAATAAATTTTTTCGTCGCCAAATATGCGACGAAATTTTTATTCATCTCAAAATTCTCCCATCCACCGCCTGCCAATATAATGAAATTTGGCGACGAATATTATTTTCATCGCAAATTTGGCGACGAAAATATTATTTTCGTCGCCAAATTCTAATAAACGGAATTAACAAATAAAATTAAATTTAGCGACGAATATTTTTTTCGTCGCAAATTTGGCGACGAATTATTATTTTCGTCGCAAAATTTGCGACGAAAAAAATATTCATCGCCAAATTCTGATGATTAAAATTAACAAATAAAATTAAATTTGGCGACGAATATTTTTTCGTCACAAATTTTACGATGAAAATAATAATTCGTCGCCAAAAATTGAACTAGCAGTCGACTGATTAATACATCAATCGACTGCTAGGGTGACCAGTCGGACTGACCAGTTGGCTACCAGACGTTCTGTGACTTTCTATAGTATGGTAGTCGACTGATCATATCCATCAATCGACTGCCGGTCGATCGTCACGGCACGAAGGGTTCTCAGAATCTGCTACTGATCCATCGATCGATGGTGGCCAAAAATTTTATCAGTCGAGTGAATGTCCACATCAGTCGACTGATATATATAAATTTGCAACGAAAATTGTATTTTCGTTGCAAATCTGGAGGAAAAAAATTTACAAATTAATATTTTTTCGCTGTTTTACAACAAACACACAACAATATTAACACAATTATACAACAAACAATAATATGGAAATCAAATCAATTTATACAAATAACAAACATCTAAAGGTCTACCGTACGTATCATTATCATCCGACAACAGTTAAATACAACAAACTTATAAAAACATAAATACGGCATATCTCATAAGTCAAGAAGCTTACAAATAAACTTTCACAAATACAGTCAAAGATAATCAACATAATCACCATTGTCATCAAAAAATACATCATCATTTTCTCCATGACAGGGATCAGGTGGAGGAGGAGCAGAGCTAGAAGGAGGAAATTGATTTGAGCTAGACGGTAACTGAAGATGTTGCATAATAAACATTTGTTGCCTTTGAACTTCGTTCATCTTTTCATTTAAGTCTTGAACTTTTACGCGTTACGTCTCGATTGATTTCATACTTCTGCTAGTAACTCTCTCAAATGTTTAACCTCTTCGGTTAATTGAATAACTTGGGCCTTTGATGCTGGAGAGGATGAAGAAAAAGCACCAGGGACTTTATAGGATCGGCTCAAAGAGCCGAGTCCATGTATTCTTCCACTTTTCGGTCCTCGAGATGCTTCGAGCCATAAATTTATATTGCTAGCAGATGGCTCCGATTCGACTCCATCATCACTTGCTCCCGATTCTCTTTGTGAAAGTTCATCGTATTACTCCTATTGTGAAAGAAAAAAGAATTAAATATTAACATAAGAAAATAAATTTATACAATCACACACCTTTATTGTTCTAGCTCTTTCACCACTCCATGTTTTATCCTTTTTTTGGAATGTACGGGTGAAAGTGTCAATAAATAATGGCTATGATCCCGTCTCCTTGGCCTAAACAAATTAAACAGTTAATATTTATAAATTAGTGAGTATTAGATTATAAAATCATAAATTGAAAGTACTCACCAATCGATGTCTATGCTCATCGATATTTTTTGATCCTCCCGCATACGTGGCAGACATAACGCCGGAGTTAAAATTCTGATTTTGCTTATTCTGTTCACTCCTCCGCTTACTTTCATCAGATCCCCAATGTGAAACAATTTTATTCCAATTCTCCTCAGTTATACAGTGGGGTTTCTTATTTCTAGTTTTTAAATGATTTAGTATGTTTCGAATATGATCACCACATTTTTTCTTAAAAAACTTCCTAATCTCTAGTGTTTCAGTCTCATCCCATATAAATACCTGCTGCAGTAGAGGAAAATTAAAATTTATTACAATCACTGCAATTTCATATACTAAAGATTGAAATAAATTACCTTGAACTCATTCCACCACAGATCTTTAATATCTTCCGGTGTGCTTGTATAAGTCATAGAAGCGCCAACCCAATGGTTATTCACTATTTTATTCACCTCGTGAATAACACTTACAGAATTTGTAAATTTAACAGCAACCAAAAACAAACTCCGTTATATAGTTTAAAAAAAATATATTGTATTAAAATTTTAATATAGATATTATAAAACTTGAATACTTATGAGTCTCCTCGCGGAGATATAAACTCTCTCGTATCTTCCCTCTCCACGAGTGTTTGTTGTACCGGGGAAGAAACATTAGCAGGTATATGTTGCGAATCAGAGGATCTTGCAACTGGGGAAGAGGTGGAGGGCACATTTCCTACAAGAGCATCAGAATGTGCGGGTGCTGAAGCAGAGGAAGATTGTGATCTTCCATCACTACTACTGTTAGGTGGCCGCTTCGGAGGCTCATTGGCTCCCATGTCCCCGGATTAAAATTTTCACTAATGAAAGAATTAATCCGGATGGGATGAGCTTCCTTAGCATAACCTATTCGTCGTCGTGCTAACAACTTGAGTGGTCGCTTGAACAAACTAGTTGTTCAAGCAACACAACTCTTCTAGTTGGTTAGCCGCGGAAGAGACGATGGATGGATCGCCGGTTTTTATGTTTGTCTTCAGGGTCCATGATTATACAATATATATTCATACACACACATGCATAATCAAAACAAATAAGAACATGCTCAGATCTGTACATAAAGTTAAAATAACTTTATACCTCACGATCTTCTACCGTATGTCCTATCCTTCTCGTGGATGACGTGTGGACGAAGATCCTCCACGAGTATAAGCCTTCTAGATCACTTTCTTCTCTACCATGTCCGCTGCGAACAAAGAAAAGAAACCACAAATACCTTTCCTATCTAGAACCGGCCACCAAATTAGGGAATTTGGTGCAACCGCCGGCCAAGGAGCAATTGGATGAATCGCCGGCCAACTTGAAGAGGAGTTGGCGCCGGCCACCAAGGAGAAAGGAAGGAGGAAGACCACCGGCCACCAATGGGAGGAGAACCGCCGGCTAAGGAAGAAGAGAAAAGCCTTAAGGTTGGGAGCCGGCCAAGTATTGATGGTGCAAGTTGGGCGCCAGCAACAACTAGGAGGAAGAAGATAGTTGCCGCCCACCCTTGCTCCAAACCCTAGCCGCCCACCTCTCCAAGAGCCAAACCCTAATTCCATAACCAATTCTTGATCTATCTTGCCGCCAAACCCTAATCATCTATTTATAGAATAGGGCTTAAGCCTCCTTTAATCTCCACCGTCGGATCTAGGGATTTAATCTCCACCGTCGGATCTAGGGTTTTATCCCAACCGTCGGATCTAGGGTTTAATCCCAACCATCGGATCTAGGATTTCATCCCAACCGTCAGATCTAAGGTTTCATCCCAACCGTCGGATCTAGGGTTTTATCCCAACCGTCGGATCTAAGGATTTAATCCCAACCGTCGATTCTAGGATTTCATCCTAACCATCGGATCTAGGGATTTAATCCCAACCATTGGTTCTAGGGTTTCATCCAACCATCGGATCTAGGGATTTAATCCCAACCGTTGGTTCTAGGTTTTGTTTTACATTCTTGGATCTAGACTTCATAAGGATTATATTAGGCTACGATAGGGACCATAAGGAGGAGTTGGGTCTTGGCCACCCGATGGATCGGAACCACACAAACTTGATCCATCAATGATGTTCCATTCCACTAGAGGATCATCATTGAACTACCTCACCAACCCCCATAAATCAATATGGGCTCCATATATTATTTGTACATTAATCTCCCCGTGTTTAAGATATCGAATGTCCACAATTAATTGATTTCTTGACCATCAATTAATTAACATCTAATTCCTCGAGTAGTACCACTCAACCTTATCATCATGTTGACTAAGTCAACCAGCTGGGTTTACATGATGAACCTTATGAGCTCCTCAAGGGGACATCATCAACCTAATATATAGGACACAGTTTCCTCCTATAATCAACGGCACACTATGTAAATAATATTATTTCCCAACTTACCGGGCATATTGATTTAATCCATCTAAATCTCACCCACTGGTAAATCAAAGAAATAAATACTAAGTACATGTGCCCGTTATTATATCGGGATTAAGAGCATGTACAACATAATATCCGAGGTCCGATTCAATCATGTAGTCAGTACTAAATTGAATTACCTCTATGTCGGTCCTGCTCAATACACCTAAGTGTACCAGTGTAACTCTATGTTCAAGACAAAACAATACCAAGCCACACTTCAACCATTCCAATGGTTTGTCCAAAACCATCTTGGTTGTGAGCCTCTACTTATATTTTACAAGGAACTGATAACATGATCTTCTGTGCCACACCAAGCACCATGTTATCTACAATGTAAAATATTTAGACAATATGCACACATATATAATGAATATATAAAATGCAAACAATGATCATGTGATTCTTATTTAAAAATAAAATGTTCATACAAAAAGAACCAGGCTTTCAGTATACATTCCAACAATCTCCCACTTATACTAAAAGACTATACCGTCATCACTCTGCCATACATCTGATCCCCATGTCCTCCACATGCCTATCAAACGCTTTCGCTGGAAGGGCCTTAGTGAATGGATCCGCCAGGTTATCCTCTGATGCAATCTTGGCGACAGCAACTTCTCCTCGCTTTACGATCTCTCGTATGAGGTGGTACTTGCGCTCTATGTGTTTACTCGCCTTATGGGCTCGTGGTTCCTTCGAGTTTGCAACTGCACCACTGTTATCACAATAAATTGTTATAGTTCTGGGCAAACCAGGAATCACATCCAAGTCCATCAAGAAGTTCCTGAGCCATACAGCTTCCTTGGCTGCCTCAGAGGCTGCCACATACTCAGCTTCCATGGTAGAGTCCGCCACGCATTTCTGCTTGACACTCCTCCATGCTATGGCTCCACCTCCAAAAGTAAACACAAACCCCGAGGTAGACTTACTCTTGTCCCTATCTGATTGGAAATCGAATCATGTAACCCACGAGGACTAATTGATCTCGCAGAAACCAAATATAATCTCTAGTCCTTCTCAGGTACTTCAATATATGCTTTACCGCAGTCCAATGTCCCTGTCCAGGATTACTCTGATATCTACTAACCATGCCCACGGCAAAGCAGATATCCGGTCTCGTACATATCATAGCATACATAAGGCTTCCTACTGCCGAAGCATAAGGAACCGCCTTCATGTCCTCTATCTCCTTTGATGTTTTGGGACACATCTCTTTAGATAAAGGAAATCCATGCCTAAAAGGTAGAAAACCTTTCTTGGAGTTCTGCATGCTAAAACAAGCAAGGATAGTGTCAAAGTATGAAGCTTGAGATAAGCACAACATCCTTTTCTTGCGATCCCTTATAACTTTGATCCCAAGGATGTGTCCCACTTCTCCCAAGTCCTTCATATCAAACTATTTGGACAACCATACCCTTACGTCTGATAACACTTTGATATTGTTGCCAACTAACAAAATGTCATCTACGTATAGTACAAGAAACACCACTACGTCTCCGTCACATCTCTTGTATACACAAGGCTCATCCGGACTTTGAATAAATCCATATGATTGGATTACCTCATCAAAGCGGATGTTCCAAGATCTAGAAGTTTGCTTCAATCCATAAATGGACCGATTAAGCTTACATACAAGATGCTCTTTGCCTTTAGCAATGAATCCCTCTAGTTGTCGCATATAGATGTTCTCCTCAAGACTTCCGTTAAGGAAAACTGTCTTGACATCCATCTGCCATATCTCATAATCCATATGAGCTGCTATAGATAAGAGAATCTGGATAGACTTAAGCATAGCTACCGGCGAAAAGGTCTCCTCATAATCGATACCCTCTTTCTGAGTATACCCTTTCGCAACAAGCCTAGCTTTGAAGGTCTCAACCTTCCCGTCTACTCCTCTCTTTCTCTTGTAGATCCACTTGCATCCAATGGTTTTTACACCATCGGGTGGCTCTACTAGCTCCCAGACCTGATTAGAATCCATAGATTCTATCTCTGAATTCATCGCTCTTTGCCAAGATGCTGCATCTCTATCTCGGATTGCCTCGTCATATGTCCAGGGATCAGGTTCATGTTCACCAGGGACTAAGTTCGAAGACTCTCCCAAAAACATGAATCTGTCGGGTTGTCTAACAACCCTCCCACTACGACGAGGTGCCTCCTGTGTATGCTCTGTGACACGCAGTGCAGTGACTTGTGGTGTCTACTCTTGTACCAGTGGTACTGAAGTCGGGACTTCCCCTATCATCTCCTCAAGAACAATCCTACTCGTGGGCTTGTGGTTCATCACATAGTCTTCCTCTAGAAATCTGGCATTCGTACTCACGATCACTTTCTGATCTCTAGGACTATAGAATAAACCACCCTTCGTTCCCTTAGGGTAGCCAACAAACAAGCGCACTTCTGTACGAGATTCCAACTTACCAGCATCTCCCTTCAGCACATGTGTTGGACTACCCCAAATCCGAATATGTCTTAGACTAGGCTTTCGCCCAGTCCACAACTCTGTGGGAATAGAGGGTACTGACTTAGATGGAACCAAGTTCAGAATGTGTTCTGCTGTTTCCAGAGCAAAACCCCAGAACGAATCAGGACCTCCATCCATCGAGGTCTCTCCAACTTTAGCCTCATATGGCAACTTTAACAACGACAAAAAAGTTTAAAAAAAAAATCACCTTTCAAACGGATACATCCATCGAAATTGAACAGGACCTCCAACTTTAGCCTCATATGGCAAGTGAACCAAAATATGTTCCATTGAATCAAAAAATGCTGGTGGGAATATTCTTTCTAAGTTACACAAGATAATCGGAATGTCTCTCTCTAATGTCTCCATGTGTGAATGACTCAGTACTGTCGAGCAAATATCATGAAAGAAAATGCTTAATTCAGTAATTGCACCCCATACAAAATTTGGTAACAGTTCCTTCAAAGTAATAGGAATTAATCTTTCCATGAATATATGACGGTGATGACTTTTAAAACCCATAAATTTGCATTCCTTCAAATCAACGCATCTACCAATATTTGAGACATAACCATCAGGAAATTTCAACGATTTCAACCATTCACAAACAATCCGTTTCTGATCCTTATTCAATGTATAAACTGCTTTCGGTTTTGGTCCCCTACTATTTGCATCAACATCAAGGGTAGGTCGGTTACATTTGAGACGCAAATCTTTTCTTGCATTCGGATTGTCTTTTATTTTTCTAGTTATATCCATCACCGTATTTATCAGATTTTCAAAAACATTCTTCTTAATATGCATTAAATTAAGATTGTGGTGAATCAAATTATTCTGCCAATACGGTAAATCCCAAAAAATACTGCATTTTGTCCATTTATGCATAATTCCATAGTCATATGTTGTGACATTGGGGTCTTCAATAATAGATGGAAAGTTAAGCACTCTTTGCCATAGACTTTGACCCGTGAATCTGATTGGTGGAGGTGTTTTTTCAATTCTATTATTAGTAAATTCTTATTTATTTCTTCTGAATTTATGATTTGGCGGTAAAAATTGTCTATGACAATCAAAATAACTCGGTTTCTTTCCGTGTTTCAATCTGAATGACTTTGATCTCTCCATATATATTGGACATCCTAAAATCCCCGCAGTACTCCAGCCCGATAACATCCCATAAGCAGGAAAATCATTTATGATCCAATGAAGTGCAGCTCTCATAGTGAACAGCTGATTAGTATGTACATCATACGTGGAAACACCCACGACCCATAGTTGAATCAACTCGGCAATCAACGGTTGCATGTACACATCTATTAACTTCTTCGGATTATGAGGGTCAGGCACAATCAATGTTAAAAACATATAAGGTGTTTTCATACACATACCAGGAGGAAGATTGTACGGAGTTACAATAATTGGCCAGCAAGAATACGTTCTTCCTGATTTGCCAAATGGAGCAAATCCATCAGCACATAGACCCAACCTGATATTTCGGATCTCATTTGAAAACTCAGGATATGTTCAATCAAAATTTTTCCATGCCTCTGCATTAGATGGATGACACATTAGCCCATTCTCTATTTCATGATTTGCATGCCAAGTCATGTGTTCAACAGTCACCTTTGAAGCATAAAGCCTTTGCAATCTAGGAGTTAAAGGCAAATAGAACATTTGTCTAAATGATTTTAATCGATTATTACGATTTGATCTCGTGGTACTCTTGTACCTGCTTTGACTACAGAATTTGCAAATCTCTAAATTTACATTATCTCCCCAATATAGCATGCAACCATTTCTGCAAACATCAATTCTTTGCACCGGAAGACCCAAATCTTTCACAAGTTTTTTCATACTGTAAAAATCATTCGGCATTATGTGATCACGCGGCAATACTTCTCCAATAACTTGAACAAAATCATTAAAATATTCTTCTGACAAATTATGCTCAGCTTTAACATTCAACAATCTCGTGGTGAGAGATAATTTTGTGTGACTGTCACAACCAGACTACACGGGTTCATCTGCAGCTCTCAAAACTTCTTGAAATTTTATATATGGCTCATTGTGCACATTTGCATTACCACCAGTAATTTCTACCTCCTCCAACGGTATTGGATAATTATTATACATGTGTTCAAATGCTTGAGGATAACTAGAGCTTTCCGCGTTTGGTTCGCTATTCAAATCATGACCAACTGCATCAATTATCATCCTCTGGTACGGATTGCATTGATCGTAATATACTTGCTCTCCACTAACTGTCCTTTGCATGTTTCGTCCAACCTCTTCATCGGATATAAATGGTTCACCATGACAAGTCCAATTATAATAATTTGGCGTAAAACCAAATCTATAAAGATGTTCTCAAACTTTATCACATTGGAAAAATTTACCATTATGACATTTTTTGCACGGACACCTTAATTTATTCCCATCCATAAACTCAACATTATTTTTGGCAAATCTCAAAAATTGTTCCAACCTAATTATAAATTCATCGGTTAAACCATGACGTTCTGATAAATTCTTTTTATACATCCAACTGCGTTCTCTCTCCATCAATCCTGACATCGAAATTATATCGACAACGATTAATTTTCATTTCTTCCAAATTAACTTCATCTGTATATATATATATATATATCAATCTAATCTTAAATTTATACTCACCATTATATTTTTCTACTACTAAATATTATTTTGCGTGATATTTAATTGCAAATTATAAGATCATTGTTTCGAACAAATTATGATCTACTAACGGTAATTAAATTACCTAAAATAAAACATTACGATTAAAAATTATATAACATAATTCATAATACTGTAAATAATGGCAAATAATATTTTACACGAACCTGTAAAAAATTAAACAACGTGGGGATGAACTCATGCCTAGATGAACTCCTTGACAAACACCTTCAAAGTAGGACAACCTATATTAAAAAATATATTATATTTAGATTACCACACAGTATTATAATTGGCACAGGTACCGCTGCCGCTAGCTTGCGGGCCCACCTACTGCCACACGCGATATCACGGCAAGAACCTGTTGTCGCAAGCAATCTCGCACCAGGAACGTGGCCGCGTGTATGCACGACAACACCTAGCTGCCGCCACCACGTGGCCGCCGCTAGCTCGCGGTGGCCGATCGATGCCGCCGCCTGCTCACGATGGCCGATGCCGCCGCCTACTCGTGGTATATATGGTATTACGCGACCTTACGAGCAACAAGATCACCGCACGAGCTCGCGCCAACACTGCTATGAGCACGCGGCAGGACCTGCGCAAGCACGTGGCAGCACCTGCCGTGAGCTCGCGGTGCAACACCATTGTCGTGAGCTCGCGGCGTGGTAGCTGCCGCGTTCACGTGACAGCGGCGACACCTAGCTGCCACGAGCATGCGGCAGCGACGGTAGCTGCGATCGAGCACGCGGCAGCGGTGCCAGCCGCGAGCGAGCACGCGGCAGCGGCGGAAGCCGGGCGTGAGCACGCGGCTGCGGCGGCGGCGCGAGCATGCGGCCATGGTGGCGCGAGCCGAGCGGCGATACGGCCAGCGGCAAGCGTGGCGGCGAGCAGCGGAAAGCGGAGGCCGCGAGAGCACGCGAGATGGCGGACGCGAGCACACGGCAGCGGCGAGAAGGAGGAAGATCAAGAAAGTGTTGGATCGGCGGGATTTTAGGGAAAATTTAGCGACGAATGTATCTTCGTCGCTAATTTCGTTGCCAATTTGGCGACGAATCATATATTCGTCGCTAATTTTGCGACGAATTCTATATTCGTTGTAGAATCTGCAACAAATTTATTTTTTCGTTGCAGAATTTTGCAACGAAATTTTTTTCGTTGCAGATTCTACAACGAAAAAATAAATTCGTCGCAAAATTCTGTAACGAATTTATTTTCGTTGCAAATTTTGCAACGAAAAACAATTCGTTGCAGAATTTTGCGATGAAAAAATAAATTCGTCGTAAATTTTTGCAACGAATTTATTTCTTATTGTAGAATTTGCAATGAAAAAAAATTCGTCGCAAATTTTGCAACGAATTTTGAATTCGTTGCAGAAATTTGCGACGAATTTATTTTTTCATCACTAATTGGCGACGTAAAATAATTTTTATTGCCAATTTGCGATGAATTTTGCAACGAAATTTAAATGTTGGAAATTTTATAATTTTTGCAACAAATTTTTTTTCGTCAGAAATTTCGTTACAAATTTGCGACGAAACATAAAATTTGTCACAAAATTTTTTGCAGATTTGCAATGAATTATTTTCGTTGCCAAAGTTCGTCGCCAAAAAGAAGTTTTTTTGTAGTGTCTCAACCTTCCTGTCTATTCCTTTCTTTCTTTTGTAGATCCACTTGCATCCAATGACTTTTACACCATTGGGTGGTTCTACTAGCTCCCAGACTTGATTTGAGTCCATAGATTCTATCTCAGAATTCATCGCACTTTGCCAAGAAACCACATCTTTATCTTGGATCGCCACATCATATGTCCAGGGGTTAAGTTCATCTTCACCAGAGATCAAATCAAAAGATTCTCCCAATAACATGAAACTCTCAGGCTGTCTAACAACCCTCCCACTACGATGAGGTATTGCCTATGTATCCTCTGTGACACGCGGTGCAGTGACTTGTTGTATATCCTCTTGTACCGGTGGTATTGATGAAGTGACTTCCCCTCTCAATTCCTCCAGAATAGTCTTACTCATGGGCTTATGGTTCATCACATAGTCTTCCTCTAGAAATCTGGCGTTCGTGCTAACGATCATCCTCTGATCTCTAGGACTATAAAACAAACCACCTTTCGTTCCTCTAGGATAGCCAACGAACATGTGCACTGCTGTACGAGGTTCCAACTTACCACCATCTGCCTTTATCACATGCGCTGGACTCCCCCAAATCTGTATATGTCTCAGACTAGGCTTTTGCTCAGTCTACAATTCTATGGGAGTAGAAGGCACTGATTTAGATGGCACCAAGTTTAGAATGTACACTATCGTATCTAGAGCATATCCCCAGAACGAATCTGGCAACTCAGAATAACTCATCATCGATCTAACCATCTCCATAAGAGTCCTATTCCTTCGATCTGCTACACCATTCTGCTGGGGTGTGCCAGGTGCAGACAATTGGGATTGAATCCCAGCCTCTAATAAGTAATTCCTAAACTCTCCCAAGAGGTACTCACCACCATGATCAGATCGTAGTGTCTTGATACTTTTACCTTGATGTTTCTCCACATCAGTCTTGAATTCTTTGAACTTATCAAAGCATTCAGACTTGCGACACATCAAGTAAATGTATCCATATCTCGAATAATCGTCTATAAAGGAGACGAAATATTCAAAACCACCTCTAGCCGGGATAGACATAGGACCACACAAATCAGAATGAACCAATTCCAACACATCTTTGGCTCTATACCCCTTGGCCTTAAAAGACCTCTTGGTCATTTTACCCTCCAAGAAAGATTCGCAGGTTGGGAAATCTTCCACCACTAATGAACCCAGAGGTCCATCAGCTATCAACCTTTAAATTCTGCTTAGGTTAATATGTCCTAGCCTTAGATGCCAAAGATATGTTTGGATCATCTTCGAAGGTTCTTTTCTCTTATTGGAATTAGAAGATGAGTTATTCAATTCTATTTGCATTGTGGGAGCTTTTGGTTCATGTGTATATAAATTTCTTATCAATGAACCAGAACAGATAATCTCCCTATTCCTTTTTATAACAACTCTGTCATTAAAAGAAATATAATATCCATCTATAAATAATTTAGAAACCGAAATCAAATTCTTTCTAAATAAAGGTACATAAAGGCAATTCTTAAGAACCAACATTTTATTCCTCTCAAAAGACAAATAAACATCTAGCACTGCAACAGCCGCCACCTTCGTGGCATTGCCTAAGTAAACGGTAATCTCCCCCTTAGCTAGTCATCTGGTTTCCTGGAACCCCTGCAAAGTATTGCAGACATGATCAGTGGCTCCCGTATCTAGACACCAGGTGCCGGTAGATAACACCGCTAAACATGTTTAAACGACTAGACCAAAAGATATACCTTTGTTCTGCTTCCAGTTGGGGCAGTCCTTCTTCCAGTGTCCAGTCTTCTTGCAAGTGAAGAACTTGCCTTTCGGCTTCTTCACTCCTCCCTGAGATCCTCCTACCACCTTTGCCCTACCTTATTTCTTCTGTTAGTAATATATGAGAGATGTCCTAAGGCATTCGCCTTATGTTTGAATCATTTATATGATAACTGAAGATTCACTATTTGAGTATACATGTTTTCATCTATTTGAGTAGATCTTAAACTCATTTACTGAATGTCCCCGATACGATTCACAGCATGAGAGAATTTGTGATTAGATCACAACTAGTGAGTATCTCTACATGTGTAATTGTGATGTATTGGAATTATCCCTAGTCGATGAATTGATGGATTGGGACACCATCAATTCTGTCGAGACTAGCACGAGGTATACTCCTTGGTGTATCCAAGCAGCTGATTCTCACTAGCTGGAGACATTGTGGTGTCCGGAGCTAATCGTGGATGCTAGTTATAGTAACTAGTTCATTGGAGTGACCAATTGTAAGACTTCATATGGTTCTCTGCATATATAGATATGTCAATGAAGTTCTTACTGTAGCTTAAGTGCGATGTTCATTTGACTTGCGGTATTCAAGTCATCTTGATCATGAAGACTTATGCTATGACATCTTAAGCAAGCATCTCTGAGGAGATGTGGACCCGGGATGATTGGGAATAAGTCGAAGTGATCGAAGGTGTTTGAATAGCCTATAAAGGATTCACCACTCCTTGCGAGGAGATGTATACCCATGGCCTCTCGTTGAATTGTTACTAAAGTCTTTGGCCAAAGCATTATATGTTTAGAATAAGGTACTCTTGGATACATGTGCAGTAACTAGAATCTGTAGAATGAGGAAATGATACTTGGGCTAGGTGTGACGTAGTCAACCTAGTGGGGACTGACACTATAGACCATGTCCTGAACCAAGTGGGTATAAGATGCATGAAGGGAATGTGGCACGATTCATTGTAGCTGCTGAAGGGTTTCAGAAATATTTCTGGATCAAGCGTTGATCTTTTTGGTTAATTGGGGATCATGATGTACTACTAGGTGCCACTCATGATTGTTCTATAATTAATTGTTAATTATAGACGTCCAACTTAAATCGAGAACCTCTTTGGTCACACGCACAACGAGCGTAATCCGAAGAATTTAAAATGAGCTTGAGAATGAGATTTTCAGACCGAGAGAAACTAGGTTTTGTTGGACCAAACAAGGATCAAGCATGAAATTGTTTCAGTCTCAATGGAAGCGTGGATGGGTCATGTATTATGAAGACATGATGGATGAACCAAATTGGTTTGGTTCTAATCCAATGGTGGAGAATTAACCAAAGGAGTTTGGTTTGTTTTAAATGAATGAACCAAAGTTTGTTCAGTTCGTTTTAACTTAAAATAGAGTAAATCTATTTGGTTTATTTTGACTTAAATTAATGGAGCGGGTTAATGGGTTTTTGGTTATGAACCAATAACCAATAGGAGAATTTCTTCTCTATAAAAATAGGGCTTAAGGGTTTTGTGAAAATCCAATCTAATCTTGGCACCCCTCTCCCTCTTCTCCTTGTAGTCGACGCCCAAGCCCTTGCCACCGCCCACCCCGTGTGCTGCCGTCCAAGTTGTTGCCAGTGTCCAAGCTCCTGCCGACGATCCTCCAGCGACCCTCCGGTGATCTTCCTTGGCTTAGCGACAAGGTGAGCATCTAGCTTTCCTTATTTGACCAGCGCAACATCCTCCACCAAAGCTGTCTAATTTTTGGACAGCTTATTTCTTTCTTGTCGGAGCATCATTTGGATGACGTTTGGAGCTTCGACAGTGGTTTCCTTGTCGAGGATTTGATCTCTGGTAATCCTCATAGGTGGAGGACGAAGGATTCATCAAACGGTTGATGAATACCTCTCCGGAGAAGCGAGTTTTGGGGACTCGGTTTTGAATCTGAATTTTGATTCGGATTGTGATCTTCTCTCGATCACATCGTCTTCGACACGAGGCTAGTGACTCGTACGAAGATGAGGCTTGTGACTTTGGGAAGTCATCCCGAAGATACTCGGCGTGGATACGGATAGAGGCGATTCTAGCGAGGGTCGCTCCGGTTGATGTCTTTCCCGCTACACGTGATACGTCAGGTATACGTAGAATAAATTTCCTTTTATTCCAAAATTTGAAACTATGGTTATGTCTACACATGTTATTCTATGCATGCGTGTGGTGTGTGTGATGTAATAAATTATATTTATTTCTTTTTATTTCTTCTGCTGCGCACATGTTTACGAAATATGTTCGAACACACACTCGCTGCGGTTCCAGAAACCCAACAGTGGTATCAGAGCCCAGGTTGTGTTTCGACATAATTGTAAAATTATTTTGCGATAGTCATAATTTTATTTATGGAAATTTTCTACTTTTGAAAAGTTAGAAGTATTTATGGAAATTTTTAATTTTTGAAAGACTAGAAGTATTTATGGAAATCTTCTACTTTTGGAAAGTTAGAAGTATTTATGGAAATTAACATTTTCCATAAATAAAATATTTGATTAGATTTGAAAATTTGTTTCCTAATTTAATCATGATTAAATTTGGGAATCAAATCTTAAATATATTTTATTTTCACAAATAGTTTTGACAATTTACGAAATTTATTTCCTAAATTAAATTTGACTTTCCTTAATCAACACTTTCCACAAATAAAATATATGATTAAATTTGGAAATTTGTTTCCTAATTTAATTATGATTTGATTTGAAGAATCAAATCTCAAACATATTTTATTTCCATAAATAGTTATGACATATAAGGAAATTTTGTATATGCCATAATTGTATGTCATGTAATTACATTAGATGCATATCATTATGCCATGCGAGTCGTGACAAGTAGATGTATGCCATGTATGTCATGCCATGTAGATAATAGTTATTTGCATGCAAAGAGGATGAGACATAAAAACCCTTACTCAATATTAAAGCCTACACCTTTCATTAATATGGTTAGAACAAAAGTTATGTTTCTTGTTTGGGTTATTGGACTCTCTCCAAGCCTGGCTCGAACCCGAACATGTTCAAACCATGGAATAGTTTAATACTAATATGGTTAAAGTCAGAGGTCAATCGTTAGCTTTGGTTGTTGGACTCTCTCCAAGCCGGGCTAATTGGTTGAATGCACTCTAACCATATTAAAACTATTTCTTGATTAATGGGTTGGCTTTAACCTGGAGCATCAGCTTGTTGGACTCTCTCCAATGTCGATGTGAAGGGAGATAAAGTTGGGTGCTATGCATATGATGCATACTTGTTAATGAGTTAACAACCCGATGTATGTGTGAACATTCAATTAGTTGATAGCACATTGTGATAGTTGCATATATGTGATATGCAATTGGTATAATTGATACATACCATCATAGCTATGAATGGCTTGTTGGACTCTCTCCAAGGTTGTTCATATCTATCTTGGATATCAGCCCATTCGGAGATGGACCTACGATCTCCCGAAGTGATTTTGGGGTTTTTGAAATTCGAAAAATGAATGGGATTTATAAATGTATGTTGATGCATTTTAAAATCATTTTCTTATATATGCTTGATTTGTATTTCAAGGTTAATTGATTGATCATGATGTCTTTGAATTTGCACTCTATTTTGGATTCAAATAAATTGACTGGGTCGAACTTCTTGGACTGACTTTTGGATTCAACCTGAGAATTGTTCTCAATATTGAAAAGCTTGCAAATGTCTTTGAAGCTCCTCTTCCCGCTCGTCCTAGTGACAATGCAACTCTAGACATATCGTTGGCCTATCAGAAACATATGACTAATTCTGAAATGGAGAGTTGCATCATGCTAGCAGCGATGAAACCTGAGCTGTGAAAGCAGCATAAGCATATGGTTGCTCATACCATAGTCTTTTATCTTTATGAGTTGGTTGATGGGAAAGTGAGATTCGAAAGGTTCAAAGTCTCCAAGCTCCTCTTCACCTCTGAGATGCAAGAAGGTTTATCTGTGGTACTGCTCAACATGTTGAAGACTGTGAGCCTTCTGTGAAGCATGAGCAGGGAATGGTGCTATTAGTTGATTTCTCGAAGAAAGGTTCTAAGAGGAAGTCAAAGGAATAGCAGAAGGCGAAGAAAAAGGCTAAGAAGGCAGAACCAACACAAATGGGCACTTGCCATTATTGTGGCAAGGAGGGCTATTGGCGAAGAAATTGCAAGATTTATCTTGCGTCCGTGAAGAAGAATAGGGCATCGGATTCCCCATCTTCTTCAGATATCTTCATTATTGATTGTCATTCTATTTCCTTAAACACTTGGGTATTGGATACTGGGTGTGACTCACATATATGTAATGACATACATGGGCTAAGGAATAGAAGAAGACTCGTCAAGGGAGAGCCAAATTTACGTGTTAGGAATGGAGAAAAGGTTGCTGCACTTGCCATCAGAATGTATTTGTTGAGACTCCCTACAGAACTTGTCTTAACACTAGACAATTGCTTTTATGTTCCTTCGTTGATAAATAACATCATTTATATTTCTTATTTAAATAGAAATGGGTATCATTTGACTTTTAGTTACAATTGTTGTTACATAATTTTGAATGGAGTTCTTTATGGGGCAGGAACTTTGAGAAATGGTATTTATACATTGGACGTATCCAGTGATATTTTCAATATCGAAGCGAGCAATAAGTGTGCTCGAAAGAATAATCAATTAGACTCCTATATGTGGCATTGTCATCTTGGCCATGCAAGTAAGAAATGCATGTCCGAATTACACCGATGTGGAATTCTGGAATCGTTTGAATTGGATTCATACGATACATGCGAATCATGCTTAAAAGTCAAGATGACCAAGTTACCTTTTATAGGAAAAGGTAAACGGGTGGGAGAGTTGCTTGGACCTATGTCAACTCAAGCTTTAGGAGGCTATAGCTACTTCATTACCTTAACTGATGATCACTCACGGTTTGGGTATGTGTTCTTGATGAAACACAAGTCTAAAGCATTTGAAAGGTTTAAAGAATTCAGAAATGAAGTAGAGAAACAACATGAAAAGAATATTAAAATACTTAGATCGGATCGAGATGGTGAATACTTAAGTCAAGAGTTTCTAGATTATCTAAGAGACAATGGTATATTGTCTCAATGGACTCCGCCATATACACCGTAGCATAATGGTGTATCTGAGAGGCATAACCGGACCTTATTGGACATGGTCAGGTCAATGATGAATCATGCGAATCTTCCCAAGTCCTTTTGTGCCTATGCACTTCAGACAGTTGTTTACTTGTTAAACAGAATGTCAACCAAGGTCATCTCTACTACTCTATATGAGATATGGAATAGTAAAAAACCTCATGTATCTTACTTGAAGATATGGGGTTGTCCTGCTTATGTGAAGCGGACTGTATCAGACAAATTGAATGCTAAGTCTAATAAATGTCTATTTATTGGATATCCTAAGGAAACAAGGGGTTACTAATTCTATCATCGTGTGGAACAAAAGGTGTTTGTTTCAAGGTATGTTATGTTTCTAGAGAAAGAGTTTCTCTTGCAAGAAAATAGTGGGAGTGTCGTTGAGCTTGAGGAGGCTCGAGAGACTCAAATAGACATTGATGAGATACCTGGTGAAGCATCAAAGCCAATCACTTATAGTGATGAGCCATCAGATGGACGTATTGAGACACCACATCTTCGTAGATCTGGTAGAGCACGCAATATTCCCGAGAGATATGGATTTCTCATAAGTGAATCTAACGAGGTATTACTCATTGATGATGAGGAGCCTACCTGTAATGAAGAAGTTCTGAAAAGTTTAGAAAGGGATAAGTGGCTTGAAGCCATGAAGTCGGAAATGGATTCCATGTATGAAAACCAAGTTTGGAACTTGGTTGACCCACCCGAAGGCATTAAGCCTATAGGGTGCAAGTGGATTTTCAAGAAGAAAACCGACATGGATGGTAATGTGATTACCTATAAGGCTAGATTAGTGGCGAAAGAATATCGTCTAAAGCAAGGTGTTGATTATGACGAAACCTATTCGCCTGTAACTATGCTTAAATCCATTCGGATGCTCCTGGCCATAGTGGCTCATTATGATTATGAGATATAACAGATGAATGTGAAAACAACTTTCCTTAATGGAAACCTACTCGAGGATGTGTATATGATACAACCTGAGGGTTTCACATCGGTTGATAAAACCAAAGTATGCAAATTACAAAGGTCCATATATGGACTGAAGCAAGCATCCAGGAGCTGGAATATCCGTTTTGATGAGACAATCAAAAGGTTTGATTTCTCACAAAATCTGGATAAACCTTGTGTGTACAAGAAGGTTAGTGGGAGTGCAGTCGTGTTCCTAGTATTGTATGTCGATGACATATTACTTATTGGAAATGATGTTTCTATCTTACAGTCGGTTAAGATTTGGTTATCCAAGATGTTCTCCATGAAAGACCTGGGAGAAGCAACCTACATCCTATACATTAAGATCTATAGAGATAGATCGAAACGGTTGCTTGGTCTTTCGCATTCTACATATATAGACCTAGTGCTAAAGAGGTTTAGCATGTCGGAATCCAAGAAAGGTTTCTTACTCATCAGGCATGGGATACACCTTTCGAAGTCTATGTGTCCGCGCACATAAGACGAGAGGATTTGCATGAGTAAGATTCCCTATGCATCCGCAATAGGATCTATCATGTATGTTATGTTATGTACGAGGCCCTATGTATCATATGCTCTGAGTGTCACGAGTAGATACCAGTCTGATCCAGGAATGGATCATTGGGCCGCTGTTAAGAAGATCCTTAAGTACTTAAGAAGAACTAAGGATTTGTTCCTAATATATGGGGAAGGGGAAATGGTAATACGTGGGTATACGGATGCCAACTTCCAGACAAACAAGGATGATTCCATGTCTCAGTCTGGGTATTATTCACCTGGAATGGAGGCGCAATAAGTTGGAAAGGTTCCAAGCTTAACACTATAGCGGATTCTACCACTAAGGCAGAATACATTACAGCTTTGGAAGCAGCAAAGTATGTGGTTTGGATCAAGAAGTTTATCTCTGAACTTGATGTGGTCTCATCAATGATCCAAACATGTGCTTCGCTGCTATCATTTGATCAGAGAGATCATTAGTAGGAAGGAAATACAAATCGAGAATATACCCACTGAAAGAAACTTAGCGGATCCTTTGACTAAGGCATTACCTCAAAGTAAGTTTGAGGGTCATGTTAAAGCTTATGGTATTGAATACCGTAGCGATTGGCATTAGGCCATGTGAGAGTTTGTTAGTAATATATGAGAGATGTCCTAAGGCAATCGCCTTATGTTTCAACTATTTATATGATAAATGAAGGTTCACTATTTGAGTATACATGTTTTCATGTATTTGTTTAGATCTTAAACTCATTTACTGAATGTCCCCGATATGATTCATAGAATGAGAGAATTTGTGATTGGATCACAACTAGTGAGTATCTCTATATGTGTAATTGTGATGTATTGGAATTATCCCTAGTCGATGAATTGATGGATTGGGACACCATCAATTCTGTCGAGACTAGCATAAGGTATACTCCATGGTGTATCCATGCAGTTGATTCTCACTGGCAGGAGACATTGTGATGTCCGGAGTTAATCGTGGATGTTAGTTATGGTAACTAGTTCATTCGAGTGACCAGCTGTAAGACATCATATGGTTCTCTGCATATATAGATATGTCAATGAAGTTTTTACTGCAGCTTAAGTGCGATGTTCCTTTGACTTGCGGTATTCAAGTCATCTTGATCATGAAGACTTATGCTTTAACATCTTAAGCAAGCAACTCTGAGGAGATGTGGACCCGGGATGATTGGGAAAAAGTCAAAGTGTTCGAAGATGTTTGAATAGCCTATAATGGATTCACCACTCCTTGCTAGGAGATGTATACTCATGGCCACTTGTTGGATTGTTACTAAAGTCTTTGGCCAAAGCATTACATTTTTAGAGTAAGGTACTCTTGGATACATGCACAATAACTAGAATCCATAGGACGAGAAAATGATACTTGGGCTAGGTGTGACGTAGTCAACCTAGTGGGGACTGACATTATAGACCATGTCCTGAACCAAGTGCGTATAAGATGCGTGAAGGGAATGGGGCACAATTCATTGTAGCTGCTGAAGGGTTTCAGAAATAGTTCAGGATCAACTGTTGATCTTTTCGGTTAATTGGGGATCATGATGTACTACTAGGTGCCACTCATAATGTATAATCATGATGTACGAAACCTATTTGGTCACACGCACAACGAGTGTAATCCGAAGGATTTAAAACGAGCTTGAGAATGATATTCTCAGACCGAGAGAAACTAGGTTTGGTTGGACCAAACAAGGATCAAGCATGAAATTGTTTCAGTCGCAATGGAAGCTTGGATGGGCCGTGTATTATGAAGACATGATGGAGAAGGCAAATTTGTTTGGTTCTAATCCAATGATGGAGAATAAACAAAAGGGGTTTGGTTTGTTTTAAACGAATGAACCAAAGTTGGTTCGGTTCATTTTAACTTAAAATAGACCAAATCGGTTTGATTTATTTTAACTTAAATTAATGGAGCGGGTTAACGGATTTTTGGTTATGAACCAATAACCATAAGGAGAATTTGTTCTCTATAAAAATAGAGCATAAGGGTTTTGTGAAAACCCAATCTAATCTTGTCGCCCCTCTCCCTCTTCTCCTTGTAGTCGGCACCCAAGCCCTTGCCACCGCCCACCCCGTGTGCCACGGTCCAAGTTGTTGTCAGCGTCCAAGCTCCTGCCAGCGATCCTTCGGCGACCCTCCGGTGATCTTCCTTGGCTCCGGCGACAAGGTGAGCATCAAGCTTTCCATATTTGGCCGGCGCAACATCCTCCACCAAAGCTGTCCAATTTTTTGGACAGCTTGTTTCCTTCTTGTCGGAGTGTCGTTTGGACCTCCGACAGCGGCTTCCTTACCGAGGATTCGATCTCCGATAATCCTCATAGGTGGAGGTCAAAGGATTTGTCAAATGGTTGACGAATACCTCTCCGGAGAAGTGAGTTTTGGGGACTCGGTTTTGAATCCGAATTTTGATTAGGATTGTGATCTTCTCTCGATCACATCATATTCGACACGAGGCTAGTGACTCGTATAAAGACGGGGCTCGTGACTTTGTGAAGTTATCCCAAAGATACTCAGCGTGGATACGGATAGAGGCGATTCTCGCGAGGGTCACTCTGGTTGATGTCTTTCCCGCTACACGTGATACGTCAGGTATATGTAGAATAAATTTCCTTTTATTGCAAAATTTGAAACTACGGTTATGTCTACACATGTTGTAATATGCATGCGTGCAGTGTGTGTGATGTAATAAATTAGATTTATTGCTTTTTATTTCATCCGTTGTGCACATGTTTACGAAACATGTTCGAACACACACTCGCTGTGGTGTCGAAAACCCAACATCTTCTTCTTCTTGCCTTTCGGCTGAGAAGTAGAAACCTTCTGAGCAACCATGGTCTGAGCCTGAGCAAGCCCTTCTGCTGCCTAGAGTTCTGTCAGAAGCTCTGCCAACGAATACAACCTCTTATTGATGTTGTAATTCAGGCTAAACTGCTTAAAACTCCTAGGTAGAGATTGGAGAATGATATCGACCCGGGTTTCCCCATCGATCTCAGCTCCAAGAACTTCCAGCTCATTCGCAGGATTAGGAGGACACTCTTCAAAGAGTACATATTTGTAATCCTCAACAGTCAAGACAATATCAAGATTCCTTTTCCAATCAACATAATTTGGTTCAGTAAGTTTATTCTCTTTTAGTATCACAGTAAGTGGATTGAAAGTCATTTTTGAAAAAAACCTAAGAATCACATAGATCAAAACTTTAGATTTAAAAAAATTATTGATTCCTCAAACAATAAAATTTTAAAATCAACCAACACCTCAAAACACCGAGAATATCGTATGCCATGATCGTGTGGACGTATACGAATTCTACATTTGTAAGAGGAGGTTTTTCCCATTAATTTTACTATCTTGTCAACCTAACTTTTTGACAAATAAAATTAATAGCTGGTTTCTCTTCGGCTTTACAAATAAAAGTAGTGACTCCGATGGGGAGGATACTCCTATTTGCATCTAAGTGTTCAGCATTACTCGGTACCAAGGCAATTATCTCGGGTTATTTGCCTTCTGATGGGGAAGTACACACACTCCTAAATAATTTCCTATAACTATATTCGACCCTATGATCCACAAAACAAACTCATCCGATGGGGAGGAAGGCACTCAGAGCCGACGTGCAAGTTTGTTTGCATCACATGTCAAATCATAAAGGAGCCCATGGGAATTTATAAAAATATCCCTCTCCCACTTAGTAATTTAAAATTGAGGAATTTTCCTAGCCTATGACATGCATATCAAACAAGAAGCAATAAATATAAAAAAAAATATTTTCCAACTATTATGGCTTTTGTCTCCAATATGCCTCCCGTCGTATCGTCATCTCATCCGCTCCTCCCTACGCCATGTACAAGCCATCCAGATATCTGAGCCGAGTAAAACTATTTTAATTTACATCCATCGATCCTATACTCTACGAAGGAGTTTACATGAAATCTAGATCAAAAGTAAACTAAAATAAATGAGTGGATAAACAATGTTGTACTTAATTACAAAAATTAAATACTAGCCTCATCAACCCCGAGGATTCAAAAAAATAAACAATTACACACATACAATCACATACACACATATGGCCATAATAGTTGGATCCTATACCTGCAACCAAAAAGTTAACCTATGCACATCCTACTATTATCCGGGACATATAATATATGAAAAGTGTATAAAAGTAATCGAATCCTAAACACACAAAATCGGAATCCGCGGCTCTGATACAACTTGAAGGTAGGAAACTTCGCTTCCCACTTCAACTTGGTTACTTGTTGATGGTGATCCCGTCTTCGTCCCCGGATTAAAAAAAAATTAATCCATGACAATTAGGGATTACCCAAGCTACCATTTCATCATCATGCTATCCGATTAGAGTAGCCACTTGAACAAACTTGTTGTTCAAGCAACCTACCTCTATTCTTCGAAAAGCCGCGGAATAGACGATGTACAGATCACCATTTTTTTTGTTTGTATTCGGGGTCCAAGTAAATTAGCCACATAATAATAACATACAACATACAAAGAAACAAAAGGAAAGCAAAACAAGATTTATACCTCTTGTTTACCTCAAGGTCTTCTATCGTATGTCCTATTCTCCTCTTGGACGTTCTGTGGGCAATGATCCTCTTAGAGATGAAGCCTCCTAGATCACGATCTTCCTTTCCTTGCTCGCTCCGAACAAGAGGAAGAATAAAACAAAACTCTTCTCCTATCTAGGACCAACCATCAAGCTCCAAGCTTGATGTTTGCCGCCGGCCCAAAGAGAATAAGATGAAGAAGATGGAGTGGGCGCCGACCAAGAGCCCCAAGGGAAGAACCCTAACTCTAGTCACCACCGGCCAAGGATGGAGAAAAGAAGAGGATGAGCACCGGCCAAGGTTGAGAAGAGGAAGATGGGCGCCGACAACAACCCTAGCAAGTCTTGCCGCCCAAGACTTCTCCAAACCCTAGCCGCCCAAAGCCAAAGCCCTAATCTCCCTTCCATATTTTTGCCGCCCACCCCTTAAACCTCCTTTTATAGAGCTAGGCTTAAGCCTCCTTTTAATCTCCACTGTCGGTTCTAGGGATTTAATCTCAACCGTCAGATCTAGAGATTTAATCTCAACTGTCAGATCTAGAGATTTAATCTCCACCGTCGGATCTAAAGATTTAATCTCCACCGTCAGATCTAGAGATTTAATCTCCACCATTGGATCTAGATATTTAATCATCACCGTCAAATCTAGAGTTTTATTTTCCATCATCGAATCAAGGCTCCATGAGGGTTTTAATAGGCTACGATAAGGACCATGAGGAAGAGTTGGATCTTGGCCACCCAATGGATCAAGCCCACATTAAAGTCCGATCCATTAATGATTTTCCATTCCACTAGAGGATTATCATTGATCAACCTCACTAACCCCCATCAGTTAATATGGGCTCCATATATTATTTGTACATTTATCTCCCCGTGTTTAAGATCTCGAATGTCCGTCTATTAATTAATTTACTGACAATTAATTAATCAACATCTAACTCCATGAGTAGTACCACTCAACCTTATAATCATGCCGGACCAAGTCCACCTACAGGGTTTACATGATGAACCTTATGTGCTTCTCAAGGGGACATCATCATCCTAATATATAGGACACGATTTCCTCCTATAATCAACAACACACCAAATAAATAACATCATTTCCAACTTATCGAGCCTATCGATTTACTCTATAAATCTCACCCATTGGTAAATCAAAGAAATGCATACTAAGTATATGTGCCTGTTATTATATCGAGATTAAGAGCATGTACAATATAATATCCGAGGTCCGATTCATTTATGTAGTCAGCAATAAATCGAATCACCTCTAAGTCGGTCCTGCTCAATACACACAAAGTGTACTAGTGTAATTTTATGGTCAAGACAAACCAATACCAAATTACACTACAACCATACCAATGGTTTGTTCAAAACCATCTTGGTTGTGAGCCTTTACTCATACTTTACAAGGAACTGATAACATGATGTCCCATGTGACACTACACACTGTTATCTACAATGTAATGTATTAGACGATATGCATAACCATAAATATGCAAACAATGATCATGTGATTTTTATTTCAAAAATAAAGATGTTCATACAAAAGATAGATTTTTCAATATACATCCCAACAACAACGTCCAATAGGAGGATAAGACATACAATAGAAGACCAAGAGGTAAACAAGAGGTATAATTCATATTTTAGTTTCCTTTTGGTTATTTTGTATTATGTTTGTAATTGTATGTGGTTAATTTACATGGATTCCGAAGATAAAAACAAAAATCGATGATCCGTACAACATCTATTCCCGGCTAATCGAGGAAAAGAGTTAGGTTGCTTGAACAACAAGTTTGTTCAAGCGACCACTCTAATCGAATAGTAGGATGATGGATCGGTTTCTTGGGTAATCCATTTTCGTCTGGATTAATTTTTTTAATCCAGGGATGTAGATAGGATTGCTATGCACATGCAACCAAGTTGAAGTGGGAAGCGAAGCTTCGACCTTCAAGTGGTATCAGAGCCACGGTTTCCGATTTTGTGTGATTAGGATTTGGTTACTTTTATGCACATATCATATATTATGTGTGCCAGATAATAGTAGGATGTGCATAGGATAACTTTTTGATTGTAGGCATAAGATCCAACAATTATGGCCATATGTGTGTGTATGTGATTGGATGTGTGTAATTGTAATATTATTTGAATCCTCGGGGTTGACGAGGCTAGTATTTAATTTTTATAATTAAGTACGACATTGTTTAGCAACACTTTTTTTTTAGTTTACTTTTGATCTAGATTACATGTACACTCCTTTGTGGAGTATAGGATCAATGGATGTAAATTAAAATAATTATTCTCAGCTTAGATCTCCAGATAGCTTGTACATGGTGTATGGGGGAGTGGACGAGATGGCGACACGACAGGAGGCATATTGGAAAACAAAAGCCATAATAGTTGGAAAATATTTTTCATATTTATCGCTTCTTGTTTGATATGCATTTTGTGTGCTTGGAAAAATCCTCATTTTAAATTACTAAGTGGGAGAGGGATATTTTTTAAATTCCCATGGCCTCCATTACAATTTGACATGTGATACAAACAAACTTGCACGTCAGCTCTGAGTGCCTTCCTCCCCATCAGATGAGTTTGTTTTGCCGATCACTAGGTCAAATATGGTTATAGAAAATTATTTAGGAGCGTGTGTACTTCCCCATCGAAAGGCACATAATCCGAGATAATTGCCTTAGTATCGGGTAATGGTGAACATTTAGATGGAAATAAGAGTATCCTCCCCATCAGAGTCACTGCTTCTATTTGTAGGGCCGAAGAGGAACCAACTACTAATTTTATTTGTCAAAAAGTAAGGTTGACAAGATAGTAAAATTAATGGGTAAAACCTTTTCTTACAAATGTAGAATTCGTATGCGTCCACACCATCGTGACATACGATATTCTCGGTGTTTTGAGGTGTTGGTTGATTTTAAAATTTTATTGTTTGAGGAATCAATAAATTTTTAAAATCTAATGTTTTTATCTATGTGATTCTTAGGTTTTTCAAAAATGAATTTCAACCCACTTGCTTTAATACTAAAGGAAAATAAACTTACTAGACCTAACTATGTGGATTGGAAAAGGAATCTGGATATAGTCTTAACTGCTAAGGAGTACAAATATGTACTTCTCGAGGAGTGTCCTCCTAAGCCTACTAATGATTCTAGGGAAAAGGAGAAATAGAGTTATAAGAAGTGGATAAAGGCTAATGAGATGGTGCGGTGTTACATTTTGGCTTCTATGTCAAATGTATTGCAACATCATCATCAAGCCATGCCTACTTCTTATGACATTATGCTCAATCTCAAGGAACTTTTCGGACACCAGAATCGACCTGCTAGGCAGGAAGCCGTGAGAAACTAGATGACGACCATCATATGGTTGCTCAGAAATTTTATACTTCTAAGCCAAAAGGCAAGAAGAAGAAGAAACAAGGTGGAGCAAAGGTGCCGAGAGGATCTCAAGGAGGAGTGAAGAAGTCGAAAGGCAAGTGCTACACTTGCAAGCAGACTGGACATTGGAAGAAGGATTGCCCCAACCGGAAGTAGAACAAAGGTATTGTTGGGATGTATACTGAAAAGTCTATCTTTTGTAGGAACATCTTTATTTTTGAAATAAGAATTACATGATCATTGTTTGCATATTTATGGTTATGCATATTGTCTGATACATTACATTATAGATAACATGGTGTGTAGTGTCACACGGGAGATTATGTTATCTGTTCCTTGTAGAGTATATGTAAAGGCTCACAACCGAGATGGTTTTGGACAAACCATTAGTATGGTTGTAGTGTAATTTGGTATTGGTTTATCTTGACCATAGAATTACACTAGTACACTTTGTGTGTATTGAGCAGGACTGACTTACAGGTGATACAATTTATTACTAAATACATAATTGAATCGGACCTCGGATATTATGGTGTACATGCCCTTAATCCCGATATAATAACGAGCACATGTACTTAGTATTTATTTCTTTGATTTACTAATGGGCGAGATTTATAGAGTAAATCGATAGGCTCGGTAAGTTGGGAAATGATATTATTTACATGGTGTGTCATTGATTATAGGAGGAAACCATGTCCTATATATATTAGGATGATGATGTCCCCTTGAGGAGCTCATAAGGATCATCATGTAAACCCTACAGGTGGACTTGGTCCGACATGATGATAAGGTTGAGTGGTACTACTCATGGAGTTAGATGTTGATTAATTAATTGTCAGTAAATTAGCTAATTGATGGACATTTGAGATCTTATACACAGGGAGATATTTGTACAAATAATACATGGAGCCCATATTTATTTATGGGGGTTTTTTAGGTAGATCAATGATAATCCTCTAGTGGAATGAATTATCATTAATGGATCAGACTTTATCTGGGCTAGATCCATTGGGTGGCAAAGATCCAACTCCTCCTCATGGTCGCTATTGTATCCTATTAAAACCCTCATGGAGCCTAGATCCGATGGTGGAAAATGAAACCCTAAATCCGATGGTGGGAATTGAATCCCTAGATCCGACGGTGGAGATTAAAAGGAGGCTTAAGCCAAAATCTATAAATAGGAGTCCAAGGCATGGGCGGCAACTAATCTTGAGGAGATTAGGGTTTTTCTTCCAAGGTTATGGTCGGCTAGGATTTGGAGTTGGCTTTAGAGAAGAGGTGGGCGGCAACTTAAGTTTGGTCTTCTTCCAATTGAGCGGCGGCAAGATTAGGTTTTGGCTCTTCTTGGCTGGCGGTGCCTCACCCTCTCTCTCTCTAGATTAGCCGACGACTCCTCCCTCTCTCTCTCTTTTGGCTGGTGGCAACCTTTCTTCAAGGTTGGTCGGCGCTCCTTATTCCTCTCCTTGGCCGGCAGCAACCACCAATCAAGGTGGCTTGGTGGTCGGTTCTAGATAGAAGAAGAAGTTTTGTTTTATTCTTCCCTTTGTTCGGAGCGAGCAAGGAAGGGAAGAACGTGATCTAGGAGGCTTCGACTTTTGAAAGATTGTCACCCACACGATGTTCAAAAGGAGGAAGGACATACAATAGAAGACCTTGAGGTAAACAAGGGGTATAATTCTTGTTTTGATTTCCTTTTGTTTCTTTGTATTATGTTTGTAATTGCATGTGGCTAATTTACTTGGACCCCGAAGATAAACACAAAAATTGGTGATCCGTACATCATCTATTCTGCGGCTAGTCGAGGAAAAGAGTTAGGTTGCTTGAACAACTAGTTTGTTCAAGAGACCACTCTAATCGAATAGCACGATGATCGATCAGTTGCTTGGGTAATCCGTCATCGTCTTAGATTAATTTTTTAATCCAGGGACGTAGAGAGGATCGCCATGCACAAGCGACCGAGGTGAAGTTAGAAGCGAAGCTTCGGCATCACAAAACCCTTCAGGTATATCTTTTGGTCTAGTCATTGAAACATGTTTAGCGGTGTTATCTATCGACACCTGGTGTGTAGATATAGGAGCGACTGATCATGTCTGCAATACTTTGCAGAGGTTCTAGGAAACCAGATGACTAGCTGATGCAGAGGTTCTACATGGGCAATGCTACGAAGGTTGCGACTATTGCAGTGGTAGATATTTATTTATCTTTTGTTAGGAATAAAACTTTGGTTCTGAGAAATTGCCTTTATGTACCCTCATTTAGAAATAATTTAATTTCAGTTTCTAAATTATTTTTGGATGGATATTCTATATCTTTTAATGACAGAGTTGTTATAAAAAGGAATAGGGAGATTATCTATTCTGGTACGTTGGTAGGTAATTTGTATACTCTTGAACCAAAAGCTCCCACGATGCAAATAGAAGTAAATAACTCATCTTCTAAATCTAATAAGAGAAATAAACATATATTTGGGTTCATTAGTGGTGGAAGAGTTCCCAACCTACGAATCTTGCTTTGAAGGTAAAATGACCAAGAGACCTTTTAAGGCCAAGGGGTATAGAGCCAAAGATGTGTTGGAATTGGTTCATTATGATTTGTGTGGTCCTATGTCTATCCAGGCTAGAGGTGGTTTTGAATATTTCATCTCTTTTATAGACGATTATTCAAGATATGAATACATTTACTTGATGTGCCGCAAGTCTGAATGCTTTGACATGTCCAAAGAATTCAAGGCTGATGTGGAGAAACGTCAAGGTAAAAATATGAAGACACGACGATTTGATCGTGGTGGTGAGTACCTCTTGGGAGAGTTTAGGAATTACTTATCATAGGCTGGGATTCAATCCCAATTGTCTACACCTGGAACACCCCAACAGAATGGTGTAGCAAAGAGAAGGAATAGGACTCTTATGGAGATGGTTAGATCGATGATGAGTTATTTTGAGTTACCAGATTCGTTCTGGGGGTATGCTCTGGATACGACAGTGTATATTCTAAACTTGGTACCATCTAAATCGGTGCCTTCTACTCCCACAGAATTGTGGATTGGGCGAAAGCCTAGTCTGAGACATATTCGGATTTGGGGGAGTCCAGCACATGTGCTTAAGACAAATGCTGGTAAGTTGGAACCTCGTACAGAAGTGCACTTGATCATAGGCTATCCTAGAAAAATGAAATGTGGTTTGTTCTATAGTCCTAGAGATTAGAGGGTGATCGTTAGCACGAATGCTAGATTTTTAGAGAAAGACTATGTGATGAACCACAAGCCTATGAGCAAGATTATTCTGGAGGAATTGAGAGGGGAAGTCACTACTTCAGTACCACCGGTACAAGAGGATATACCACAAGTGACTGCACTGCGTGCCACAGAGGATACACAGGTGATACCTCATCATAGTGGGAGGGTTGTTAGACAACCTGATAGATTTATGTTCTTGGGAGAATCTTCTGATTTGATCTCTAGCGAACATGAACCTGATCCCTGGACATATGACGAGGCAATCCAAGATAAAAATGTGATATCTTGGCAAAGAGCAATGAATTCTGAGATAGAATCTATGGATTCAAATTAGGTCTGGGAGCTAGGAGAACCACCCAATGGTGTAAAAACCATTGGATGCAAGTGGATCTACAAAAGAAAGAGAGGAATAGATGGGAAGGATGAGACCTTCAAGGCAAGGCTTGTTGTGAAAGGGTATACTCATAAAGAGGTTATAGATTATGAGGAGACATTTTCGCCGGTAGCAATGCTTTAGTCTATCCAGATTCTCTTATCTATTGCTGCTCATATGGATTATGAGGTGTGGCAGATAGATGTCAAGACAACTTTCCTTAATGGAAGTCTTGAGGAAAACATCTATATGGAGCAACCAGAGGGATTCATTGCAAAGGGAAAAGAGCATCTTGTGTGCAAGCTTAATCTGTCCATTTATGGATTGAAGCAAGCTTCAAGATCTTGGAACATCCGCTTTGATGAGGTAATCCAGTCTTATGAATTTATTCAAAGTCCGGATGAGTCTTGTGTATACAAGAGATGTGACGGAGACGTAGTGGTATTTCTTATACTATACATAGATGATATTTTGTTAATTGGCAACAATGTCAAAGTGTTATCAGACGTAAGGGTATGGTTGTCCAAACAGTTTGATATTAAGGACTTGGGAGAAATGGGACACATCCTTGGGATCAAGGTTATAAGGGATCGCAGGAAAAGGATGTTGTGCTTATCTCAAGCTTCATATATAAACACTATTTTGGCTCGTTATAGCATGTAGAACTCCAAGAAATGTTTTCTACCTTTTAGGTATGGAGTATTTTTATCTAAAGAGATATCCTAGAACATCAAAGGAGATAGAGGAGATGAAGGCGGTTCCTTATGCTTCGGCAGTAGGAAGCCTCATGTATGTCATGTTATGTACTAGGTTGGATATCTGTTTTGCCGTGGGCATGGTTAGCAGATATCAAAGTAAACCAGGACAGGGACATTAGACTGCTGTAAAGCATATATTGAAGTACTTGAGAAGGACTAGGGATTATATGCTGGTATACCAGGCAGATCAATTACTCCCTATGGGTTACACAGATTCTGAAATCCAATCAGATAGGGATAATAGTAAGTCTACCTCAGGTTTTGTGTTTACTTTGGGAGGTAGAGCCATTGTATAGAGGAGTGTCAAGCAGAAATGCGTGGCGGACTCCACCCTGGAAGCTGAGTATGTGGCAGCCTTTGAGGTAACCAAAGAAGCTGTATGGATCAGGAACTTCTTGATGGACTTGGATGTGATTCCTGGTTTGCCCAGAACTATCACAATTTATTGTGATAACAGTGGTGCAGTTGCAAACTCGAAGGAACCACGAGCCCATAAGGCAAGTAAACACATAGAGCGCAAGTACCACCTGATACGAAAGATCATAAAGTGAGGAGAAGTTATTGTCGCTAAGATTGTATCAGAGGATAACCTGGTAGATTCTTTCACTAAGGCCCTTCCAGCGAGAGCTTTTGATAGGCATGTGGAGGGAATGGGAATCAGATGTATGGCAATTTGAGAGCAGCATAGTCTTTTAGTATAAGTGGGAGATTGTTGGGATGTATACTGAAAGCCTAGCTTTTGCATGTACATCTTTATTTTGAAATAAGAATCACATGATCATTGTTTGCATTTTATATTTATTATATGTATGCATCTTGTCTAATACTTTACAATGTAGATAACCTGGTGTGTGGTGTCACACAGAAGATCATGTTATCAGTTCCTTGTAGAGTATAAGCAGAGGCTCACAACCAAGATGGTTTTGGACAAACCATTGACATGGTTGTAGTGTAATTTGGTATTGGTTTATCTTGACCATAGAATTACACTAGTACACTTTGTGTGTATTGAGCAAGACCAACTTAGAGGTGATTCAATTTTTTGATGACTACATAATTGAATCAGACCTCGGATATTATGGTGTACATGCTCTTAATCTCAATATAATAATGGGCACATGCACTTAATTTTTATTTCTTTGATTTACCACTGGGCGAGATTTAGGATTAAATCGATAGGCTTGGTAAGTTGGGAAATAATATTATTTACATGGTGTGCCATTGATTATAGGAGGAAACCGTGTCCTATGTATTAGGATGATGATGTCCCCTTGAGGAGCTCACCGGACTAACCGTCGCAACAAGCCCTACATCAAAATGGCCGGCTCCAACATCCATCCTCCGAAGTTTGAAGGAGAATTCGCTTGGTGGAAGAAGCGAATGGAGGTATTTTTCGAAACGGATTTTGATATAATGATTACAATGGAATCCGGTTTCGTTTTGCCTAGGGATGAAGAGGGGAAGCCAATAGAGAAATCTAGGTGGACCAAGAGGCAAAGAGAGGAGCACCTTGCAAACTCCAAAGCCAAGCACCATCTCTACAATGTGCTCCCTCAACAAGAGATCAACCGGATCGGAGAATGTGCTAGCGCCAAAGAGATGTGGGAGAAGCTTATAGAACTCCATGAAGGCACATCCGAGGCCAAGCTAGCAAGGAGAGACCTCCTTCGCTCCCAACTATCCAATATAAAACTAGAAAAGGGAGAAAAGGTAACCTCACTACACTCTAGGTTTAAAGAAATTTTAATTGGGCTAACAAGTGTAGGTGAGAAGCTATCAAACCGGGATATGGTAATGAAGGCCATAGATGCCTTTCCCCAGTCCTCAAAATGGAGCTCCATGGTGGACTCATTTTATATCTCCAAGAACCTAGAAGTGAACACCTTGGAGGAATTCTTTTCAACCATGGAGCTTCATGAAACTAGGCTTGAAGGAATACAAGAGGAGCCTAGAATTCAACCCTCAAGAGGAGTAGCCTTGATGGCAAACAAGGGGAAGAAGAAGATAGAAGTCCCCTCCTCCTCCGATGACGAAGCCTCCTCCTCCTCCATGGATAGCACCGAAGAAGCCTACATGGTAAGGAGGGTAAGGCGAGCATTTAAGAATTTTAGATTTGATAAATCTAATGATAGGATGAGAAGACCAAGGGGGAAGGTCATATGCTACAATTGCCAAGGAGAAGGGCACATAAGGGACAATTGTCCTCTCCTAAACAAGAGCAAGGAAGAAAGGAAAAAGAAAGAAGAAAAGAAGAAGAAGAAGGGGAGCAAGAAAAAGAAGGAAGAGGAGAAGAAGACAAAGGAGAAGGGAAAGGCTAAGGCTCTCAAGGCAAGGACTTGGGATGATCCATCCTCATCCTCCTCCTCATCATCGGATGAGGAGAATGCCTTTGTCACCAATTTGGCCTTGATGGCCTTTGATGACTTGGATTGCTCTTCCTCCGAAAATGAAGGTTCAAGCTCAAGAGGAGAGAGCTCAAGTGAAGGGGGAGCCTCTACATCCTCCTCATCCGAAGAAGAAGAAGAGGATATGGAAACTATGGTAACGAAAGCTTCTCCTAAGAAAATAGTTTCCATAATTTCTAGTTTAACTAAGGACTTATTTGGCATGAAAAAGAAAAATAAGAGCATGCTAGATAAAATTAAGGACTTAGAAAATAAGCTAGAAAATGCATGCTTAAATGAAAATGTTTCTTCTAGCTTAGATGATGCATGCTCACATGACCTTTACGTGCCTTTGGATGTTAATGATGCATGTATAAATGAAAATAGGGCCTTAAGGGAAAAGGTAGATTATTTAACCAAAGCCCTAGAGAAATTCACAATTGGCTCCAACACATTAAATATGATCTTAGGGAGCCAAAGAGCTAGTTTCAACAAGAAAGGCCTAGGATACAAAGAAAAGAAAAATGAAAAAGCCTACAAATGCCTTATAGCTAGGGGACAAGATAAGAAGAAGGTAATTGCTAGGAAATGGATCCCCAAGGAGTATTTAGTGAACCCAATAGGAAAGAATTTATTTTGGGTTCCAAAATCCATCCTTAAGGGTTAGAATAACCCTAGGGTAGTCAACCATATGAACTTGACCTATATCATATTTTGGTTGACTTAGGATGACGGGACAACATTTTTTAGATAGTGTTGGGTGATGATAACGTGCCCATAAATAGGTAATAATGCTTAAATCATGATGATTGATGTAATTCCTATGTATGTTTTAAATCATGATTTATGATTTTGATATTTGGCATGTTATCATGAGAAATAGGGTTAAATCATGCTTTAGGTGATAATTTGTTTATTATCATCGTATAATACCTAATGCATGACTATTATTTGATGGATACATGATTTTCCGGATCATAATGTAGAATTGATTGATATATGTCATTATGATCATGTAGGATGTTAGGTTGATACTTAACCATGATAGAATTGCATGAATATATGGGTTAAGTATATACAAATACCCCCTAGGATACATCTCACACTCACTATAGGCTAACTTGATTGCAAACTTAGCATGGGTGAGATATTAGGATGATACAAATGTCCACTAATGCCTATGGCATTTAGATGGTCATTTAAAGTATCAAAATAGCAATAATAGACCAATCATGGGGAAGGCTTATGTTTAATTCATAGACATATTGCCCAAAGATCATGGTTGGATATTTCATATGTTTTCAAAATAATTTCTTACCTTAAAATACATGTATTCATGTTTTGAAACAATTGGATGCAAAACTAGGTAGCTAACTTGATACTAGAATGATCAAAAACCTAGTGGTTTTTAGAGCTTTTGGATATTTGGCAAAAACAAGAAAATATAATGAGTTTTCATGAAAAACTATTTTTCTTGATAGATATACTTAAAAGAAATGTGTTCCCCAAATTTCATGATTTTTCGAATTTTCTGGAATTTATAATGCATTTCAAATTGGCCCGTAAAATCAAAATTCGATTTCTTTGTGCCCGACCGCCATACTGATAGCAATGATCGTGGTCAAGAATCAGAACATTGAAGGCCGAATTCAGTTTGTAAACCTACAACAAGTGGTAGAAATATACTTGATGCCATCAACAAGTGGTACCCAATTTTAAATCAACTTGTCATATTTTCCCTCCATTATACTTGATGCCATGAGCTTATAACTTAGTGTTAATCTTTTTGATAGTGTCAAAGGGGGAGAAATAAGTATGTTTAAGTTAATCACTTTAGGGGGAGAAATATATTTTAGGGGGAGAAATATATGATAGGGGGAGAAAATTTGCATAGAGAGTTTCATGGATTAACGGGGAATTGCATGTTGTTATATCATGATTATCTTTACATGCTTTCTTACCTTAGAATTTATATCAAATGTTTTTACCTAACTTAAACGGATTGCCACACATCAAAAAGGGGGAGATTGTTAGGGCAATCTCTTGCCGTAATATGGTTTTGATGGTGTGGCAAAGGGTTTAAGTTAGTTTGATATGTTGATGTGATATGTGCGTTGAAGTCGTGCAGGACTTAGTAATTCGCACATGGAGCCGTGGCGAGTTTCACATCTCATGACTCGTGCCTTGAGTCGGTGAAGGATAGCTTTGCGGAAGCCGTGCGCTTGGAGCATCCGAGGGACCGCCGGACGAGAAGCTTGGAGTGAAGCCGGAGGAAGTAGACTTCGAGGCAAGAGACGCGAAGGAGCATTGCAGAGCCGTGCGCCTGATGCTGCCGAGGGACGTGGCCGAGAACGAAGAGAACTTCGAAGGCGAGGGATTCCGAGAAATGAGAGTGAGCGATTGTAACCCGGGGAAGGGTAGCTCTTAGGTGAAACTTGGCCATTTGGCCAAGTGTCGGATGGGTTTTCCCGACACCGATCATTGCCATGTCATGGCGATCGGCCGCTTCCTAATCAGTGAGTTCGGGGTATCACGTGTGGATTGGCCCAGCGATCATTTGCCATCGTGGGCGCCGATCAGCCAAGACCATCGATCGGCTGAAAGCGGTGATAGTCAATAAGGGTTCGGCCACAGAACCGTTCGTAGCCGACTGGGCAGTCGACTACGGAGGCAGCAGTCGACTGATGAGGTCCATCAGTCGACTGCCAAGAGTTCCGTTGGACTACAACGGTCGGGATCCGACGTGTTCGGAGGCCGTTGTAGTGACGGCAGTCGACTGCCAAGGGCGGCAGTCGACTGATGGCGGCAAACGGGAAGAAGTTAGCCCTCTCTATAAAAAGAGAGGGTGTGAGCCTTTGAGAGGCTAATGCTCATACTCCAAACAATCTTCCTAGTGCCCCACAAGCTCTAAACTCTTCTTACCTGTTCTTACTCCATTCTATTTGTAAGAAGAGTGTGCTTGATTTGTAAAGGTTACCTCCACCTAGCTTGGTGCAAAGGAGAGACCATTTAGTGGATTGGTTTAACGGAGTGATTCACCGAGGACGAATCAGGGACCGTGGATTAGCGGCGTAGCCGTGAACCACGTTACATTCTTTGTTAGCGTTTGTATTTTCATTTATTGCTTGTCTTAGTTTATTGCTTCCGCTTGCGCTAACATTTTTGTAGACGAGCAATTTACGACGTCCAACGTACGAGGGCTATTCACCCCCCTCTAGCCGGCCATACCGATCCCCTACACCTATTGTATCCTATTAAAACCCTCAAGAAGCCTAGATCCAACGAACACGATTCAAAGGAGTTTTGGGCTAGATCTATAAATAAGGTTGGAAGAGGCTTGGGCGAGAATCCAACCTAGGGTTTTTTGAGTTGGCGTAAGAGACTTAGGCAGCAATGGTGTTCCTAGGGTTTTGCTTCTCTCCTTGGGCGGCAACCTAGGGTTTGCTTGGGGAGGTCGGCGGCACAATGAGGTTTAGAGGTCCTTTGTTCTCTTCTTCTCCATTGGCCGGCACCTCCTCTCATTTCATTACCGGCAGCACCACCCTCTTTTCTCTTGCTCCTTGGCCGACGGCAAAGGTTAGGGTTTGGAACCCTTCTCTCAACCTTTGGCCGGCGCCCTCTCCTTCTTCCTCTCCTTGGCCGGTGGCAAGGACCAAGCAAGTTGGCTTGGTGGTCGGCGATAGATAGGAGAAGAAGGGAGTTTGGTTATCTTCCTTTGTTCGGAGCGAATAAGGAAAGGAAGATACGTGATCTAGGAGGCTTCATCTCTTGGAGAATTGTTGCCCACACAATGTCCAAGAGGAGGATAGGACATACAATAGAAGACCAAGAGGTAAACAAGAGGTATAATTCTTGTTTTGATTTCCTTTTGGTTATTTTGTATTATGTTTGTAATTGTATGTGGTTAATTTACTTGGACCCTGAAGATAAACACAAAAATCGGCAGTCCGTACATCATCTATTCCGCTGCTAATCGAGGAAAAGAGTTAGGTTGCTTGAACAACTAGTTTGTTCAAGAAATCACTCTAATCGAATAGTACGATGATGGATCGGTTTCTTGGGTAATCCGTTTTCGTCTGGATTAATTTTTTTAATTCGGGGACGTAGATAGGATTGCCATGCACAAGCAACCAAGTTGAAGTGGGAAGCGAAGCTTCGACATTCAAGAGGTAGCTTTAGATAGATGTGAAGGCTCATCAGGGGGAGTGTATGATATCCTTTCCACAAAACCATAGCTAGAAACCTAGACAAAACCCAATTGTCAACGTCTTCTGTGACACACAAACGAAACCGAAATCCTAGAATCCCTTTTGAAAACTTGCAACTAGTTTCTTTCTTCTTCTGTGTGAAACCGTATTGAGTTGGGACCGCCGTCAACCCCCGCCATCATAATCCTTAGATCTGAATTCCTAACAATAACCTCCACTTACTAAATCTGTACTCGAATCTCAGTCCCTATGGGATTGATAATCTTTTTATTACTTAATGACTTCCGTGCACTTTTGGGCGTTTAGCGCGAGCACGCGCTTCGAGTCCGCGATAGTTTCCATCGTGAGATTTAAGGTCGCATTCGCGTGCATCAATTTTTTTGGCGCCGTTGCTGGGGACTGATTGATTCGATATCGAATCAAGAAGCGGATAATTGGATCAGACTTAAGGTAGATTTATTTACTTTTATTTCTTTTGTTTATTTTTATTTACTTCAGTTTTAGATTTTTTAATATCTAGAGTAAGTTTAGATTTATTTCAGTAATTACGTTGCATTAACCTTTAGTTAAATTTTCTCCATTTGGTTTAGTATTAGTTTAGGCTATTTTCTATTTTAATTTAAATTTATTATATCTTGCTTTACTTCAACATTTTAACTAACGATATTAAAACCCAGTTGATAGCCACAATTGATCAAGTTTTTGTTCGATCCTCAGAATTATTCATTGTATATGATTTATTTATCCCCTCTCAGCAAGGGACGCTGAAATGTTAACACAGTCCACTCGACCCTTGAGAGATTATATAGCACCTAGATGAAAATCATGCAACTCTTGCATAACTATTCCACGAATTCAGGCTGCAAGCTGGAAAATAAACTCTGCATTGATTGCTCTTATTCAAGAGAAGAAGTTTGGAGGGACTAAGATTGAGGAGCCCTATTTATGCCTCGAAGACTTTTTGGCATACTACGGCACAGTGCAATATGAAGGAGTCCCAACATATGCCATTAAGCTTATCATGTTCCCATTCTCCCTGAAGGGGGAGGCTAAGCAATGGATACACACTCTACCAGAAGGGAGTATAACGACATGGGAACAGATGGAAGACACTTTTCTAAGTAAATTCCCTCCCCCCCCCCCCCCCCCAATAAAAAAGCCTACCTAAGGGATAAAATCCTTTTATTTGAGCAAGGGCACGAAGTGACTCTGGCCGCGACATGGAAGAGACTACAAGAACTGATTATTCGTTGTCCACACCATGGATTACAGGATTGGTTACTATGTGCATAGCGGCATGGATTATTGATTATTCGTTAATCCATCACGGCATGGATTACTGATTATTCGTTCCGACACTGCGACGAGTGTGTGTTCGAACATGTTTCGTAAACATGTGCGCAGCGGAAGAAATAAAAGGCAAAAAATCTAATTTATTACATTACACACACCACATGCATGCATAGTACAATATGTGTAGACATAATCGTAGTTTCAAATTTTGCAATAAAAGGAAATTATTCTAGGTATACCTGATGCATCACGTGCAGTGGGAAAGACATCAACCGGAGCGACTCTCGCTAGAATAGCCTTTATCCGTATCTACGCTGAGTATCGTCGGGATGACTTCACAAAGGCACGAGCCTCGTCTTCGTAGGAGTCACTAGCCTTGTGTCGAAGATGATGTGATCGAGAGAAGATCACAATCTGAATCAAAATTCGGATTCGAAAATGAGTCCCCAAAACTCGCTTCTCCGGAGAGGTATTCGTCAACTGTTTGACGTATCCTTCGTCCTCCACCTATGAGGATTACTGGAGATCAATCCCCAGAAAGGTTGCCACTGTCGGAGCTCCAAACGTCATCCAAACGACACTCTAATACGAAGGAAAAAAACTATCCAGAAAAGTGGACAGCTTGGTGGAGGATGTTGCGCTGGCTAAAGAGGATGGCCGGCCAACCCTTGGTCGCCGGAAACAAGGTGAGTCGCCGGAGGGTCGCCGGAGGAGTGGCCGGCAGCAGCTGGACACCGACAGCAAGGGTGGACAGTGGCAAAAAGCTGGGCGACGTGGAACCCTTGGGCGGCAGCAAGGAGAAGAGAGGGAGAGGGTGGCTAGGTTTTCCAACACACAAAGTTATCCCCGAAAAACACTTAAGCCATGTTTTTATAGAGAACATATTCTTTTAACGGTTATTGGTTCATAACCAAAACCCGTTAACCTACTCCAATAACTTAAGTTAAAATAAACCAAACCACATTGGTCTATTTTAAGTTAAAACAAACCTAACCAACTTTGGTTCATTCGTTTAAAATAAACCAAACCCCTTTGGTTTATTCTTCACACATGAATTAGAACCAAACCAATTTGGATCATCCATCATGTCTTCATAAGACACGACCCATCCACGCTTCCATTGCGACTGAAATGATTTCATGATCGATCCTTGTTTGGTCCAACCAAACCTAGTTTCTCTCGGCCTATGAATCTCATTCTCATGCTCATTTTAAATTCCTCGGATTACGCTCATTGTGTGTGTGATCAAATAGGTTCTCGGTTTATGTTGGCCATCTATAATTAACCATTAATTTTAGAATGATCTTGAGTGGCACCTAGTAGTACATCATGATCCCCAATTAACTGAAAGATCAATGGTTGATCCAGAACTATTTCTGAAACCCTTCAACAGCTACAATGAATCGTGCCCCATTCCCTTCACGCATCTTATACCCACTTGGTTTAGGACATGGTCTATAGTGTCAGTCCCCACTAGGTTGACTACGTCACACCTAGCCCAAGTATCATTTCCTCATTCTATGGATTCTAGTTACTGCACATGTATCCAAGAGTACCTTACTCTAAACATGTAATGCTTTGGCCAAAGACTTTAGTAACAATCCGGTTAGAGGCCATGGGTATACATGGCCTCGCAAGGAGTGGTGAATCCTTTATAGGTTATTCAAACACCTTCGATCACTTCGACTTATGCCCAATTATCCCGGGGCCACATCTCCTCAGAGATGCTTGCTTAAGATGTCAAAGCATAAGTCTTCATGACCAAGATGACTTGAATACCGCAAGTCAAAGGAACATCGCACTTAACCTGCAGTAAGAACTTCATTAACATATCTATATATGTAGAGAACCATATGAAGTTTTACAGCTGGTCACTCCAATGAACTAGTTACAATAACTAGCATCCACGATTAATTCCGGACATCACAATGTCTCTAGCCAATGAGGATCAACTTCTTGGATACACCAAGGAGTATACCTCGTGCTAGTCTCGACATAATTGATAGTGTCCAAATCCATTAATTCATCGACTAGGGATAATTCCGATACATCACAATTACACATGTAGAGATACTCACTAGTTGTGATCCAATCACAAATTCTCTCATGCTGTTAATCGTATCTTGGACATTCGGTAAATGAGTTTAAGATCCAATCAAATACATGAAAACATGTATACTCAAATAGTGAATCTTCATTTATCACATAAATGGTTCAAACATAAGGCGATTTCCTTAGGCCATCTCTCATATATTACTAACAAACTCTAACTTGGCCTAATGCCAATCGCTATGGTATCCAATACTATAAGCTATAGCATGACCCTCAAACTTACTTTGAGGTAATGCCTTAGTTAAAGGATTCATTAAGTTCCTTTCAGTGGGAATCTTCTCGATTTGTATTTCCTTCCTACTTATGATCTCTCTGATCAAATGATAGCGGTAAAGCACATGTTTGGATCATTGATGAGACCACACGAAGTTCAAAGATGAACTTATTGGTCCAAACCGCTTCCTTTGCTACATCCGAATCTGCAATGTATTCTGCCTTAGTGGTAGAATCTGCTACAGTGTCTTGTTTGAAACTTTTCCAATTCACTGCACCCCCATTCAAAGTGAACACGTACCTAGACTGAGACCTATAATTATCCTTGTCTGTCTGGAGGCTGGCATCTATATACCTGCGTATCTGTTGGATCGAGAAGCATCGCTAGAGGGGGGTGAATAGCGAGCGTAAATCTTTTTATTCGTTCGTTCGATACACGAGTAAGTGCAGAGGAAAAATAAAAAGACACGTTTATTTTTACTTGGTTCACAACCCAGCGGTTGCTACTCCAAGGCCCTAATGGTCCTAGACCGCGTACAGAGGGCAAAGGACTATAACATCTCCTCCTCGTTGGAGGTAGGAGACAACGATCACAAAATCGAAAGTAAAAGGATGAGGCAACAAGCCTACCTCACCTCGTTATGAATAAAAGCAAAGAATACAGTAACCAAATATGTTACTTGTTGCTGCTGCCGATGAAGAGGATTAGAACTTGTCGTCGCGTCGGCGTTATGATGGTGTTGGAGCTTTGGCGTTGTAGGAGCACTTGAGAATAATCTTGATGAATGAATGGGTTGGAATCCTCCCCTCCTTTTATAGAGTTTGGCCTCTAAATATGTCTCCTCATCTTTCAGAACAAATCATGAAGTTGTACCAAATTTTATCGCGAAGTGGTCGCGTCAAACCTTATCTGTTTTGACCTAGTGCAAAGGCTGATTCGTCGCCATCAGTCGACTGATGCCTCCCATCAGTCGACTGCCCAATGCACAACATTCGACTGCTAACCTAGCCACTTCCCAACATTAAGTGGTTAGTATGAAAAATGGTAAATGCAACGGTTTCTAACCATCCGATCTCGACCTAGACCTTCCACAGGAAGTCTTAGTCAGATCGCTGCCTACGGTCATCCCCGTAAAGAGGACATGACCTTACCATCTCTCGCTCACACGAGCTTACCTCGATACTTACTTTGTAGCTCTCGCTTCCGGCCTTTCACTCAATTCCTTCAGCTTCCTCCGAAGTCACTCGAGTGTCGCCCGACCACCGCGGCTTCCTCCGGGTGTCGCTAGCCTTCAGCTCTAGCTTTAGCACTTTTCTGCACACTCGATTTAGCTCGTGATATAACGATGTAAACTTAACTTTGTATCTTTGTCATAATCAAAACATAGGTTCGATTATCTGGTGCCCCTACACCAACAATATCCCCCTTTTTGATCTATGGCAAACCAACACAAAGTTAAGGGAAATTAAAGCATAAAATAAGTATAGTAAATGATGAATGTCATTTCCAAAAACTCCCCCTGAACCAAAACTCCCCCTTAACCCTAGGTGAGTTTTAAAAGAGATACTTTAGTTTTCAAAATCAAATTTTGTGTTGCTCCCCCACTTTCGCTCTTCTCCCCCTTTTGCCATAAATAAAAAAAAGTTGGTGTTTTTGTATAAAATAAGGGTTTAAAAACAATATCGTATATGCATGTATCTAGATAAATCAAATATGAGTCCAAGCTTGCGTCTAGCAGTAGTTAGATAGATTGGTTTGAGGTGTGTCCCTCTGCACCAATAATCTAAAGGTTTGTAATATAACCCTTAGGGTTAGTTTTCTCTCCCCCTTAATCAAATATATGAAGTATAAGAGATGTAGGGGGCGCTAAAATTTGGCCTAAAGAGTTATAAATAGTAAAATAGTTGAGAAAATAAGTAGCATTTAGAAGGGGTTATATTTTAAGTATACTTCAATTGTCCTTAACATCTCACCCATTCAGTGTCTAATAATTTGTTCACCATATATGTTTTGTGAGATGATTTTAACTTAATTAGAGATAGTCAACCTTGGGTTCGATTCATATTTAAACTTTAGATCGTTAAGTAACTTTTCGAGAAACTGGCTTCCAGGTCGTGGCGAGGCACTGGGGTCTTCTTTGATCGGAACAATGACCACTTCCTTAGACAAAGCCAAATTCAAGAAAATATCACTTAAGTCACTTAGGGTTACTTCCTGGTCGAACTAGTTTAGGATACAGTGAGGTAGCTTCAGCTAGTTCCACTCGGTCAAGTGCACCAAGCTAGATACGCCTTATCTAGATCGAATACACGAGATTTTGTTTCCCTAACATACAATCATATCGCCACATCCTGATACTATGTTGTCAAGAGCTGACTAACTATTTTCCCTTTCTAACCGTTCTAAAAAATAATGTAAAATATTCAATAGGTTTGCTAAGTAAGCGTGTATACTATTTTAGTGTTAGCTCCCCCTGGACCATTGAACCAATATGGTCTATTCAAATAATGAACTTGATCCTGGGGAATCCAAAACTTATTAGTCCTTATATGTGAGTTGAAAAACCTTTGGGACCCATGCTTGGACTCTTTGATGACTACGATTTACGATAGACATATTTGATTTATTCGTAGTCTTTGGACTAAACCTGAGTCCGACTTTGTTATACACGGTTCTTTGGGTTCCAAGTAGTCGGTTAAGATTCTTAGATCCCAACGTGAACCTTTCCAACCTAGCCTCGACCTCTTGAACTCGATCTTTCAAGAGAGAATTCTACTCCTCAAGTTTTTCAACTTGGGCTGAGTTTCCCTCTTGAACTTGACTAGTTGAAGAAGTTAGAGTAGCCTCTTGCTTGAGAGTTTCAACCTCCTCAAGTAATGACTCAACCCTAGACTCGAAGATAGTTAATTTCCTAGTAAGCATTTTAATTGTAAGGTAAAGTGTACTAATTAAGGATCGGCTAACCTTGACTTTCCCTTTTGGTCCGGCTCTGAGTTTCCTCTTGAAGTAGTCTTCGGGGTCGGAGTCGGAGTTGTAGTTGGACTCGGCTTCGGATTCTGACTCAGACTCCTCCGGTCTTGCCATTTAAGCTATGTCTTCTTTGTTGTCCCAAGTTGCATGGAAAGCCTTCTTTTAATTTGATTTGAATTGTGCCCTCTTTTGGTGCTTTAGTAGCCTCATTTCCCTCCGAACGATCTTCCGCACTACGTTCACTATTGCCTCCACCTCTTCGGATTCGGACTCTGATTCATATTTGGGTTCGAGTCCATCTTCTTTCCTGGTAGGTGGCTTGTTTCTTTGTCCTACAAGTAGAGCAATACCTCTCTCAGCCCGAACCACGTTAGTCTGCTTGTGAAGTTCACACTTGGAAAATAATTCATCTAACCTAAGCTTCGAAAGGTCTTTAGAGACCTTGTAGGCATCGACCATGGATGCCCACAAGGTAGTCCTAGGAAATGAATTAAGAACGTACCTTAGGAGGTCTCGATTTTCGACCTTGTGTCCGATGGTGTGCAGGTCGTTGACAATGTCCTGGATGCGGGCGTGTAGTTGCATCACCGTCTCATGTTCTTGCATCTTAAGGTTATACAACTTATTGAAAAGAAGGTCACGTTTACATACCATAGCAATGAACGTTCCTTCGTGTAGCTTGATTAATTTTTTCCACAGATCCTTAGCGCTAATAAATTGTCCGATGCAGTTGAGTTCCTCCTTGGACAAGCCGCATTGCAATATTTGGGTTGCTCTTGCATCGGATTCGATTTGCCTCTTGGTTGTATTTGTCCACTTGTTAAAGTCCAAGGGCTCTCCTTGATCATTGGTGGGTAGAGCAAAGCCGGTTTGGATTATTATCCAAGTCTCTGTAAGTTCGTGGCAGTTCCACGAACTGCACAGAGGCAGTTCGTGGAACCGCCTCGAGCACGCTCTCCTTCCCTTAAATGGGAAGGAGTGTGCGTCCAAGGTGGGGTTGCTGCAAGGGTTGATCGGCTGCGAGGGTTGATCGACTGCTGAGAGTTGATCGGCTGTGAGAGTTGATCGGCTGTGAAGAGGAAGAGAGGCGTAGAAGCATCCGGTTCTTGATTTGGTTGGTGAAGCGCGAGGTAATTTCCAACGGTGATTTTTCCTCCGACACAAGCAAAAGCTCCGAACAGGTATATAATTGACTACAATGGTATCAGAGCATGTTTTTTACCTGTTTGATTTCTTCGCCGTTGATTTCCTCGCCGTTACCGGCATATGGTCCTCCGAACAGCGACGCTATCGCGGTCGGTCGATGCCGTCGGAGGCGGCGCTGTCGCTGAAACCCGGGATGTCGTTGGGCGATCTCGGAGGCGATGGAGGTGCTTGCATCGGAGATGGCACTGTCGCCGACCGGTGGGCGATCGGAGACGATTCGCCGATGCACAGGAGGTAGTGAGGCCGCCGACGCCTCACGACGCTCCGGAAGCGACGATTTCGCCGCAGGCGCTCGGCTTTAGGGTGCTGGCGCGGAGGCGTCGGCGTCTGATGTTGCACTGCCGCGGGCGCGGAGGAGACGGCGCCGCGGGCGGCGCGGCCGCTGGCGCGGAGGCGTCTGCCTCTGAGGCGGCGTGGCCACCGGCGTCGGAGACGGCGGGCCGCTGGCGCGGAGGCGACGGCGACGGCGCTGTCGCCGACGCGCAGGCGTGCGCAAACGCTGGGAGTTAGGGCGCGCGGATGGAAATTTTTTTCCTATTTATTAGATAGGAAAATTAATCTGTTTTGAACAGATTGGTTTTTTATTTATTAAAAAAAAAAGGGTTTTTATTAATCTGTTTCGTACAGATTAATTTTTCCTATTAATAAAAAAAAATAAATTATTAATCTGTTTCGTACAGATTAATTTTTCATTAATCTGTTTCGTACAGATTATTTAATTGGGCTTCAATTGGGCCGAATTAATTGGGCCGAATTAAATAGGCCGAATTAAATGGGCCGAATTAATTGGGCTATAGATTTAGTTTGGTTTAATTGGGCCGAATTGAATGGGCTTTGAATCAAATTTTAATTGGACATGGGTTCAATTAATTTGATTCCAACAAAAGGCTAAGTGTCCAATTAAATTTACACAAGATTTGTGTAAAGTTGACTTTGGTTGACTAAACTCATAACTAAAGTTAGATGGATTGTTTTGGAACAATTAGAATCTGACTTGAATAACTTAAGGATAGAACTAGTTTATGACTGTCTATGGGTCAAAATTGATTGATCAATGGGTCAATTGATTATAGCCTAAAATTCAAGGAGTTTAGTTCTTCTTGATATATGTGTATTTGTTCTGTGCCTTGATTAATTGGAATATACCGGTATTTGTACTGGTTTTGTCGGTTATGTACTGACATGAATTATTTCAATTTTACAGATGGCGCGGATGTATACCACTATGACCCGGCGCGATGTGTTGCGCAATCGGTATAGGGAGGCTATCGAAGATTTGGACTATGACCCTTACCATGGAGTCGTTGGACACATTGGGAAGCTGGACAGATTGGTCTGGAAGCTCGAGATGCAGGAGTTTCCAGTATTAGACAACTACAGGATTTGGGCGTTGATTCGTTCATTGCCCGATAATCTTGCTGACGCGGCACGACAATTTTGGGGGTTACATGAAGGACGAATTTCATATACCCGGTTGTGCACAGAGCTGATTAACTATGCTGACTGTGAAGAGGATCCTGAAGAAGACCCAGTGGAGGATTTTGGTTCTCGATTTGTGAGGTCTTTAAAGGACTCTGTATCAGGGCAGCATGTGTTGCCTGTGAGTGTCCCAGCAGAGAGTACTGTAGTTGAGTCTAGTCGGAGGGGACATGTCATGATTACTGCTGCACTAGGGCTTGTCCTAGTGGGAGCAGTAATCGCTTATCTAGTCTATTAGGAGTTGTTTTAGTTTATGAGTAGGAAGAATGTAATCTGTTACATTCTTAGTAGACTTTGTTATTTGTTAACATTGTACAGCATGTTTATTTTAAATGATGTGTTCATTTAATGATTAGTTCATATGATGCTGTTAACTCTACATGATGCATGATTATTGAATATGCCCTTGATTAGTTCAAATGAGTATATAATGATATGTTCATTTAATGTGTAATATCATGCTGTAATAATGATTAATATCATTAAGTGGGATGTATGTAATAAAATATATCAATCTAAGTCTGATTGGCACATACAAATGATGAGTGATAACGCAGTTGTCACTTGATTTTGTAAACCAGATCAGATTTATCTTGAGTTTATTTTTGAGATTACATACATAAAAGCATACACTGAGTAACTAAATAATGTGTTTATTTATGTTAGGTTATGGCGACTAAAAATATCATAGATGATTTGAACAAAGGTGAAAAACTGAATGGGGATAACTATAAAATATGGCACCTCAAGATTCAGTATGTTCTTGAGGAACAGGAAGTCCTAGAGGCTGTTAATCAGGTTGTGATGGAACCTATTGAGAGTAATACAGCACAGTACAGACGTGACCTTGATACCTATAAGGTATGGAAAAGGAAGGATTCCACTGCTAAGGGCATATTGATAAGTTCAATGGTGGATGACCTAGTGTTAGAGTATGAGCCATATCCTTCAGCTCATGCAGTCTGGGTAGCCCTTAGAGAGAGATACAGTGGAATAAGTTTCAGTAAGCTTCGTCAGTTGACGATCAGGTTCGACAGCTACAAGAAGCGCCCGAATGCAACGATGGTTCAACATCTCAGGGAGATATCTAATATGATTCGAGGAAAGCGCCGGTCATGAGTTGACCGATGAACAACAGGTTCAGGCGGTTATTCGTTCTCTTCCCGATTCTTGGGAGACCATGAAGCAGACCTTAACTCACAGTGAGAGTATTAAGACTTTCGCTGATGTCTCACGGCATGTTGAGCTGGAGGCTGAGAGAGTAGAATCCGCGAGGATTTCTGGCCAAGCCTATTTGGCTGCAGGCTCTGCTGGATCATCTGGATCCAAGAAGAAATGGTACAAGAAGGGAAAGGGAAAGAATAAAAACGTTGCTACTGCTGCTGGGAAGGATCAAATCAAGAAGAAGAAGACAGGGAAGAAACCTAAAAGCAAGTTATCTTGCTTTAATTGTGGCAAGAAGGGCCACTTTGCTCGGGAGTGTACTGAGCCAAAGAAGGTAACTTCTAATCTGTCTTCTGAGCATTTTGTTGCTAGTACTGTGTTGATGGCTGATTCTTATCCTTTGTGGATTATAGATTCGGGAGCAACCAACCATGTAGCTCGAGAGCGGGTTACATATGTGGAGTACCGCCGGGTACCTGCTGGCAACAAATGGATCTATGTAGGAAACAATGCAAGAGTCGAAGTCAAGGGAGTCGGCACTTGCAAACTTAACCTTCGTGGTGGAAGTACTTTGTTTCTACATGATGTCTTGTATGCTCCAGAGATTCGAAGGAATCTTGTATCTGTTACTTGTCTTCTTGATTTGGGGTACTCTGAAATTTTTTCAGTCGTCGTGTAGAACTTAAGATTGACTCTGTGTCAATCGGATATGGTTATTTATCTAATGGTTTTATGGTACTAGATGTGGTGCCTGATGTGAATTGTGCGATTCATAGTTGTTTTTCAAACATTGCTCTTACTAGTAATGTGGATATATCTGATGAGATTTGGCATGCTAGATTGGGACATATAGGACAAGATCGCATGAATCGATTAGCTAGAGAGGGTTTATTAGGCTCTCGTGCTAAGATTAGCTTGTCTATATGTGAGCATTGTCTTGCTGGAAAAGCAACTAGGAAACCATTTGGAAAGGCTATTAGAGCAGACTTGCCATTGCAATTGATTCATTCGGATATTTGTGGTCCGATGAGTGTGAAGGCTAGGCATGGAGCTTCCTACTTCATTACATTTATTGATGATTTCACTAGGTATGGTCATGTGTATTTGATTTCTCAAAAATCTGAAGCGTTGGATTATTTCATTCGTTATTTGAACGAAGTTGAGAATCAAACGGAACGTAAGGTTAAGGCCTTACGCACTGATCTCGTGGGGGTGAATATCTGTCTGATTTGTTCAAGATGACATGTAATGATAAGGGGATTATTAGACAGCTAACGATCCCAGGAACTCCACAGCAAAATGGGGTTGCCGAAAGAAGAAATAGGACTCATCTTGAAATGGTTAGGTCTATGATGGCGCAAGCTAATTTGCTGATCTCCTATTGGGGAGATGCATTACTAGCTGCGGCATATATACTTAACAAAGTGCCTTCAAAGTCAGTTCCATCGACCCCATATGAACGTTGGACGGGCAAAAAACCAGATTTGAGCAATCTGAAACCCTGGGGGTCAGCTGCCTACGTTCATTATAGTTCTCACAAATATGGAAAACTAGGACCTAGAGGTAAGAAGTGTATCTTTATAAGATATTCTGAGACCTCAAAAGGTTATGTTTTTATAGGTGAGCAACAAGATGGGACAATCTCTGAGATTTAGTCGAGAGATGCCAATTTTCTCGAAACTGAGTTCCCAACAAAGGGTGAAGTTGATAAGACAGTTCCTCTTTATGAGGAGGATGAGTTGTTATCAGCAAGACAGATGTCCAGTGGGATACCTGAACCTAGTCAACCGAGTGGGAGTAATGAGCCTGATCACGGGGTGACTTCTCAACAGCCCAACTTATGGAAAAGTGTTCGTAAGATCATACCTAAAAGGAGGTTTGATATTGAGAACGAGGCAATGATGACACTCCCAGTTGACGAAGATGAACCTCAATCAGTTGAGGAAGCGTTGGGATGTAGGGTTAGAGATAAGTGGAAAAATGCAATGGAAGAAGAGATGGAGTCAATGATTCGGAATCAAGTTTGGGAGTTAGTCGATCTTCCTCCTGGCCGAAGGGCTATTGGGAATAAGTGGATTCTCAAAATAAAGAGGAAGTCTGATGGATCGATTAACCGATACAAGGCTCGTTTGGTTGCAAAAGGATTTACCCAAAGAGAGGGTATTGATTTTGAAGAGACATTTTCTCCCGTAGTGAAGTTTGTGTCAATCCGAGTTATTTTGGCCTTTGTGGCGCATTATGACTTGGAATTACATCAGATGGATGTCAAAACCGCTTTCCTTAACGGTGAGCTTGACGAGGAAATCTATATGGTTCAGCCAGAAGGTTTCGTTGCTTTAGGCCAAGAGGATAAAGTATGTAGATTGAAGAAATCTATATATGGGCTGAAGCAAGCGTCAAGACAATGGAACATAAGATTTAACAAAGTGGTTTTATCTTATGGTTTCGAAATGATCAATGAGGATCATTGCATTTTCCTAAAGAAGGAAAAGGTAAAGTATGTCATTTTATCATTATATGTTGATGATATGCTGATAGCAGGAAATGACATAGGTTTTATTGAAGAAGTCAAAAAGTGGTTGTCTTCTCAATTTGACACAATAGATATGGGAGAAGCTGAATACATCTTAGGGGTTAAGATCATCCGGGATCGATCAAAGAGACTTTTGGGTTTGTCACAAGAGTCTTATATAACTAAGATGTTACAACATTTCAACATGTCTGACTGCAACTGTGAACAGACACCTATTGTAAGAGGTACTGTTTTGTGCAAAAGTATGAGTCCCAAGACTCCAACTGAAATAGCCAACATGAATAAAAAACCATATGCCAGTGCCATAGGTAGTTTAATGTATACTATGATGGGCTTAGTCGGTAGGTTCAGTCAAACCCAGGATCGAGACACTGGAAGGCAGTGAAAAGGATTTTCAGATATCTGAAGGCGACGACAGATTATTGTCTCTATTATCAAGGATCAGATATGAGCCTTATGGGCTATTCAGATGCAGATTGGGTTGGGGACCTGGATGATAGAAAATCAACATCAGGCTATGCGTTCTTGTTGAATGGTGGCGCCATCTCCTGGAACAGCAAGAAACAGGCCTGTGTGGCCTTATCTACAATGGAAGCTGAATATGTGGCATGTTCAGCAGCTGTACAAGAAGCAGTCTGGTTGAGAAGGTTCCTAAAGCATTTGAAGATTGCTGAGGACAGTGGGAGTCCAGTGACCGTCTATTGTGACAGTCAAGCTGCGATAGCTTTTTCCAAGGATCCCAAATATCACAGCAAGGGCAAGCATATTGCTATAAAATACAACTTTATCAGGGATATTGTTGCTAAAAGGAAGGTGATTCTTGAGTATATCCCTACACGAGCTATGCTTGCAGATCCTTTTACTAAGCCAATGACTAGAGAGTCATTTAATGAGCATGTAAAGTCTATGGGACTTCGTAGAATGTAACAGTCTTGTAATGACAATTGAATATTATGATTTGATTGTTTGAAATGCCAGCCATAATCTATTCAGTGTATGTTATGTTACATTCTAGTGATAAGATCTCGATAAGCATGTTGGCAGGTAGTGATTGGTCCTCTCACATGGACAATCATCTCTATTTGTTGCGTATGAATAGAGGTAAGACCGATGCTTATAGGTCAACCTATGTGGTTGTTAGCTTTGGAAGCTGTAAAATTTGTTACATTCCTATAAGTTAGGGTCATCTTGATATTTGTATCAAGATAAGATCATTTTGTGGTAAATGATCGAAGTAAATGATCCCACCATTTACTATGCTTGTTTGTGAGCCAGATTAGAATTCATATGTTGAATTCTGGATTCATGTGTTGAATTTTGGATTAGACATTGGGAATGTCTAGATCGAAATCTGTACGATGTTAATTTGAGGGAAACATGCGCTCTTTATTGGTAAAGAGGAAGACATCGTAGCATGTGAATTATATCATATGTGCTAAGATGACATATAAGGGTAGTAGGAGAATGGATCCATGTTTCTCTACTATGTGAGCCCTTTGAGATTATATGTTGATCTCAAAATTTGCCCTTTGTGACTATTTAGGTGTCTACTTGAAGTTTTAATCAAGGTTTGCTACTTTAGCATGTCTACCTATGACTATGGATGATTCGGTCTATGGAACATGACTAAGAAAGCGATTGACTAAAATGAATAGATTTACACTAAAAAGGAAGATTAAATAGGTTTACATCTAGTGAGTATTATTCACTAGTCGACTCTTTTCTGTTGTGTACAGGAATGTTTGTGAATATTTGGAATATGAGACATGCTCTTGACATGATGGTCAATTTAAGGGATTAGAGATGTTCATATTGATGTAAATGAGATTATTTAATTTGGGTAAATAGCAAGACATGAATATTTCAGGTAAACGGTTATGTACCACCAAAAATATGATTTTGTATCATCTGGAAAATGACTGTGTGTCACCTGGGAAATGGCTGTGTGCCATAAGATAAATGGTTTTGTACCACCTGGAGATGACTCTATGTCATCGGGAGAATGATTATGTATCATATGTAGAGTGGCTGAGTTAGGCATAACAACTTCTCTTAGCATGTATCACTCTATGAGCAGCTATGTAAGGTGTAACAACTTTCTTAGCATTTGAACGCTCAATGTGCTTGCTGTCGCACGAACCATTTTCTGATTTGATGTTTCATTTAATCTTTGTGACTATTAATCTCTGTTCTATTAGTCTTTTGGGACAATAGATATTGCTTCGATTTAGTCTATGTGACTAAACACCTCTTCTAAAATAATATGTGTGATCATTTAGTCTATGTGACTAAACACCCCTTCTAAAATGGTCTGTGTGATCATTTTTGTCTGTGTGACATACCTTGGACGAGTGGGAGATGCAAGTTCGTGGCAGTTCCACGAACTGCACAGAGGCAGTTCGTGGAACCGCCTCGAGCACGCTCTCCTTCCCTTAAATGGGAAGGAGTGTGCGTCCAAGGTGGGGTTGCTGCAAGGGTTGATCGGCTGTGAGGGTTGATCGGCTGCTGAGAGTTGATCGGCTGTGAGAGTTTATCGGCTGCGAAGAGGAAGAGAGGCGTAGAAGCATCCGGTTCTTGATTTGGTTGGTGAAGCGCGAGGTAATTTCCAACGGTGATTTTTCCTCCGACACAAGAAAAAGCTCCGAACAGGTATATAATTGACTATAGTCTCGACTTGTGTTTTCAAGAAACACTCTATCCGACCTCTCCAATAACGGAAATCATTTCCGTTAAAGAACGGAGGTCGGGTGGTGCTATATCCCTCAATGTGAGCCATTAATTATCTTGCAAAACACGAATAAAAACCAAAGGGAATTCCAAGACTTGGTCTTGGATTAGTAGTGTGGGAAATAATAGGAAATAAATAAAAATAAATGAGAAGAATAAAAAACTAACAAAAACTAACAACTTACAACCTTCGATGTCCTCAAAAGGGTAGTAAACGTTGGTTTTTGGGGCTGGAAACAGCTTGTTACAAGAGTAAACCCTAGTAAGAAATGTAGATCTCTCAAAGAGCTTTGATTTGGTAGGTAGATTGTTTTGTGAGTCCACTTGTGAGAAAAGTTATGGCCGTTTTACCGTCGACTACTCCAAAAGAGAATACTTGCAAATACACAACCAAAAGAAGCGTACCAAGACTTCATCTTGGATTAGTAGTGCGGGAGGAGAAAAAACCTAAAAAAAAAAACATGACTCGAAAAATAAGAAAAGAAAACCAAAAAGTGCTAGATTGATGGTTTCACCAAATCTTAGCGCCCCCGGTCTTATACCAATTGTTGGATCAAGAAGCGTCGCTAGAGGGGGGTGAATAGCGAGCGTAAATCTTTTCGTTCGTTTGTTCGATACATGAGTAAGCGCAGCGAAAAAATAAAATGACACGTTATTTTTTACTTGGTTCACAACCCAGCGGTTGCTACTCCAAGGCCCTAATGGTCCTAGAACGCGTATGGAGGGCAAAGCACTATAACGTCTCCTCGTTGGAGGTAGGAGACAACAATCACAAAACCGAAAGTACGAGGATGAGGAAAAAAGCCTACCTCACCTCGTTACGAATAAAAGAAAAGAATACAATAACAAAATATGTTACTTGTTGCTGCTGCCTACGAAGAGGATTAGAACTTGTCGTCGCATCGACGTTATGATGGTGTTGGAGCTTTGGCGTTGTAGGAGCACTTGAGAATAATCTTGATGAATGAATGGGTTGGAATCCTCCCCTCCTTTTATATAGTTTGGCCTATCAATATGTCTCTTCATCTTTCGAAACAGTTCACGAAGTTGTACCAAATTTTATTGCGAAGTGGTCGCGTCAAACCTTATCCGTTTTGACCAAGTACAAAGGCTGATTCGTCGCCATCAGTCAACTGATGCCTCCCATTAGTTGTCTGATGAGCATCAGTCGACTGCCCAATGTCCAGCAGTCGACTGCCAGCCTGGCCACTTCCCTGTAGTAAGAGGTTAGTACGGAAAATGGTAAATGCGACAGTTTCTAACCTTCCGATCTCGACCTAGACCTTTCACAGGAAGTCTTAGTCGGATCACCACCTACGGTCATCCCCGTAAAGAGGACACGACCTTACCATCTCTCACTCACACGAGCTTACCTCGATACTTACTTTGTAGCTCTCACTTTCGGCCTTCCACTCGATTCCTTCGGCTCCCTCCGAAGTCACTCGAGTGTCGCCCGACCACCATGGCTTCCTCCGGGTGTCGCTAGCCTTCAGCTCTTGCTTTAGCACTTTTCTGCACACTCGATTTAGCTCATGAGATAACGATGTAAACTTAACTTTGTGCCTTTGCCATAATCAAAACACATGTTCGATTATCTGGTTCCCCTGCACCAACAATATCACCATGTCCCCTTCTCCATATATTAGGAACACATCCTTAGTTCTTCTTAAGTACTTAAGGATCTTCTTAACAACCGCTTAATGATCCATTCCTAGATCAGACTGGTATCTACTCATGACACACAGAGTATACGATACATCGGGCCTTGTACATAACATAGCATACATGATAGATCCTATTGCGGATGCATAGGGAATCTTACTCAAGCAAATCCTCTCGACTTCTGTGTGCGAACACATAGACTTCGAAAGGTGTATCCCATGCCTGATGGATAGGAAACCTTTCTTGGATTCTGAAATACTAAACCTCTTTAACACTCGGTCTATATATGTAGACTGTGAAAGACCAAGCAACCGTTTCGATCTATCCCTATAGATCTTAATCCCGAGGATGTAGGTTTCTTCTCCCAGGTCTTTCATGCAGAATGTCTTGGACAACCAAATTTTAACTAACTCTAAGACTGAAACATCATTTCCTATAAGTAATATGTCATCGACATACAATACTAGAAACACGACTGTACTCCCACTAACCTTCTTGTACACACAAGGTTCGTCCGGATTTTGTGAGAAATCAAACTTTTTGATTGTCTCATCAAAATGAATATTCCAGCTCCTAGATGCTTGCTTCAGTCCATATATGGATCATCGCAGTTTGCATACCTTGGTTTTATCAATCGATGTGAAACCCTCAGGTTGTATCATCTACACGTCCTCGAGTAGGTTTCCATTAAGGAAAGTTGTTTTTACATCCATCTGTCATATCTCAAAATCGTAATGAGCAGCTATGGCCAGGAGCATCTGAATGGCAACAGGTGAATAGGTCTCATCATAATCAACACCTTTCTTTTGACGATACCCTTTCGCCACCAATCTAGCCTTATAGGTAATCTCATTATCATCCATGTTGGTTTTCTTCTTGAAAACCCACTTGCAACCTATAGGCTTTATGCCTTCAGGTGGGTCAACCAAGTTCCAAACTTGATTTTCATACATGAAATTCATTTCCGACTTCATGGCGTTAAGCCGCTTATCCCTTCTAACCTTTTCAGAACTTCTTCATAACTGGTAGGCTCCTCATCATCAATGAGTAACACGTTGTTCGATTCACTTACGAGAAATCCATATCTCTCAGGAATATTGTGTTCTACCAGATCTAGGAAGATGTGGTGTCTCAATAGGTCCAGCCGATGGCTCATCACTATGAGTTATTGGCTGTGGTGCTTCATCAGGCATCTCATCAATGTCTATTTGAGTCTCTCGAGCCTCCTCAAGCTCAACGACACTCCCACTATTTTCTTGCAAGAGAAACTATTTCTCTAGAAACACAACATGCCTTGAAAAAACACCTTTTGTTCCACAGGATAATAGAATTGGTAACCCCTTATTTCCTTAGGGTATCCGATAAATAGACATTTATCAGACTTAGGATCCATTTTGTCTGATACAGTCCACTTCACATAAGTAGGACAACCCCATATATTCAAGTAAGATATATGAGGTTTCTTACTATTCTATATCTCATATGAGTAGTTGAAACTACCTTAGTTGGCATTCTATTTAACAAGTAAATAGTTGTCTGAAGTGCATAGCCCCAAAAGGACTTGGGAAGATTCGCATGATTCATCATTGACCTACCCATGTCCGACAAGGTCCAGTTATGCCTCTCAGATACACCATTATGCTCCGGTGTATATGACAGAGTCCATTGAGACAATATACCATTGTCTCTTAGATAATCTAGAAACTCTTGACTTAAGTATTCACCACCTCGATCTGATTGAAGTATTTTAATACTCTTGTCATGTTGTTTCTCTACTTCATTTCTGAATTCTTTAAACCTTTCAAAGGCTTCAGACTTGTGTTTCATCAAGAACACATACCCAAACCGTGAGTGATCATCGGTGAAGGTAATGAAGTAGTTATAGCCTCCTAAAGCTTGAGTTGACATAGGTCCACATACATCAGTATGTATTTGACCTAGCAACTCTTCCACCCGTTCACCTTTTCCAGTAAAAGGGAACTTAGTCATCTTGCCTTTTAAGTATGATTCACATGTATCATATGAATCCAATTCAAATGATTCCAAAATTCCGCATCGGTGTAATTCGGACATGCGTTTCTTGCTTGCATGGACAAGACGACAATGCCACATATAAGAGTCTAATTGATTATTCTTTTGAGCACGCTTATTGCTCGCTTCGATATTGAAAGTGTCACTGGATACGTCCAACGTATAAATACCCTTGCTTAAAGTTCCAGTCCAAAAAAGAATGACATTCAAAGTTATGTAACAACAATTGTTACTAAAACTTAAATGGTACCCATTTCTATTCAAACAAGAAATAGAAATGATGTTCTTTATCAACGAAGGAACATAAAAGCAATTGTCTAATTCTAAGACAAGTCATATAGGGAGTTTCAACAAATACGTTCTGATGGCGAGGGCAGCAACCTTTTCTCCATTCCCAACACATAAATTTGACTCTCTCTTGACGTGTCTTCTTCTATTTCTTAGCCCATGTATATCATTACATATATGTGAGCCACACTCAGTATCTAATACCCAAGTGTTTAAGGAAATAGAATGACAATCAATAACGAAGATATCTGAAGAAGATGGGGCATCCGATGCTCTATTCTTCTTCACGGGCTCAAGATAAATCTTGCAATTTCTTCGCCAATGGACCTCCTTGCGACAATGATGGCAAGTGCCCTTTTGTGCTGGTTCTGCCTTCTTAGCCATTTTCTTCCCCTTATGCTATTCCTTTGACTTCCTCTTAGAACCTTTCTTCGAGAAATCAACTAACAGAACTGCCCCCTGCTCATGCTTCACAGAAGGCTCCACAGTCTTCAGCCTGTTGAGCAGTACCACAGATGAACCTTCTTGTATCTCAAAGGTGAAGAGGATCTTTAAGACTTCGAACCTTTCGAATCTCACTTGCTCATCAACCAACTCTTAAAGATGAAAGACTTTGGTAGTATACATATGCTTATGCTGCTTCCATAGCTCATGTATCATCGCGGCTAGCATGATGCAACTCGTCATTTCAGAATCAGTCACATGTTTCTGATAGGCCAACAATTGGTCTAGAGTTGCATTGTCACTAGGATGGGCGGGAAGAGGCGCTTCGAGGACATTTGCAAGCTTTTCAACCTTGAGAATAATTCTCAGGTTGAATCCAAAAGCCAGTCCAAGAAGTTTGACCCAGTCAATTTATTTGAATCCATAATAGAGTGAAAATTCAAAGACATCATGATCAATCAATTATCCTAGAAATACAAATCGAGCATATATGAGAAAGATGATTTAAAATTCATCAACATATATTTATAAATCCCAATCATTTTTCGAATTTCAAAAAAACCCCAAAATCACTTCGAGAGATCGTAGGTCCATCTCTGAATGGGCTGATATCCAACATAGATATGAACAACTTTGGAGAGAGTCCAACAATCCATTCATAACTACGATGGTAGGTATCAAATATACCGATTGCATATCACATATATGCAACTATCACATTGTGGTATCAACTAATTGAATGTTCACACATACATCTAGTTGTAAACTCATTAACAAGTATGCATCATATGCATAGCACCAAACTTCACCTCCCTTCATATCGACCTTGGAGAGAGTCCAATAAGCTGATGCTCCTGGTTAAAGCCAACCCATTAATCAAGAAGTAGTTTTAATATGGTTAGAGTGCATTCAACCAATTAGCCCAGCTTAGAGAGAGTCCAACAACCAAAGCTAATGATTGACCTCTGACTCTTACCATATTAGTATTAAACTATTTCATGGTTTGAACATGTTCAGGTTCAAGCCGGGCTTGGAGAGAGTCCAACATCCCAAACAAGAAACAAAACTCTGGTTCTAACCATATTAATGGAAGGTGTAGGCTTTAATATTGAGTGAGGGTTTTATGTCTCATCCTCTTTGCATGCAAATAACTATTATCTACATGATATGACATACATAGCATACATCTTCATGTCACGACATGCATGGCATAATGATATGCATCTAATGCAATTACATGACATACAATTATGACATGTATAAGATTTCCATATATGTCATTACTATTTATGGAAATAAAATATGTTTGAGATTTGATTCTCCAAATCAAATCATGATTAAATTAGGAAACAAATTTCCAAATCTAATCACATATTTTATTTATGAAAAGTGTTAATTAAGAAAAGACAAATTTAATTTAAGAAACAAATTTCCTAAATTATCAAAACTATCTATGGAAATAAAATATATTTTAGATTTGATTCCCCAAATCAAATCATGATTAAATTAGGAAACAAATTTCCAAATCTAATCATATATTTTATTTATGGAACTTGTTAATTTCCATAAATACTTCTAAACTTTCCAAAAGTAGAAGATTTCTATAAATACTTCTAGACTTTCCAAAATTAGAAAATTTCCATAAATACTTCTAAACTTCCAAAAGTATAAAATTTACATAAATACAATTACGAAAATCACAAAACCATTTTACATTTATGTCGAAACACAACCTGGGCTGTGATACCACTGTTGGGTTTCTGACACCACGGCGAGTGTGTTCGAACATGTTTCCTAAACATGTGCACAGTGGAAGAAATAAATGTTGGTGCAATCGGCCCAGGTCACGATTGACCAGACTCGAGTTTGACTCGAGTGATGTTTTGATGTTTGACATTGATGTTTGACATTGATGTCGGTTAATGTTTTAGGGAGATTGTTGGAGCAATCGACCCAGGTTATAATTGACCAGACTCGAGTTTGACTCGAGGGAGTCTTTGATGGTTGACTAGGGATTGACCATGTTATTATGGGAAAGTCCAAGCATGGGTCTTGGCAAGGTAAAGTCCAAGTCATGGGTACTTGGCATGGAAAGTCCAAGTGGGACACTTGGCATTTGGGAAAGTCCAAGTCTTGAGTACTTGGCACAAGGAAAGTCCAATCATGGGTCTTGGCATGGAAAGTCCAACATGGGTTGGCAAGGAAAAGTCCAAGCATGGGTCTTGGCATGGAAAGTCCAACATGGGTTGGCAAGGGAAAGTCCAAGCTTGAGTCTTGGCATTTGAGAAGTCCAAGGGGCTTGATATTGGTGGCGTAAAGTCCTAGCGGAGTCTTGGCAGCGTAAGTCCAATGTGCGTTGGCGATGTAGACACCGTTAGCATGACATAGCCAATGGAAGCACCTGAAGGCTAGCGTGATGGATAAACAAGTCATGGATGACTTGGAGTGATCCGAGAGGTGTAAGGCTAATGGAGGTGGCTAGAAGGCTTAGGTCTAGGCTAAGGGTGGTCTAGCAAGTATGGGGACACCATACTTTGGTTAAAACCTCATCCTTGAGGTTGGTAGTCGACTGACATTATGACCAGTTCGACTGCCATGAGTCGACTTGAGTATGACTGCCATTTTAGAGCTGGAATTGCTCTGGCAGTCGACTGCTCATTAGAGCAGTCGACTACCAAGGGATGGCAGTCGACTGCCAGTTGAGTTGCGACCACAGAATGCTCCATAGCCTACTGGGCAGTCGACTACGGGCGCTGGCAGTCGACTGGTGAGAGTCCCGTTGGAACTTGTCCAATGTGGATTGAGCTATTGCCTCAGCCCTACTGATGTTAGCGTGGGTGGATCGGGACTTATGCCGATTGGAACACAAGATAAAAAGGGGAGCTTGTGGAGGATTTCATCATCAGTTCTTGGGGAGCTTTCTTGAGGCGATTTGAAGGCGATTTGCAGGTGCATTTCAGATCCCTTCAACCTCATCCAAGCAACCAACAAGCAAAGCACTCAAACCCTAGTTTTGTTAAAGTTTTCTTTACATTTCCTTTGTATTTGCTTGTATTTCTTTCGTTTATTATTGTAAACATTTGTATGAGGTTTCTCCGCCTCCGACTTGTTGTCGAGAAGGAGTTTATTGATTAGTGATTGCATTGGCATCGCTAGAGCTCGTTAGAGCTCGATCCGTGGAGTAGGAACTGTTCGGTTCCGAACCACATTATATCGTTCGTGTTGATTGTGTCTTGTGTTTGTATTTGTTATTGTTTATTCCGCTACGTACTAACAAGATTGTAGACAAGTAACATGAACGAATTCCATCATCGTACGGTCACACGCTATTCACCCCCCCCTCTAGCAGCTTCAAATATCCTATAATTGGTATCAAAACCTGGGGCTCTTCTACGGATTAACAACCCAGAGTCAAGACGCTAGAGGAACAAGATGGAATTCAAGGAGAGATTGGGTGATGACATCAATGTTCCGCCTTCCTTCGACCGCGAAGATTTTGCATATTGGAAAGGTAGAATAATGCATTTTCTAATGTGCGATTTTGATAATTGGATTAGTGTCTTAGTAGTTTTTGACACTCCAAAATACGAAGAAGGAAGAAAAATCAAGAAGAAGAATTGGAGTCAAGAACAACTCCGATACTATAACATCAACAATAAGGTAATGGGTATTTTTCTTAACATAATCCCTAACGATATTTTGATCAAGATAGGGGATTGTAAAGACGCCAAGGAGGTATGGAACAAATTGGAAAAATTCCATGAAGAGCCTCACTCAATCCAAGAAGATGAGAAGGATGGGGAAGAGAGTTCATCCTCACAAGAAAGTGAGAATTCAGAGGTCGAGGAGTGTTCGACATCTGAGGAGGAAGAAGTGGTGGAAGAGGTAGAATTAGAAGAAACCTCAACCTCTAGGATTGAGGGGGAGGGGATTAGAACATCTACACCGGAGCAACCCCAAGAAGAAGCTTCGACATCCGGTCAAGATGAAGAAGCTCAAAATCCGATTCTGGCACCTACAACCACCCAAGGTAACTCAAGCATATGTGTTAATAATAAAATATATATAATATGTTTTGAGTGTAGGGAAACTGGGCACTACAAAAGCAAGTTCCCAAAAAAGATTAGGAAAGCTCCATCGGCACCAAAAGTCAAGGATGCCAGTTTCCCAACACCTAAAGGCAAGGAGCACATCATATTCTTAAAGTGCAATTCAAAAGGATATTATAGAAATCAATGTCCTAGGGGGAGCCAAATGACCCAAGAAGGAGCATCACAAGTAGGGGGAGCTAAGGCTAACCCTAAGGTATATCATTTCAATAATGCTCATTCTTCTAGGTTTAATGTTAAAAAGCATGCTTTTAATTCTCTTGCAATTCATCATGAAAAGCATGCTAGGAACAATAAATATTATTGTTTAGGAGATAAGAGTGTCCACTTTGAAACTAAGGAGAAATTTGGGACTAATGTCCCTAAAAATATTTTACCTAGGGAATCTATCAAGAAAATAGGAGAACACCTAGGTCTTAATCCTAAATGGACTAGGCATATGCCTAGAGGAAATGGTAATGCCCAAGGACCAAATGAGAAATCAAAAATTGGGAAATTAGAGTTGGAAAACCAAGCCTTCAGGTCAAGGCTTGAAAAACTAGAAAAGACCCTTAGGAATATACAAAATCAAGTTCAAGGGTCTAGTGGTCTAAGTCAAGGGTCCAAAAGTCAAAGTAAACACCTAGGATCTAAGAGTCAAAAGTCAACCAAGGGCAAGCAAGGTTTGGGTCACAAACCTAAGCCTTGAGGTGGCTTATCATAGTGTTCCATTTGATTATGGAACACAAACTAGGTCTAGGAGGACCAAGGTCGATAGGGAAGTCATCCCTAGAGTTGACCAAGGTGTGTGCCTAGTGGCTAGGGTTTTAAGGAAACCTAGGGAAGTCACTAAGAAGGTTGCAAGGGGAGTTACCCCTAGAGTCAACCTAGGTAAGACCAAAATGACTAAGGCTACCAAGCCTAGGAGGGTCATTAGGAAGGTATCTAGGGAGGTCATCCCTAAGGAATACCTAATTAACCCAATGAGCTCAAATAGATTTTGGATTCCTAAGAGCATGATTGACTCACGCTAGGTGGGTTAGGTCGTGTCAACCTTGATTGGATGGGTAGTTAACTCAACCATAGCAAAGTTGACATTTTAGGTCATTTCCAAGGTTATGGATATCTTGGAAATATATTTGATTATAAATCCTAAAGGTTTTTTTTGGATGTGCCAATACTAATTATGAAGTTTGATAAATCAATCAAATTGGCACAACTTAGGGTTTAGAGTCATAGTGTGTCATTTTGGGTTTTTGGCACACTTGGGGAGATTAATTGGAATATGGCAAAACTATACTTAATTATTTCAAAAGGCAATTAATATTATAATTTAGGTATTATTATACCTATACATTTTATTTTCCATGCTTTGATTTTCCATATGTCATGTCATGACATCATACTTATCTTTAATCTTTTATATGTCATGATCATGCTTAGGGTTAGGATAAGTGTCATGTGCGTTATTTTTATATCATATGCCATGACATCATGATCATTGGCCATGATTTATTTTTGATATTATTATATCATGATAATTTCATGCATTTAATTGATTAAAATTGATTTAAGGACAATGGCATAACTTGGAGTCCCATTTATAAGGGAATCAAGTAGAGTTGCCTTAGAAAAATGCATGAAACCCTAGTTTAGGGAGAACAAAACCCACATCTCACATTACATTGACATGTATGTGTATTTTATACACTCTAGATACATGTGAGATGCTAGGATATGAGTTGAGTTCAAGGTGCATAGTTTTTGCATCTAGATGAACTAAAACTCATCTAATTTCAATGGTGGATCATTGGGAAAGCATGTGTACAAGTCATGTACATAGAGCCCAAGGAATACGATCCAAAATAGGTTTTCAAAAACATTTTGAAATCAATTTAGAAAACCTTGGTGAATCCTATCTTTTGATAGCAATCACTAATGATGAAGTTGATACAAAGTAAGCTAAAACATTGAAGTTTTTCTTCACTTTTGGATTTTGTATCAATCTCGATATTTTATGGGTAAAGTAATTTTCAAATATTTTTCACCCATTGTATTGACTATAAGTAATATACGTATCAAATTTCATGATTTTTCGATATACGTAGAATTACTTATGCTTTTTTAAAATTCGATTCTGATAGTTGAAATTCGAGAATTTCAGTTATCGATCATTCTCACCGATGAAAGTCGATCGATGTGAGTGGTAATCGATTGACATCGTAAGTAATCGATCGCATTCGAAAACAAGGTTGTTTAGCCCATTTTCAGCCATGGTAAAGGTCCCTAACCACTCCTAACCCTAGGATATGCTTTGGGAAGCATTATAAAGGGTGAAAATCCATTGGATATGGATTTGGAGAGGTGTTAGGTCAAAGTATCAAATTTAAGGGTGGAAGAGTTCATGTTTAAACTTTGAACCCTAATTTTGATGGTTTAGAGTTCCTATTGGCTTAGGGATTTTCCAAGGACATTGTTGGTGCAATGGTCTAGGGGGAGCAAGCCTTTAGGGGGAGGAATTCATCATGGGATGATGAATGGTATTTTTCCTCATGAGGAGGACAATGAGTTTTTGAGAGACCCAATTTGGAAATTGGGAGAGCATATAGGATTGCCTCTCTTGAGTGATATGGGACTTATCACTAGGAAGATGGTAGGCATCGTAGGTATGTTTGGATCAATGGGGAGATTTTGAGATCTCATTGGGACATGAGATATTGACCTACTTGGAGAGATAACCTTTTTGATGTTAGTCAAAAAGGGGGAGAATGTTTGGGGGAGAAGTTTTAGAGAATGTTTGGGATTACCAATTTGGGATAATTGGTAAGGAAATTTGAGTTAGGGGCCTAACTAAAGGTTTGTTTTGTCAAACATCAAAAAGGGGGAGACTGTTGGTGCAATCGGCCCAGGTCACGATTGACCAGACTCGAGTTTGACTCGAGTGATGTTTAACATAGTATGCTTGACATTGATGTCGGTTAATGTTTTGGGGAGATTGTTGGAGCAATCGACCTAGGTTATAATTGACCAGACTCGAGTTTGACTCGAGGGAGTCTTTGATGGTTGACTAGGGATTGACCATGTAATTATGGGAAAGTCCAAGCATGAGTCTTGGCAAGGTAAAGTCCAAGTCATGGGTACTTGGCATGGAAAGTCCAAGTGGGACACTTAGTATTTGGGAAAGTCCAAGTCTTGAGTACTTGGCACAAGGAAAGTCCAAGCATGGGTCTTGGAATGGAAAGTCCAACATGGGTTGGCAAGGGAAAGTCCAAGCATGAGTCTTAGCATGGAAAGTCCAACATGGGTTGGCAAGGGAAAGTCCAAGCTTGAGTCTTGGCATTTGAGAAGTCCAAGGGGCATGATATTGGCGGCGTAAAGTCCAAACGGAGTCTTGGCAGCGTAAGTCCAATGTGCCTTGGCGGTGTAGACACCATTAGCATGACATAGCCGATGGAAGCACATGAAGGCTAGCGCAATGGATGAACAAGTCATGGATGACTTGGAGGGATCCGAGAGGCGTAAGGCTGATGGAGGTGGATAGAAGGCTTAGGTCTAGGCTAAGGGTGGTCTAGCAAGTATGGGGACACCATACTTGGGTTAAAACCTCATCCTTGAGGTTGGCAGTCGACTGACATTATGGTCGGTTCGACTGCCGTGAGTCGACTTGAGTTCGACTGCGGTTTAAGAGCTGGAATTGCTCTGGCGATCGCTCATTGGAAGCGATCGTGATGTCGGCAATGATCGCCAAGATGGCGATCATTGCCGGTTGAGTTGCGAGCACAGAATGCTCCGTAGCCGGATCCGTTGGAACTTGTCCAACGTGGATTGAGTCGTTGTCTCATAACTACAGTGTTGGCAGTCGACTGCCAGGCAGAAATCCAGCCCGACACAAGATAAAAAGGGGAGCTCATGGAGGATTTCATCATCAATTCTTGGGGAGCTTTCTTGAGGCGATTTGCAGGTGCATTTCAGAGCCCTTCAACCTCATCCAAACAACCAACAAGAAAAGCGCTCAAACCCTAGTTTTGTAAAGTGTTCTTTACAATTTCTTTGTATTTACTTGTATTTCTTTTGTTTATTGTTGTAAACATTTGTACGAGGTTTCTCCGCCTCTGACTTGTTGTCGAGAAGGAGTTTATTGATTAGTGATTGCATTGCCATCGCTAGAGCTCGATCCGTGGAGTAGGAAACGTTCAGTTCCGAACACGTTATATCGTTCGTGTTGATTGTGTCATGTGTTTGTATTTGTTATTGTTTATTCCGCTGCGTACTAACAAGATTGTAGAAAAGCAACGCGAATGAATTCCATCATCGTACGGTCACACGCTATTCACCCCCCTCTAGCGGCTTTAAATATCCTACAATAAAAGGTAATAAATCTAATTTATTACATCACACACACCACACGCATGCATAATACAACATGTGTATACATAATCTTTGTTTCAAATTTTGCAATAAAAGGAAATTATTCTAGGTATACCTGACGTATCAAGTGAAGCGGGAAAGTCATCAACCGGAGCGACTCTCGCTAGAATCACCTCTATCCGTATCCACACTGAGTATTGTCTGGATGGCTTCACAAAGCCACGACTCTCGTCTTCGTAGGAGTCACTAGCCTCGTGTCGAAGACGATGTGATCGAGAGAAGATCAGAATCTGAATCAAAATTCGGATTCATAAATGAGTCCCTAAAACTCGCTTCTCTGGAGAGGTATTCGTCAACCGTTTGAAGAATCCTTCGTCCTCGACCTATGAGGATTACCGAAGATTGAATTCCCAGAAAGGTAGCCACTGTCGGAGCTCCAAACATCGTCCAAACGACTCTCCGACGTGAAGGAAACAAGCTGTCTAGAAAACAGGACAGCTTGGTGGAGGATGTTGCACCGGCCAAAGAGGATGGCCGGCCAACCCTTGGTCACCAGAACAAAGGTGAGTCACTGCATGGTCGCCGATGGAGTGGGCAGCAGCAGCTGGATGCCGGCAGCAAGGGTGGATGGTGGCAAAAAGCTAGGTGGCGTGGAACCCTTGGGCGGCTGCAAGTAGAAGAGAGGGAGAGGGTGGCTAGGTTTTCCAACACACAAAGTTATCCACGAAAAACACTTAAGTCATGTTTTTATAGAGAACATATTCTCCTAACGATTATTGGTTCATAACCAAAACTCGTTAACCCGCTCCAATACCTTAAGGTAAAATAAACCAAACCACATTGGTCTATTTTAAGTTAAAACGAACCGAACCAACTTTGATTCATTCTTTTAAAAAAAACCAAACCCCTTTAGTTTATTCTTCACCATTGGATTAGAACCAAACCAATTTGGTTCATCCATCATCTCTTCATAAGACACAGCCCATCCACATTTCCATTGCGACTGAAACGATTTCATGATTGATCCTTGTTTGGTCCAACCAAACCTAGTTTCTCTCGGCCTGAGAATCTCATTCTCAAGCTCATTTTAAATCCTTCGGATTATGCTCATTGTGCGTGTGACCAAATAGGTTCTCGATTTATGTTGGTCATCTATAATTAACCGTTAATTATAGAACGATCATGAGTGACACCTAGTAGTACATCATGATCCCCAATTAACCAAAAAACCAATGGTTGATCCAGAACTATTTCTAAAACCCTTCAGCAGCTACAATGAATCGTGCCTCATTCCCTTCACGCATCTCCTCGCAAGGAGTGGTGAATCCTTTATAGGCTATTCAAACACCTTCGATCACTTCGACTTATGCCCAATCATCCCGGATTCACATCTCCTCAGAGATGCTTGCTTAAGATGTCAAAGCATAAGTATTAATGACCAAGATGACTTGAATACTGCAAGTCAAAGGAACATCACACTTAAGCTGCAGTAAGAACTTCATTGATAAATCCATATATGCATAGAACCATAAGAATTCTTACAACTGGTCACTCTAATGAACTAGTTACCATAACTAGCATCCACGATTAACTCCGGACATCACAATGTCTCCAACCAGTGAGAATCAGCTGCTTGGATACACCATGGAGTATACCTCATGCTAGTCTCGACATAATTGATAGTGTCAAAATCCATCAATTCATCGACTAGGGATAATTCCGATACACCACAATTACACATGTAGAGATACTCACAAGTTGTGATCCAATCATAAATTCTCTCATGCTGTGAATCGTATCGTGGACATTCAGTAAATGAGTTTAAGATCCAATCAAATACATAAAAACATGTATACTCAAATAGTGAATCTTCATTTATCACATAAATGGTTCAAACATAAGGCGATTGCCTTAGGACATCTCTCATATATTACTAATAGTTACTCCTCCATGTTTTTTTATTCTGGGATCACTATCTCGTCGAAAAAACTTTTGGACACACCTGCGGGGGGCGTACTGATGAAAAAGAGCACAGACGATGCATACCGTGTTATCGAGATAATTATGTGGACTCTCGAAATGTGGGCAAACAATAAGCAAGATTTTTAGGAGGCACTCCCCATTACGGGGTTAGGTAAAGTTGAAGCAGCCTGCCAAGTACACGAAGAGGATAAAGAGAGAGAGGACTGGATGGAAGTAACTTCCCTGTCTTTGGAATCTAAAGAAGAGGAAGATTCGGGGCAGGTGGCAGACGTGAAACACACAAGGCCTGAGATGAAGCCACTTCCCCCGAATCTCAAGTATGAATTTTTAGGTCTGACTTCAACCCATCCGGTGATAATAAATGCCAATTTGAGTGAGGGAGAAACAAGGAATATGCTAGGGGTGCTTAGGACGTAAAAAAAAGTGTTGGGGTATACTATCGATGACATAAAGGGGATAAGCTCATCGCTATGCATGCATAGGATAATACTCGAGGATGGGTGTAAGTCAACCGTGGAGCGCCAAAGGCAACTTAACCCACACTTGCAGGAGGTGGTGAAGAAGGAATTACTTAAACTTTTGGATGCTGGAATAATTTACCCAATTTCAGATAGTGAGTGGGTAAGTCCGGTGCACGTAGTTCCAAAGAAAGGCGGCACTACATTAGTCAAAAACGAAGAGAATGAGACGATCCCTGTGTGAACGGTAACGGGGTGGAGGATGTGTATATATTATCGTAAATTAAACAAAGAAACAAGGAAGGATCATTTTACACTCTTATTTATCGATTAGATGTTAGAATGCCTCGCTAAACATTCCTATTTTTGCTACCTCGATGGGTACTCAGGGGTTTTCCAAATCCCAATTCACCCTAATGACCAAGAGAAGACCACCTTCACCTGCCCGTATGGAACCTTCGCCTACACAAGGATGCCCTTTGGCCTATGTAATGCCCAAGCCACCTTCCAACGTTGTATAACAGCTATTGAACAAATTATGGAAGTATTCATGGATGATTTTTTAGTATACGCAACAAGTTACGATGCATGTTTGAAAAATCTAGAATGGGTTCTGCAAAGATGTGAGGAGAATCGCTTGATTCTGAATTGGGAAAAATGTCACTTCATGGTAACTGAAGGGATAGTTCTAGGACATAAGATATTAGGGAATGGTATCGAAGTAGACATGGCGAAGGTAGAAGTAATTGAAAAGTTGCCGCCACCCAGGGAAGTGAATGGGGTTCGGAGCTTTCTTGGACATGCAAGTTTTTATAGAAGGTTCATAAAGAATTTCTCTTAAATAACTAGACCCCTGACAAATCTACTAGCTAATGACACAGAGATTATTTTTGATCAGCAATGTTTAGTAGCATTAGAAAAAATAAGAAAAGCCTTGGTATCGTCCCCGATAATACAACCCCCTGACTGGAGCCTACCATTCGAGGTCATGTGCGATGCTAGTGATTATGCAGTAGGAGCAGTGTTGGGGAAATGAAGGGAGAAGAAGCTACACGCCATACACTACGCCAGTAAAATGTTCAACGGAGCACAGATCAATTATACCACGATCGAGAAGGAATTGCTAGGAGTCATGCTTGCATTCGACAAGTTTAGACAGTACTTAGTAGGTTCGAAGGTGGTTGTTTACACTGACCATACTGCAGTTCGTTACTTGCTAAATACACTACAACAAAAAATAGAATAGACAACGGTGAAAAACTGTTGTCTATTAGCAAAAAAATCTGTGGTATATCGACCCATTGTGAAAAGTGGTTCGGGCAAAGACAACGGTGAAAAACTGTTGTCGTTTCAAGGATAAGACAATGGTTTTTACCTGTTGTCTTTGACCGAACCACTTTTCACAACGGGTCGATTTACCACGGATGTTTTTGCTAATAGACAACGGTTTTTCACCGTTGTCTTTTCCTTAAATCTACAATGGTCTTTCACCGTTGTCTTTGACCGACCACCGATTTACCATGGATTTTTTTTTCTCATAGACAACGGTTTTTCACCGTTGTCATTTCTCAACGGTTACTCTAGAACACAATAAACCGTTGTAGATTTATAGTGTTGCGTTTTTAATATAAATCATACAACATCAAAAAGAATTATAGAAAACACATATATACACGCGCACTTGTAGCAATGTAAAGTACAAGGTCACATCACATTTTAAATGATCACTCTTACCGATATATATTAAAAAGTACTGTGGAAAAACAACTACACATCATATGCACCAAAAGTATTATGCATAATATGCAAAACACATATAGATTACCACATGTAACCAAAAGAGTTAAGTACACTTAAATCTCTCCTAATCATCTGATATGTGATCTTGTATGCATTCAGCCCACTCCGAACGTACTTCATCAATTTCCTTTGCTGCTATCATAGATTTTGCGAACTGCATGTGAATAAATGAATGAAATTGTAATTAAACACTATGGTATCAATAAGAAAATTTGAAAATATATCTAATATTACTATTGATCGTAGGGAAGACTTGTCAAAGGATGCGGCGCCTTCAATTATCTCTCTCATATATCGTAAAAAAAAACCGCATTTAACTCTATCCGGTTGAAAAGGAACCTGTGATGAAAAAAATTATAGCAGTTATGCAGAGATTTTCACAAAGCTTCTCATTTCCTACAAAGTACAAAATATTTAATGGATCTTTGCTAGATTTCAACATCAATATAACTTTCATATCTGCCATAATGCACAAAAACATTTCCCACTATGACTATGAAACGAACATACAAAAATATAGACATAATAAATTATTATATGTAACTAAGCAAAATAGGAAAAAACAAGTATAATACTCACTTTCTGAATATAGACCAGATTTGTTCTTGTAATTCAGGATTCAAAAGATGGTTGTGCTTCATTAAGTTTGCTTGCTAATTCATGCTAAAGTTCATGAGGATTTAAATATGACCATATCTTATATACTTCTTAGTATGCTTGCACAACTAGGAAATACAGACCTTGCAACTCAGATAGCCACCCAAAGACTGGATTAGCAATAGCATCATAAAAACAGATTAATTGTTCACACAACATTACAAGAATAAAAAGTGCAATATTTAATATAAGATGCAGAGTGTGAAATTTCTTCAAGCTACTAAATTCCAAGTAATTGATTCAGGCTATATAATTCCTTGTTTGCAACCAATTTTTTTAGGAGAGATAATTATTTGTAAACTTACTTCTTCACAAAATTAGTAGCATTTCTAAACAATGTATCAAACCAACAAGAATGGTTATTTAAGAATACAAACAAACCTGTCCACTCATTGCTCTTTGTAAAATCAATACCAACTATCAGATTCGAAGATTCAAGACCAGCATTTGAAAGAGCTTCAGTAACATGCATTATAAAGGTGGAATAACTTAGAGTATTGCAAAGAAAATCAATTTAATACACAAAAGAAAATTTGCAAAGTTAATTTAGGTTTTTTAAGTTTTTATGCAAGTATACTGATCGGATAAGGTGTAGCATGTCAACTCTTTCCAAATGTTTGCTTAGCATTGGCTTCTTATATCAAGCAGTGTTTTGAGAAGCATACTCAATTTGGCTTTAGCTAAAGTCAGCAAACACATCAAGTCATATTTGTCCCAAGTATTTGAAGTCAGCTACAGATATTTTATTCCTCCAATGAGCTCTATGTAAGACTATATCACTACTAATATTCAAATCAATTAAATTATATTAATTACATTCCCTAAATTTCTTTGATTACCTTGTACCTATTAAAGCTTATACTCTAATCAATTAAGCTCCTCTAGATATAGAACATATTGGTCGATTTTAAAAATGTCCAACTTTACATGACAAAAAGGTGTCACTAAATTAACACTGCAGTTAAAATCATGGTAAGAATTTGATCAAATACAACTGCCAAATTTTCAGTTAATGGTTATGACTATGAGTGTGCTGAATATTTCAACAAATATACTCCTGTAATCCTAAATGTAAGAAAAGGCTCCTGTAGAAACCTTCCAAATAATTGATAAAAGTTCTTTTAAAGTATTTCTCAAGATAAGTAGCCTTAGATTTAAGTTTTAAATCCTCAATGGTAAAATTATAAGAACAGAAAAAAGTGTTATGAAGTGCTAATAACTTGTTAGCAACTTTTACCTGCACTAGAGTTTCAAATGAAATAAATTGCTAAAATGATAGATCATGTAAGTCTATTACTAAAGGGAACTTCGGAAAATTCAACATGTAGGTGAAATTCAAACAAAACTTTCAAGTCTAGACATATTGCACACATTAAGGAATTACTATGGTGGCATGAAGACATCCTACTGCATCAAATTCTACAAAGAGACAAAAGTTAATATAATAAAATTGAAATGCAACGAGTAAATGCAAAGAGTTTTAGCAAACCAGTTTTTCTAAAAGAATTTTCTTCTCAATTTGAATAGAAATCAAAGATCTGCATAAGAGAAACACCATGACCATTGTCTCATGCAAAGCAGGCTTCTCGAGGCACTCACTCGCTTTCGCTGTTGCATATGGCTTACCCACTTCTCCAACGCAATCGAATCAAGACACCATCAACAATTAGTGACGGTGGCACTGTATTGAAGACTCTGTCCAACCACCACAATGCGGCTGATGGTGAAACCAAGCTCATCGAAGTGATGCGATGATCACGGATGCGGATGGAGGAAAAATCGACAGTGGTGAATCTACCCTCACGACAAAGAGCTAGGAAGGGATTACCGACAATGGAAATCGAATCAGTGACACCACCAACATCGAATCCTTTGCTCGTGCGAAGAGGACGACAATGGAGCAACGACCACTGGCGGAAGAGAAGATACGGTGATGGGGCGGCAGTGTCGCGTACGGAGCGAGGGCTGTGACGATGAGAAAGGAAGGGCAACAGCTCGCCGACAAGGAAAGAGGTGGCGGATGACCGACGAAAAAGGAAGAGAACGAATAGAGGGCGAGCAACCGTGAGAAGGTGGCTCGGAAGAAGAAGGGATGGACGAGGGCGCAACCTAGAACGAACGACGGAGGTTTTTTGGGAAGTAGGAACGGCGGAGGTTTTTTGGGAAGTAGGAAGAGAAGTTTAGGGAAGCATTATTTAACCTAACAAATTTTTAAATATATATAAACTTTTAAAAAAATTATTGTTGTAATATATTGTTTAAAAAATATATATATATTTTTAAATATATTATTGTAAACGTATATATTTATATTTTTTTTAAAAAAAAACTTATTTCCAATAATTTAAAAAAAATAGTATTAATAATTAAAAAAATAATTTCACCGTTGTATTATAATAAAAAAAATAGTATTAATAGTATTAAAAAAAAATCATCGTTGTATTATTTCCAATAATTTTTAAAAAATAGTAAAAAAAATTAAAAAAAATAGTATTATAAACTTTTAAAATTTCATTGACAACGGTTTAAAACCGTTGTAATATTATCACAACGATAACAAAAAAATTCTCATTGACAACCGTTGATTGCACCGTTGTCCCAATTGTTGTTAAGATAAAAAAAACCTTAAAGACAACAGTTCTGGAAAACCGTTGTAAAATGTGTTATTGATTGAAAAAAAAAATATGCTCAACGACAATGGATACTGTAAAACCGTTGTCTTTTGTGTTATATGGGCGCTCAAAGACAATGGTTTTGTCAAAAACCGTTGTCTTTTAACAAAAAGACAACGGTTTCTCCTAAAACCGTTGTCTTTGTGGTGTTGTCTTTTAGCATTTTTGTTGTTGTGATAAGAATGATGCTAAGCCCCACCTTATTAGCTGGATCTTATTACTACAAGAATTTGATTTAGAAATCATAGATAAAAAGGGCTCAGACAATGTCGTTGCAGACCACTTGTCACGCATGCCCATTGGAGGCAGGGTAGAAGAGGAAGGAAGTGCTCAAATAGACGATGCTCTACGGGATGATACCCTCATGACTATTACTAAGGTTACCACCCCCTGGTATGCAGATTTGGTGAATTTTCTGGCAGGGATAGTGATACCGTCAGAATTCATGACCAACAAAGGAAAAGATTCTTTGTAGAGGTTTGGCAATATATATGGGATGATCCCTTCCTATTTAGGAAATATGCATATAGCGTTTATCGAAGGTGCATACCAGAAGAGGAAGTGGAGAGCATCCTCTTTCACTGCCATTCCTCAACATATGGGGGGCATGCCAGAATTGCAAAAACAACTGCACAAGTACTTCAGGCAGGATTCTAGTTAACATGGTAAGTATGGAACAATACCCTTTTAAAAATTTCATGGCACTGAGATTTGCTTGAGGACAAGAAAAGACTTAAGTCTGGGGGAATTGATGTGAGCAAAACATATAGGGTCTTAGGAGTATTTTTCGCTCACATCTCATTACATTTTATGTTTGTTTCATGCTTATTTTACTTTGTTTTTGTATGCATTTTCAATTTTCTGGTTCAAAGATATGCTCTTTGTACTTTTGTGTGCAGGATAGCATTTCATGGGGAAAACGACGCACTTTCAGAGCAAAAGAAGGACATTTTGCAGCTGGATGCAGAAGGGGACACGGTGAGAGTGTGTGGCTACACACGGTTGTGTCCCAGGGTCGAAGTTTGCCACCATGGCACCACACACGACCTAGCCGTGTGGAAACACACGGTCGTGTGACGCTTCACGATTCCGATGTGATTCAGTTATTTTCTAGGTTTTAGAGAGATCTAGGCTGAAGTCTATATAAAGGAGGTTACGCCCAAACCCTAGGAGGGAGGCACGACGACTGGGACGACACTCTGATGCCCTAAAAAGCTTCAAAAACTTGCAACGGGGAGGAAGAAAGCCGCCATAGATCCAAATTCTGCACTTCAACGCCGGAGAAAAGAGTCACATTGCATTGTAATTTCTGTTCTTTGCTTAATTTCTATTGTTTATACAAACATGATCGTGCTTTGTGTTTCTCCTCTCTTATTTATGGAGTAGATTCTCCAATTCTAGGATTAGGAAGTAGTTGTGTGCGTAGAACATGTTATTCCAAATTGAATTTTGTTCTTGAATTTATATTTGCAATTGGCATTTTGTTTAGAGTTATAACTATTGTTTTGGTTTTCTATCTACTGTGCTAGAAGATACGAGGGGTGACAACCCTCGTATCTAAGATTTAGGAGAATTAAGGAGGAACCTAGGGGTTGGCCTCATCTTCCGTAACCATGGGTAAAAGGATGTGATAGAGTAGGAAAAGTGCCCCATTTTCGACTCATCACAGGGATCGATTCAGCATCCTCGTACCGACTATCCCGTCCCTAAGTCCAGAGGTCGACCTGGTAATGGCAAAGTTATCTTTCGATAGATGCGAAGGCTCATCGTGGGAGTGTATGATGTCCTTTCCATAAAACCATAGCTAGAAACCTAGACAAAACCCAATTGACAACATGTTCTGTGACACACAAACGAAACTGAAATCCTAGAATCCCTTTTGAAGACTCGCAACTAGTTTCTTTCTTCTTCCGTGTGACACTGTATTGAGTTGGGACTGTCGTTAACCCTCGCCATCATAACCATTAGATTTGTATTCTGAACAATAACCTCCACTTACCAAATCAGTACTTGAATCTCAGTCCCTGTGGGATCGATAATCATTTTATTACTTGACGACATTCATGCACTTGTGGGCGTTGAGCGCGAGCGCACACTTCGAGTCCTCGATGATCTCCGTCGTGAGATTTGAGGTCGCATTCGCATGCATCAACACCCAAACAACTCTTTTAATCCATATCCAATGAATTTTCACTCTTTCCAATTCTTTCCAAAGTATATCCTAGGGTTAGGAGTAGTTAGGGTAGCCTAACATAGCTGAAACATGGGCTAAACATCCTTGTTTACCCAAAATCAGCATTTTCACTCGACTCTATCAGGCATCAGTTGACTGACCTTGACACCAGGTGACCACAAATAGCGGTAGTCAATTGATTTCTACAAATGCAGAAATTCAGTTTCACAAAATGAAATTACAAAAATCATAAGTAATTATACGTATTTTGAAAAATCTTGAAACTTCATACGTATAATACTTAAGTCAATCATTATGGGTGAAAAATATTGGAAAAATAAAATACCCATAAAATAATGAGATTGAAACAAAGTTCAAAACTATTGAAAAGTTTAAAGTTTTGACCCTACTTTGTATCAACACTATCAATGGTGGTTGCTATCAAAAGATAAACTTCACCAGGATTTTTCGAAATGATTTTAAAATATTTCTAAAACCTTATATTGAACCATGGTTTATGGGCTTGATGCACATGACTTGTACATAAATTTTCCTCATGATTCATCCATGGTATAAGATGAGTTTGAATTCATCTAGATGAAAAAACTATGCACCTTGAACTCAACTCATTTCCTAGAATCTCACATATGTCTAGGGTGTTTGAAAACACACACATGTCAATTTGATGTGAAATGTGGGTTTTGGTTATCCCAAACTAAGGTCTCATGCATTTTTCTAAGGCAACACTATATGATTCTCTTATACATGAGACTTCGAATCATGCCAATGTCCTTAAATCAATTTTAATGAACTTAAATGCATGAATGATGATTATGACATAAATGATAATATGATTAAGAACATGTGCCAATAATCATGATATCATGGCATGTGATTCTAATTTAGGCATAACATGACATTCAAAATAAAACGTAAACATCAACATGACATTTTATATCATAGAAATAAATATGATGTCATGGCATGACAAGGCAAATAAAGGATGACAAGTATAAAATACCTAAGTGTTAAGCCCAAATTTTCATTATTAGAATTAGTTCCATTTTGCCTTAATAACACTTATTCCCCAAGTGTGCCAAAACCCAAAATGGCACACCATGACTTCTAAGATCTAATTATGCCAATTCGATCAATTTTTCAAATTTCTTAAATGATATTGGCACATCCTAAAACCTTTTAGGTTTAAAGATCAAACTTATTTTCAAGGCATCCCATAACCTTGAAAATGTCCTAAAGTGCGAACTTTGCTATGGTTAGGTTAACTACCCATCCAATCAAGGTTGACATAACCTAACTCATCTAGTGTGAGTCGATCATGCTCCTAGGAACCCAAAACCTATTTGAGCTCCTTGGGTTTATTAGGTATTCACTAGGGATGACTTCCCTAGATATCCTCCTAATGACCCTCCTAGGCTTAGAAGCCTTGGTCATTTTGGTCTTGTCATGGTTAACATTAGGGATTGCCTCCCTAGTAACCTTCTTAGTGGTCTTCCTAGGTTTCATGGAAACCTTGGCCACTAGACACTTATCATGGTCAACTCTAGGGATGACTTCCTTTGTGACCTTAGTTTTTCTAGACCTAGGTTGAGTTCCATAATCAAATGGAACATTGTGATAAGTAGGCATTACCTTCTTGGACATAGGCTTGTGACCCAAACCTTGCCTCCTAGACAATTCTTGCATCTTACACCCTTGACTTTGACTCCTTGATCCTAAATTTTGACTATTTGACCCTTGCATTTGATTTTGCATCTTTCTAAGGGTCTTTTCCAATTTCTCAAGTTTTGACCTCAAAACTTGATTTTTTATTTCTAATTGCCCAATTTTTTATTTTTGATTGAGTCTTTGGGCATTACCATTTCTTCTAGGCATATACCTACCCTTCTTAGAGGTAATGCCTAAATGGTCCTCTACCTTCTTAATAATTTCTCTAGGTAGGATTTTCCTAGGGTTATTAGTCCCAAATTTCTCCTTATTTACAAAATCGATATGTTTATCCCCTAAGAAATAAAATTTATTATTTCTAGCATGTCTTTCATGAACAATAGCAAGATTACTCCTAGCATGCTTATCATTATAAAATAAGAAAGGCACATTATTAAATTTTACCTTAGGGTTTGCTTTAGAAGCTCCCCCGGCATATGATGCTCCTTCTTGTACTTTCTTCCTTCCCCTAGGGCATTGACTCCTATAATACCCCCTTTGATTGCACTTGAAGCAAGTTACATGCTCCTTGCTTTTCCTCGTGGGGACACCGACATCCTTGACCTTTAGCATCGGTTGACTTTTCTTGACTCTTTTAGGACATTTACTATTGTAATGTCTTACTTCCCTATACTCAAAGCACATAATATAATTTTTTATTATTTATTAAGGTGTTTGAGTTACCTAAGTCAATGGTGGTGGAATTTTGAGCTTCTTCATCTTCTCGACCGGAGGTTAAAGCTATTTCTTGATTTTGCTCTGGCTCCGATGGCCTAATCTCCACCCCCTCAATCCTAGAGGTGGAGGCTGATGGCATTGCTAGGAGGCTTGTTGGCTCCCATGTCCCCGGATTAAAATTTTCACTAATGAAAACTAATCCGGATGGGATGAGTTTCCTAAGCTCAACCAATTCGTCGTCTTGATAACGACTTGAGCGATCGCTTGAACAAACTAGTTGTTCAAGCAACCAAGCTCTTCTAGTCGGTTAGCCGTGGAAGAGACGACGGACGGATCACCGGTTTTTGTGTTTATCTTCTGTGTCCATGATTATACAAATACATATGGATGTAGACATGTATAATCAACACATATAAACATATTAATAAGAACATGCAAAGATCAATAATAAAACTTGTAAAACTTTTATACCTCTTGATCTTCTATCGTATGTCCTAACCTCCTTGTAGACTTCGTGTGGGCGAAGATCCTCCACAAGTTGAAGCTTCCTAGATCTTCTTCAATCAAAAGAAAGAAGAACTCTCCTTCCCTTCTTGCTTGAGCCAACCACCAAGCCACAAAGGCTTGATGCCACCGGCCCCAAGAAAAGGAGAACAAGATGGCCAACCAAGGAACCGAACAAGGGAACAATCCCTAGCTCCTTTGTGCCGCCGGCCAAGAGGAAAAGAAGAGGAGAAGAGGAATAGGTTGAGCGCCGACCAAGGTAGAGGGAAGAGAGATAGGTGCTGGCCACACCCTAGGAAGAAGAAGAGATCCTCTCCAATAGTTGCCGCCCACTCTTCCTTCCAAACCCTAGCCGTCCAACCAAGGAACCAAACCCTAATCTCCCTAGGGTTTCTTGTCGCCCAAGCCAATGAAAGGCAAAACCCTAATCTCCAAAAACATCCAACTTCTTTGGCTTGCCACCCACCATAAGCCTCCTTATATAGAGTTGGCCTTAAGCCTTGTTTTAATCTCCACTATCGGTTCTAGGGATTTAATCTCAACCGTTAGATCTAGAGATTTAATCTCAACCGTCGAATCTAGAGATTTAATCTCCACCGTCGGATCAAGGGATTTAATCTCAACCGTCGGATCTAGAGATTTAATATCAACCGTCGGATCTAGATATTTAATCTCCACCGACGGATCTAGGGATTTAATATCAACCGTCGGATCTAGAGATTTAATCTCAACCGTCGGATCTAGAGATTTAATCTCCACCGTCGGATCTAGGGATTTGTTTTCCATCATTGGATCTAGGCTTCATGAGGTTTATATTAGGCTACGATAGGGACCAAGAGGATGAGTTGGATCTTGGCCACCAGATGGATCGGAACCACACAAACTTTATCCATCAATGATGTTCCATTCCACTAGAGGATCATCATTGAATTACCTCACCAACCCCTATAAATTAATATGGGTTCGATGTTAGTTATAGCCCTAGAACCAATCATGTGATGGTTGAATAGGGAACATTTTGTATCATATTCTATAAAGGCAAAGGATTGGTTATTATATTTACGTCTTGCTTGTGCCAGCTAAATTAAATATAATAATGCCCTAGAAAAGTAGGTTCTTATCTACAGCACATCAATTGATAGAATTGATTATGAGAGGCTATAGAGAACACTTTCCTAAATGTTCCTAGTCAAGTATTAATATGCAAGGGCAATATTAATACATAAAGACTAGCATGTAGGTCAATTGATGACTTGATCTCACAAGTCATGGATATATGATATCAAGTTGACACATGGGTGTATATTAGAGAATATATACTGAACTGACCCGCCATGAGAAAGTTTCATGGATCGTCATATGAGTGTCATAAACTTTCTCATGTGACTATTGGTATGAATAGTCCTCAAACCTGAAGTCACTACGGTTCCCTACATAAGGAGTTATGTACTTTGGTATCGTCAAACGTCACACGTAACAGGGTGGACCATAAAGGCGATATTGGGTATATAACAAATTATGCGGAGGGATGTGAGTGATGTAGATGGGATCTATCCCTCCCATATGACGGGAGTGATATCTGTGGGCCCCTTGATTGAGTAGAACTACTAAAATGCATGGCCATGCTCGAATGAGTCAATATGAGATATTAAGCTCATTTGTTTGAGTTAGTTTACTCAGGGATCAAGAAACACATAGATTGATCGAGGATGACACGGTCTATGCCTCATTGGTCAATCTGATATCAAGGATAGAAGGACACGGTCATACATTATAGTAGTCACGGAAAGGTTAGTCGGATCTTGACTTATTTCGTAACTTGGGTAGCAATGATGTATTGCTAGATGCCGCTCATTGCTTGTGTATCTAAAAGAGTTTAGATCCACTGCCAATGTTATGAGAGCCTATAGGGTCACACACAAAGAGCATGATGATTAGAAGAATTAGTGCATTCTAGTTTGACTAGAATAATTTTGGAATGAGCTTAAGTACAAAATGGTTTTTTGGACTTTAAGCTTAATGAGAATTTTAGCTTATTGATTTAATGAGATTAATTCAATATGCTAAGCTTACTAATTTAATAAGATTAAATAAATATGTTGTCATGATAGCCTAAGCTTAATTGATTTAATAAGATTAATTCAATATGTTACCTTATTGATTTAATGAGATTGTTTCAATATGATAACATAAGCTTATTGAATTAATAAGATTAATTCAACATGCATGAATGCCACATAAGCATGCCACCTAAGCATGCCACATAAGCATGCCGCCTAAGCTTGATGAGGTAGAAGGAGACAAAGGGTTTTGACCTTTGGAATTTCTCCACATGTGGTCAGCCAAACAAGGAGTGTAACTCCATGTTTGATTATTTTTCAATGCAATTGATTGCATTGAATGTGATAGGAGGTGAAAGGTTTTTTCAATCCTATAAAACACTCCATGGGGTGGCCGGCCAAACTTGGTGAAGCTTGAGGCTTGGAGAGAGCTTGGTGGTGAGAGGCTTTGGTTGTGTGGCTTTTGTGAGTGTAGGCTAGCAAGAAGAGTGGTCTTCTTCTTCCTTTCTCTTTTTCCCTACCTTCCTCTCCTTTAGGGACTTCTCTAGCAAGAAGTAAAGGAGAGCTCTTCTAGTTTCTTTTGTGAGACAAGAGCTTGCTCGTGTGGATATATATAGAGGCACGGACATTTGAACGTGCTAAAAGATCCAACAAACCCAAGGAGAAGCGGGATTAAAAAGGGCACGCAACAAAGGTAATATTCTCCTATAAGATAGGTTTTGAGAAATTTATTTTTGTACGAGGTTTTCTTTCGCAAGGATCACTTGGAAGGGATCCTATTTTTCCATTGCGCATATGCTATTTTGCATAATAAATCCCTACAGTTTTATCAGAGCCACTTGCGAAAGATCGTATAAAAATAGGTTTTCTCTATTTTATAAATGATATAGAAGTAGGATAAATTTTATTATGAGTTGATAATTGCATTAGCAATTTTTCAAACATAATAAAATATCCGATGTCTTTTAAACGTTAAATTGACATGGTGCATGGTTATGGCCTAGTCCCAAAAAGTTTGTGAATGTGTGTGTTGTAATTCTTAATACGGCCTGCGTGTCATGCCTTTCTCCTAAAATTCTTGTTGTAAAATTAGTTTTAGACTCGAATGTAACTCGAGTATTTCTCCTTTTGTAATATACAAAATAAAGATGGAGGGTCCATTGGAAGATGACGTTACAAGGAGGGAGTCAACAACACAAGACAACCAAAAGGAAGCACTTGGGAGAAGATGCTATCCCTAAGTTGACCAATCAATCTTTTCATTAGCTTGAGAAGATTGTAGAATAAGGGCCATAACCATGACACGCTTAGTTTAATATGTATGTGATGCATGTTAATTTAGCTTATATGTGATGTATGCTAATATGTATGTGATTCATGTTTATTTCTTAATAAGTCAAAAACGATATGCCTACTAAAGTTTGGTACTCACTACTTCCTCGATCATTTTTTGTTGGGTTTGCCAAAGCAAAGCAATGCATTTTATCTTGGTAGAGTGTGAGTGGACAATCGTGATGTCCCGCTATCAAACATGGTTAAGACTTAATTAAGTTTTTCTTATTTAATTAAGAAAGTAGAGGCATATATTATCTTTGAACATAAGTTTTAAAAATTAGTTTTGTGTGATTTCCGAACATCAACTTTGTCTTAGAAAGTGGTCATTGCTCCAATATCAAAGAAAGCCTCTGTGCCTCGCCACGGCCTGGAAGCTGGTTTAGGAATAAGCACTAAACTAATCTAAACTTAACCAAAGCTATTAAAGAGTTACATCAGATGTAATTGGCAAAAGATTGCCTACCTAATCATACTACGTCTTGGGCGATTAGCCAAAGCTAACTCAAGATGAAGTATGATGTGGATCTTTATCCCATATAAATTTATAGCTAAATAGAAGCTAATGATGTAAGCAAAATGTGTTTTCCTACATCAATTATTAGCTCATATCAAAGCTATGAGAATTTAGTGGGAACCTCATTTAATTAAAGGCCTAATTAAATGACTTAGGTATGATACTTAATTTTGCATTTTAATGTTGTAGATCACCATGTCATCTAACACGACACACCCCCTCAACTTGCGATCTGTCCTTGAGAAAGACAAGCTCAATGGAGCTAACTTTCTAGACTGGTATAGGAACTTGAGGATTATCCTCAAGCAAGAACGTAAACTGTATGTCCTAGAGCAGTCTACCCCTGAAACACCCACCCCTGCGGCCACTCGTGCTGAAAAGGATGCTTATAAGAAGCACCAAGATGACACATTAGATGTGTCATGTCTTATGCTTGCCACCATGAACTCTGAGCTTCAGAAGCAACATGAGAACATGGATGCCTATGATATGGTTGAGCATTTGAAACAACTATATCAAGGACAAGCTAGGCACGAGCGTTTTGAAGTGTCTAAGGCTCTTTTTGCATGCAAGATGCAAGAAGGAACACCTGTAGGAACTCACGTACTTAAAATGATAGGGTACGTTGAGAACCTTGAAAGACTAGGTTTTCCACTGAGCCAAGAATTGCAGTAGATGTTATCCTGCAATCATTGCCGGAAGCATATAATCAATTCGTCATGAATTATAACATGAATGAAATTGATAAGCCTTTGCCTGAGATTCTCAGCATGTTAAGAACTGCTGAACAGAATCTCAAGAAGAAAGTTAGTGACGTACTAATGGTCAAGAAGGGCAAAGGTAAGCGCAAAGGCAAGGGTAAGACCCAAGCCAAAGGCAAGGCCAATTCATCCACTTCAAAGGGTAAAGGCAAAGTACCTAAAGAAGGGGACTGTTTCCATTGCGATGAGACTGGACACTGGAAGCGGAACTGCAAAGTCTACCTTGAGGAAGTAAAGAAGAAAAGAAGTGGGACTTCTGCCTCAGGTATACACGTTATAGAAGTTAATCTATCTATTTCTTCTACATGTGTATTAGATACCGGATGTGCATCTCATATTTGTACTAATGTGCAGGGACTGAGAAATAATAGACTAATGGCAAAGGGCGAAGTGGACCTACGAGTAGGTAATGGCGCAAAAGTTGCTGTTGTAGCTGTAGGAACATATTCTTTGTCTTTGCCCACTGGGCTTATCTTAGAACTAGAGGAGTGCTTTTATGTACATGTATTAACGAAGAACATAATTTCTGTATCTTGTTTAGACAAGAAAAACTTTTCTTTTATAATAAAGGACAAATGTTGTTCCATTTATTTGAATGAAATGTTCTATTGTAATGCACCACTTATGAATGGTCTCTATGTTCTAGATTTAGAAAACCCAATTTATAACGTAAATACCAAACGGTTCAAATCGAATAATTTGAACCAAACATATCTCTGGCACTGTCGCCTAGGTCACATAAATGAAAAACGCATATCCCAACTCCATAAAGATGGATTATTGGACTCATTTGATTTTGAATTATATGAGGTATGTGAATCTTGTCTTTTAGGAAAGTTGACTAAAACTCCATTTAGTGGACATGGCGAGAGAGCGACGGACATGTTATGACTCATACATACTTGTTGGGTTTACGGCACCGCGGTGTGTGTGTGTTCGATCATGTTTCGTAAACATGAACACAGCGGAAGCAATAAAAATAATAAATCTACATTTATTACAACACACACAACACACGCATGCATATTACAACAAGTGTAGACATAACCGTAAATTTAAATTTGCAATAAAAGGAAATTTATCTACGTTATACCTTTCGTATGACGTGTAGCGGGAACGGCATCAACCGGAACGATCCTCGCTAGAATCGTCTCTATCCGTATCCACGCCGAGTTCCTCAGGATGACTTCTCTAAGCCACGAGCTTCGGCTTCGTACGGGTTACTAGCCTCATGTTGAAGACAACGTGATCGAGAGATGATCACGATCCGAATCCAAATTCGGATCCTAATACGAGTTCTCAAAACTCGCTTCTCCATAGAGGTATTCGTCAACCAATTGACGAATTCTTCGTCCTCCACCTCAGAGGATTACTGGAGATCGAATCCCCGGTAAGTTAGCAACTGTCGGAGCTCTAACCGTCGTCCAAACGACGCTCCGACGAGAGGAGAAGAAACTATCCAGAAAACTGGACAGCTTGGTGGAGGAGTAGGTGCTGGCCAAAACAAGGAAGCCAAGTGTTCACCTTTTCACCGAGGCCTAGGAAGATCACCGGAGGGTCGCCGGAGGGTTCACCGGCTGAAGCTTGGACGCCGGCAAGGAGATGGACGGCGGCACAACAAGCTGGGCGACACACATAGGGTTGGCGCCGAAATCTCCAAGGATGAGGTGGGCGGCAACCTTAGGGCAAGGGTTTTTGGATTAAGGCTTAATTATCCATTAAGCCCTCTTTTATAGAGAACTAATTCTCTTAATGGTTATTGGATCATAACCATTAGGCCCGTTAACCCGCTCCATTAAGATAAGTTAAAATAAACCAAACCATGATGGTTTATTTTAAGTTAAAACTAACCGAACCAACTTTTGGTTCATTCGTTTAAAATAAACCAAACCCTTTGGTTTATTCTCCTCCATTGGATTAGAACCAAACCATTTTGGTTCATCCATTATGTCTTCATAAGACACGGCCCATCCATGCTTCCATTGCGACTGAAACGATTTCATGCTCGCTTTATGTTTGGTCCAACCAAACCTAGTTTCTCTCAGTCTGAGAATCTCATTCTCAAGCTCGTTTTAAATCCTTTGGATTACGCTCGTTGTGCGTGTGACCAAATAGGTTCTCGGTTTATGTTGGCCGTCTATAATTAACCATTAATTATAGAACGAACATGAGTGGCACCTAGTAGTACATCATGATCCCCAATTAACCGAAAAGATCAGCGGTTGATCGAACTATTTACGAAACCCTTGGCTCGAATGATTCGTGTCCCATTCCCTTCACTCATCTTATACCCACTTGGTTCAGGACATGGTCTATAGTGTCAGTCCCCACTAGGCTGACTACGTCACACCTAGCCTAAGTATCATTTCCTCGTCCTACGGATTCTAGTTACTGCACATGTATCGAAGAGTACTTTACTCTAAACATGTAATGCTTTGGCCAAAGACTTTAGTAACAATCCGACGAGAGGCCATGGGTATACATCTCCTCGCAAGGAGTGGTGAATCCTTTATAGGCTATTCAAACACCTTCGATCACTTCGACTTATACCCAATCATCCCGGGTCCACATCTCCTTAGAGATGTTTGCTTATGATGTCAAAGCATAAGTCTCCATGATCAAGATGACTTGAATACCGCAAGTCAAAGGAACATCGCACTTAAGCCACAGTAAGAACTTCATTGACATATCTATATATGCAGAGAACCATATGAAGTCTTACAGCTGGTCACTCCAATGAACTAGTTACCATAACTAGCATCCACGATTAACTCCGGACATCACTATGTCTCCAGCCAGTGAGAATCAGCTGCTTGGATACACCAAGGAGTATACCTCGTGCTAGTCTCAACAGAATTGATGGTGTCCAAATCCATCAATTCATCGACTAGGGATAATTTCGATACATCACAATTACACATGTAGAGATACTCACTAGTTGTGATCCAATCACAAATTCTCTCATGCTGTGAATCGTATCGTGGACATTGATAATGAGTTTAAGATGAATACATAAAACATGTATACTCAAATAGTGAATCTTCATTTATCATATAAATGGTTCATACATAAAGCGATTGCCTTAGGACATCTCTCATATATTACTAACGGACTCCCACTTGGCCTAATGCCAATCGCTCACGGATATCAATACCATAAGCTCTAACATGACCCTCGAGCTTACTTTGAGGTAATGCCTTAGTCAAAGGATCGCTAAGTTCCTTTCGATTAGGAATTTTCTCGATTTGTATTTCGTTCCCTACGATGATCTCTCGATAAGATGATAGCGGCACATGTTTGGATCATTGATGAGACCTTGGCTCTTTCGCCTGTGCAATTGCTCCATTGTTGTCGCAGTAGACCGGTATTGCTTCAACAATGGCCGGAATCACACCAAGTTCATGAACGAACTTCTTGATCCAAACCGCTTCCTTTGCTGCTTCCGAAGCTGCAATGTATTCTGCCTCAGTGGTAGAATCCGCTACAGTCTCTTGTTTGGAACTTTTCCAACTCACTGCGCCCCCATTTCAGGTGAATACATACCCAGACTAAGACCTGGAATCATCCTTATGCGTATCACCATGTCCCCTTCTCCATATATTAGGAACACATCCTTAGTTCTTCTCAAGTACTTAAGGATCGTCTTAACAGCCGCCCAATGATCCATTCCTGGATCAGACTGGTATCTGCTCGTGACACTCAGAGCATACGATACATCGGGCCTCGTACATAACATAGCATACATGATAGATCCTATTGCGGATGCATAGGGAATCTTACTCATGCAAATCCTCTCGTCTTACGTGCGCGGACACATAGACTTGAAAGGTGTACCCCATGCACGATGGGTAGAAACCTTTCTTGGATTCCGACATGCTAAACCTCTTTGCTTTTCGGTCTATATATGTAGACTGCGAAAGACCAAGCAACCGTTTCGATCTATCTCTATAGATCTTAATCCCGAGGATGTAGGTTGCTTCTCCCAGGTCTTTCATGGAGAATGTCTTGGATAACCAAACCTTAACTGACTGTAAGATTGAAACATCGTTTCCTATAAGTAATATGTCATCGACATACAATACTAGGAACATTTGCCTCCCACTAACCTTCTTGTACACACAAGGTTCTGCGGATTTTGTGAGAAATCAAACTTTTGATTGTCTCATCAAAGCGGATATTCGACTCTGGATGCTTGCTTCAATCCATAAATGGACCGTCGCAATTTGCATACCTTGGTTTTATCAACCGATGTGAAACCCTCAGGCTGTATCATATACACGTCCTCGAGCAGGTTTCCATTAAGGAAAGCTATTTTCACATCCATCTGCCATATCTCATAATCATAATGAGCCGCTATGGCCAGGAGCATCCGAATGGATTTAAGCATAGCAACAGGCGAATAGGTTTCGTCATAATCAACACCTTGTTTTTGACGATATCCTTTCGCCACCAATCTAGCCTTATAGGTAATCACATTACCATCCATGTCGGTTTTCTTCTTGAAAACCCACTTGCACCCTATAGGCTTTATGCCTTCAGGTGGGTCAACCAAGTTCCAAACTTGGTTTTCATACATGGAATCCATTTCCGACTTCATGGCACCAAGCCACTTATCCCTTTCTGAACTTGTCAGCACTTCTTCGTAACTGGTAGGCTCCTCATCATCAATGAGTAACACGTCGTTCGATTCACTTACGAGAAATCCATATCTCTCAGGAATATTGCGTGTTCTACCAGATCTACGAAGATGCGGTGTTACAATAGGTCCAGCCGATTGCTCATCACTATGAGTTGTCATTTGTTGTGCTCACCGTATCTCATCAATGTCTATTTGAGTCTCTCGAGCCTCCTCAAGCTCGACGACACTCCCACTGTTTTCTTGCAAGAGAAACTCTTTCTCTAGAAACACAGCATGCCTTGAAACAAACACCTTTTGTTCCACAGGATGATAGAATTAGTAACCCCTTGTTTCCTTAGGGTATCCAATAAATAGACATTTATCAGACTTAGCATCCAATTTATGCGTCTGGTCAGCTTCACATAAGCGAGACAACCCCATATCTTCAAGTAAGATACATGAGGTTTCTTACCATTCCATATCTCATATGGAGTAGTTGAGACTACCTTGGTAGGCATTCTGTTTAACAAGTAAACAGCTGTCTGAAGTGCATAGCCCCAAAAGGACTTGGGAAGAGTCGCATGATTCATCATTGACCTGACCATGTCCAACAAGATCCGGTTACGCCTCTCAGATACAGCATTATACTATGGTGTATATGGCGGAGTCCATTGAGACAATATGCCATTGTCTCTTAGATAATCAAGAAACTCTTGACTTAAGTATTCACCACCTCGATATGATCGAAGTATTTTAATACTCTTGTCATGTTGTTTCTCTACTTCATTTCTGAATTCTTTGAACCTTTCAAAGGCTTGGACTTGTGTTTCATCAAGAACACATACCCAAACCGTAGTGATCATCGGTGAAGGTAATGAAGTAGCTATAGCCTCCTAATGCTTGAGTTGACATAGGTCCACATACATCATCGGTATGTATTAGACCTAGTAACTCTCCCACTCGTTCACCTTTTCGGTAAAGGTAACTTAGTCATCTTGCCTTTTAAGCATGATTCGCATGTATCGTATGAATCCAATTCAAGCGATTCGAATTCCACATCGGTGTAATTCGGACATGCGTTTCTTGCTTATATGGCCAAGACGACAATGCCACATATAGAGTCTATTTGATTATCCTTTCGAGCACGCTTGTTGCTCGCCCGATATTGAAAATGTCCTGGATCGTCCAGCGTATAAATGCCATTACTTAAGTTCGGTCCATAAAGTACGCCATTTAAAGTTATATAACAACAATTGTTACTAAACGTCAAATGGAAACCATTTCTATTTAAACAGAAAATAGAAACAATGTTCTTTATTAGAGAAGGAACATAATAGCAATTGTCCAGTTCTAAGACAAGTCCTGTAGGGAGTTTCAACAAATGTGTTCCAATGGCGACTGGAGCAACCTTTGCTCCATTCCCAACACGCAAATTTGACTCTCCCTTGACGAGTCTTCTTCTATTCCTTAGCCCATGTATGTCATTATATATATGTGAGTCACACCCAGTATCCAATACCCAAGTGTTTGAGGAAATAGAATGACAATCAATAACGAAGATATCTGAAGAAGATGGGGCATCCGATGCCTTATTCTTCTTCACGGACTCAAGATAAATCTTGCACTTTCTTCGCAAATGGCTCTCCTTGCCATAATGATGGCAAGTTTCCTTTGTGCTAGTTCTACCTTCTTAGCCCTTCTCTTCTTTCCCTTCTGCTGTTCCTTTGGACTTCCTCTTAGAACCTTTCTTGAGGAATCAACTATCAAGACGTCCCTGCTCATGCTTCTCGGAAGACTCACGTCTTGACATATTGGCGATACCACTAGATGAACCTTCTAGCATCTCGGAGGTGAAGAGGAGCTTTGAGACTTGAACCTTTGAATCTCACTTGCTCATCAACCAACTCACAAAGATGAAGGACTATGATATGAGCATCCATATGCTCATCTTTGCTTTTGTAACTTGGTTCCATCACGGCTAGCATGATGCAACTCATTTGTTCGAGAATCACTCACATGTTTACGATAGGCCAACAATTGGTCGAGTTGCATCATCACTAGAAGCGGGAAGAGGCGCTTGAGGACATTTGCAAGCTTTTCAACCTTGAGAACAATTCTCAAGCTTCTAAGCGATCCAAGAAGCTCGGCCCGATCAATTTATTCATTGAATCCAAAATAGAACACAAATTCAAAGACATCATGATCAATATTGACCTAGAAATACAAAACGAGCATATATGAGAAAGATGATATTAAAATGCAACAATATACATTTATAAATCCCATTCATTTTTCGAATTTCAAAAACCCCAAAATCACTTCGGGAGATCGTAGGTCCATCTCCGAATGGGCTGATATCCATCATAGTTATGAACAACCTTGGAGAGAGTCCAACAAGCCATTCATAACTACGACGGTAGGTATCAACTATACCGATTACATATCACGTATATGCAACTATCACAATGTGCTATCAACTAATTGAATGTTCACACATACATCGGGTTGTTAACACATTAACAAGTATGCATCATATGCATAGCACCCAACTTCACCTCCCTTTACATCGACCTTGGAGAGAGTCCAACAAATCGATGCTCCAGGTTAAAGCCAACCCATTAATCGGGATATAGTTTTAATATGGTTAGAGCGCATTCAACCAATTAGCCCAGCTTGGAGAGAGTCCAACAACCAAAGCTAACGATTGACCTCTGACTCTTACCATATTAGTATTAAACTATTCCATGGTTTGAACATGTTGAGGTTGGTAGGGCTTGGAAGAGTCCAACAACCCAAACAAGAAAGCAGAACTCTGGTTCTAACCATATTAATGGAAGGTGTAGGCTTTAATATTGAGTTAAGGGTTTTATGTCTCATCCTCTTTGCATGCAAATAACTATTATCTACATGGCATGGCATACATGGCATACATCTACATGTCACGACACGCATGGCATAATGTTATGCATCTAATGCAATTACATGGCATACAATTATGTCATGTATATAATTTCCTTATATGTCATAACTATTTATGGAAATAAAATATGTTTAAGATTTGATTCTCCAAATCAAATCATAATTAAATTAGAAACAAATTTCCAAATCTAATCACATATTTTATTCATGGAATTATTTGATTAAGGAAAATCTATTTAGGAAACCAATTTCCTAAATCATTAAAACTACTTATGGAAATAAAATATTTTAAGATTTGATTTCCCAAATCAAATCATGATTAATTAGGAAACAAATTTTCAGAATCTAATCAAATATTTTATTTATGGAAAATATCAATTTCCATAAATACTTCCAACTTTCCAAAAGTGGAAGATTTCCATAAATACTTCTAGACTTTCCAAAATTGAAAAATTTCCATAAATACTTCTAAATTTCCAAAATTAGAAAATTTCCAGAAATACATTATGACTATCGCAAAACCATTTTACAATTATGTGAAACACAACACAGGCTCTGATACCCTGTTGGGTTTTAGGCATATGGCGTGTGTGTGTTCGATCATGTTTCGTAAACATGAACACAGCGGAAGCAATAAAAATAATAAATACTCCTATTTATTACAACACACACAACACACGCATGCATATTACAACAAGTGTAGACATAATCGTAAATTTAAATTTGCAATAAAAGGAAATTTATCTACGTTATACCTTTCGTATGACTTGTAGCGGGAACGGCATCAACCGGAACGATCCTCGTAAGAATCGTCTCTATCCGTATCCACGCCGAGCTCCTCGGGATGACTTCGCTAAGCCACGAGCTTCGTCTTCGTACGGGTTACTAGCCTCGTGTTGAAGATAGCGTGATCGAGAGATGATCACGATCCGAATCAAATTCGGATCCTAAACGAGTTCTCAAAACTCGCTTCTCCGGAGAGGTATTCGTCAACCAATTGGCCAAATCTTCGTCCTCCACCTCAGAGGATTACCGGAGGTCGAATCCCCGGTAAGTTAGCCGCTGTCGAAGCTCTAACCGTCGTCCAAATGATGCTCCGACGAGAGGAGAAGAAGCTGTCAAGAAAACTGGACAGCTTGGTGGAGGAGTAGGCGCCGGCCAAAACAAGGAAGCCAAGTGCTCACCTTTTCACCAAGGCCTAGGAAGATCACCGGAGGGTCGCCAGAGGGTTCACCGGCTGAAGCTTGGACGCCGGCAAGGAGATGGACGGCGGCACAACAAGCTGGACGGCACACCTAGGGTTAGCCCCGAAATCTCCAAGGATGAGGTGGGCGGCAACCTTAGGGCAAGGGTTTTTTATTAGGGCTTAATTATCCATTAAGCCCTCTTTTATAGAGAACTAATTCTCTTAATGGTTATTGGATCATAACCATTAGGCCCGTTAACCCGCTCCATTAAGATAAGTTAAAATAAACCAAACCATGATGGTTTATTTTAAGTTAAAACGAACCGAACCAACTTTTGGTTCATTCATTTAAAATAAACCAAACCCTTTGGTTTATTCTCCTCCATTGGATTAGAACCAAACCATTTTGGTTCATCCATTATGTCTTCATAAGACACGGCCCATCCACGCTTCCATTGCGACTGAAACGATTTCATGCTCGCTTTATGTTTGGTCCAACCAAACCTAGTTTCTCTCGGTCTGAGAATCTCATTCTCAAGCTCGTTTTAAATCCTTTGGATTACGCTCGTTGTGCGTGTGACCAAATAGGTTCTCGGTTTATGTTGGCCGTCTATAATTAACCATTAATTATAGAACGATCATGAGTGGCACCTAGTAGTACATCATGATCCCCAATTAACCGAAAAGATCAACGGTTGATCCAGAACTATTTCTGAAACCCTTCAGCAGCTCAAATGATTCGTGCCCCATTCCCTTCACTCATCTTATATCCACTTGGTTCAGGACATGGTCTATAGTGTCAGTCCCCACTAGGCTGACTATGTTACACCTAGCCCAAGTATCATTTCCTCGTCTTACGGATTCTAGTTACTGCACATGTATCGAAGAGTACATTACTCTAAACATGTAATGCTTTGGCCAAAGACTTTAGTAACAATCCGATGAGAGGCCATGGGTATACATCTCCTCGCAAGGAGTGGTGAATCCTTTATAGGCTATTCAAACACCTTCGATCACTTCGACTTATACCCAATCATCCCGGGTCCACATCTCCTTAGAGATGTTTGCTTAAGATGTCAAAGCATAAGTCTCCATGATCAAGATGACTTGAATACCACAAGTCAAAGGAACATCGCACTTAAGCCACAGTAAGAACTTCATTGACATATCTATATATGCAGAGAACCATATGAAGTCTTACGGCTAGTTACTCCAATGAACTAGTTACCATAACTAGCATCCACGATTAACTCTGGACTTCACTATGTCTCCAGCCAGTGAGAATCAGCTGCTTGGATACACCAAGGAGTATATCTCGTGCTAGTCTCGACAGAATTGATGGTGTCCAAATCCATCAATTCATCGACTAGGGATAATTCCGATACATCACAATTACACATGTAGAGATACTCACTAGTTGTGATCCAATCACAAATTCTCTCATGCTGTGAATCGTATCGTGGACATTCAGTAAATGAGTTTAAGATCAAATACATAAAACATGTATACTCAAATAGTGAATCTTCATTTATCATATAAATGGTTCATACATAAGGCGATTGCCTTAGGACATCTCTCATATATTACTAACAATACTAATGTATGTGGCCCTTTCACTGTCAAAGCCAGAGGAGGCTATAAGAACTTTATTACTTTCACTGATGATATGAGTAGATTTGGCTACTTATATTTGATGAGACATAAGTCAGAATCCTTTGAAAAGTTCAAAGAATTCAAGAATGAAGTACAAAACCAACTTGGTAAGCGTATAAAGCTACTTCGATCAGATCGAGGTGGTGAATACCTAAGTCAAGAGTTTCGTGATCACCTTGCTGAGTGTGGGATAATATCCCAACTCACTCCACCTGGAACACTACAATGGAATGGTGTATCTGAGAGGAGAAATTGTACTCTATTAGATATGGTACGATCAATGATGAGCCAGACTGATCTACCTACTTCCTTTTGGGGTTTAGCTCTAAAGACAACCGCTTTCACACTTAATCGCATCCCATCAAAAGCCGTAGAAAAGACACCATATACGTTATGGACTGGGAAGAGTCCCAAAATGTCTTTTATAAAGATTTGGGGTTGTGAAGCTTATGTTAGACGTCAAGTCTCAGATAAACTAGGACCCAAATCAGATAAGTGTTATTTTGTAGGATATCCCAAGGAAACTAAGGGATATTACTTTTACAATCCCACACTTGGCAAGGTGTTTGTTGAAATGTCTCTTTCTTTCTAGAAAGAGAATTTATTTCTAGAAAAACTAGTGGGAGTAAAATTCATCTTGAAGAAATTCAAGATGAAGATAACACTAAGGCTTCGATGGAAAATGAACAGGCACCACAAAGTGTTGTGGATGAGGAAAATGTTGCCCAAAGAGTTGTGGAGCAAACACTTGTTCAAGTAGACCAACCTCTTCGTAGATCTGATAGGATCTGTCATCAACCCAAGAGATATTCTTTTCTCTTGACTGATAACGGTGATGTATTGCTTGTTGATCTTGATGAGCCTACATCCTATCAAGAAGCTATGATGAGCCCAGATTTCGAGAAATGGCTAGAGGCCATGAGATCCGAAATGGAATCCATGTACACTAACCAAGTATGGACTTTGGTTGATCCACCTGAAGGGGTAAAACCCATTGGGTTTAGGTGGGTCTTTAAAGTAAAGACTGACATGGATGGTAATAAGCATACCTATAGAGGTAGATTGGTGGCTAAAGGATTCAAACAAATTCATGGTATTGACTATGATGAAACCTTTTCACCAGTTGCAATGCTTAAATCCATTCAGATCATACTTGCTATTGCAGCCTACCACGATTATTAGATCTGGCAGATGGATGTCAAAACCGCTTTTCTGAATGGAAAGCTACTCGAGGATGTGTACATGACACAACCTGAGGGTTTTGAAGATCCAAAGCATCATGGAAAGGTATGCAAACTACAAAGGTCCATTTATGGACTAAAGCAAGCCTCTAGAAACTGGAATCTTCGATTCGATGATGCAATCAAGGAGTTTGGTTTCATCAAGAATGAAGACAAACCTTGTGTCTACAAGAGAAATAGTGGGAGCACAGTTGTATTTCATATCTTGTATGTAGATGACATACTTCTCATCGGAAATGATATTCCCTCACTCCAGTCTGTGAAGATGTGGTTAGGGAATTGTTTCTCGATGAAAGACTTAGGTGAAGCTGCCTATATTCTAGGCATCAAGATCTATAGAGATAGATCTAAAAGATTACTTGGCCTAAGTTAGAGTACATACATTGATAAAGTGCATGATCGTTTTGCTATGCAAAATTCCAAGAAAGGATTTCTGTCTTTATCACATGGTGTGAGTCTTTCGAAGACTCAATGTCCCTCTTCTAAGGAGGAGAGAGATCGCATGGATAAGATCCCTTATGCATCTGCTATAGGGTCTATCATGTACGCCATGCTTTGTACTCGTCCTGACGTCTCGTATGCTTTGAGCATGACGAGTAGATACCAGTCGGATCCAGGTGAAAGTCACTGGATAGCAGTCAAAAATATTCTTAAATACTAACGAAGAACGAAAGAATATTTCTTGATATATGGAGACAATGAGGAGCTAACTGTAAAGGGTTACAGTGATGCAAGCTTCCAAACAGACAAGGATGACTATAGATCGCAATCGGGGTATGTGTTTTGCCTGAATGGTGGAGCTGTGAGCTGGAAAAGTTCGAAGCAGGACACAGTTGTTGATTCTACAACAGAAGTCGAGTATATTGCTGCGTCTGATGCAACAAAGGAGGTTGTTTGGCTCCGCAAGTTCATCAGTGAACTTGGGGTAGTTCCTAGCATTGCAGATCCAATAGACCTCTATTGTGATAACAATGGGGCTATTGCACAGGCTAAGGAACCTCGATCACATCAGTGGACCAAACACATACTATGGTGCTTCCATCTCATTCGAGAGATCATCGATAGAGGAGATGTGAGGATATGCAGAGTACCGACAGAAGCTAACATTGCAGATCCATTGACCAAGGCTTTGGCACAGAGGAAGCATGATGGTCACACATGGTCACTAGGTATCAGATATTATAGTGATTGGTACTAGTGCTAGTGGGAGATTGTTAGTTATAACCCTAGAACCAATCATGTGATGGTTGAATAGGGAACATTTTGTATCATATTCTATAAAGGCAAAGGATTGGTTATTATATTTACGTCTTGCTTGTGCCAGCTAAATTAAATATAATAATGCACTAGAAAAGTAGGTTCTTATCTACAACACATCAATTGGCAGAATTGATTATGAGAGGCTGTAGAGAACACTTTCCTAAATGTTCCTAGTCAAGTATTAATATGCAAGGACAATATTAATACATAAAGACTAGCATGTAGGTCAATTGATGACTTGATCTCACAGTCATGGATATATGATATCAAGTTGACACATGGGTATATATTAGAGAATATATACTGAACTGACCCGCCATGAGAAAGTTTCATGGATCGTCATATGAGTGTCATAAACTTTCTCATGTGACTATTGGTATGAATAGTTCTCAAACCTGAAGTCACTACGGTTCCCTACATAAGGAGTTATGTACTTTGGTATCGTCAAACGTCACCCGTAACAGGGTGGACCATAAAGGCGATTACTGGGTATATAACAAATTATGCGGAGGGATGTGAGTGATGTAGATGGGATCTATCCCTCCCATATGACGGGAGTGATATCTGTGGGCCCCTTGATTGAGTAGAACTACTAAAACGCATGACCATGCTCGAATGAGTCAATATGAGATATTGAGCTCATTTGTTTGAGTTAGTTTACTCAGGGATCAAGAAACACATAGATTGATCGAGGATGACACGGTCTATGCCTCATTAGTCAATCTGATATCAAGGATAGAAGGACACGGTCATACATTATAGTAGTCATGAAAAGGTTAGTCGAATCTTGACTTATTTCGTAACTTAGGTAGCAATGATGTATTGCTAGATGCCGCTCATTGCTTGTGTATCTAAAAGAGTTTAAATCCACTGCCAACGTTATGCGAGCCTATAGGGTTACACACAAAGAGCATGATGATTAGAAGAATTAGTGCATTCTAGTATGACTAGAATAATTTGGGAATGAGCTTAAGTACAAAATAGTTTTTGGACTTTAAGCTTAATGAGAATTTTAGCTTATTGATTTAATGAGATTAATTCAATATGCTAAGCTTACTAATTTAATAAGATTAAATAAATATGTTATCATGATAGCCTAAGCTTAATTGATTTAATAAGATTAATTCAATATGTTACCTTATTGATTTAATGAGATTAATTCAATATGATAACATAAGCTTATTGAATTAATAAGATTAATTCAACATGCATGAATGCCACATAAGCATGTCACATAAGCTTGATGAGGTGGAAGGAGACAAAGGGTTTTGACCTTTGGAATTTCTCCACATGTGGCCGGCCAAACAAGGAGTGTTTATTTTTCAATGCAATTGATTGCATTGAATGTGATAGGACGTGAAAGGTTTTTTCAATCCTATAAAACACTCCATGGGGTGGCCGGCCAAACTTGGTGAAGCTTGAGGCTTGGAGAGAGCTTGGTGGTGAGAGGCTTTGGTTGGGTGGCTTTTGTGAGTGTAGCCTAGCAAGAAGAGTGGTCTTCTTCTTCCTTTCTCTTTTTCCCAACCTTCCTCTCCTTTAGGGACTTCTCTAGCAAGAAGTAAAGGAGAGCTCTTCTAGTTTCTTTTGTGAGACAAGAGCTTGCTCGTGTGGATACATATAGAGGCACAGACATTTGAACGTGCTAAAGGATCCAACAAACCCAAGGAGAAGCGGGATTAAAAAGGGCACGCAACAAAGGTAATATTCTCCTATAAGATAGATTTTGAGAAAATTATTTTTGTACGAGGTTTTCTTTCGCAAGGATCACTTGGAAGGGATCCTATTTTTAGATTCTTGCATATGCTATTTTTCATAATAAATCCCTACACTCCATACATTATTTGTACATCCATCTCCCCGTGTTTAAGATATCGAATGTCCGTCAATTAATTGATTTACTAACCATCAATCAATTAACATCAAACTCCTCGAGTAGTACCACTCAACCTTATCATCATGTTGACTAAATCAACCTGTAGGGTTTACATGATGAACCTTATGAGCTCCTCAAGGGGACATCATCAACCTAATATATAGGACACGATTTCCTCCTTTAATCAACGACACACCATTTAAATAATATCATTTCCCAACTTACCAGGCATATTGATTTAATCCATATAAATCTCACCCTTTGGTAAATCAAAGAAATAAATACTAAGTACATGTGCCCGTTATTATATCGGGATTAAGAGCATGTACAACATAATATCCGAGGTCCGATTCAATTATGTAGTCAGCAATAAATTGAATCACCTCTATGTCGATCCTGCTCAATACACCTAAGTGTACTAGTGTAACTCTATGTTCAAGACAAAACAATACCAAGCTACACTACAACCATGCCAATGTTTTGTCAAAAACCATCTTGGTTGTGAGCCTCTAATTATATTCTACAAGGGACTGATAACATGATCTTCTGTGCCACACCAAGCACCATGTTATCTACAATGTAAAGTATTAGACAATATGTACACATATAATAAATATAAAGTGCAAACAATGATCATGTGATTCTTATTTCAAAATAAAAATGTCCATACAAAAAAGATAGGCTTTCAGTATACATTCCAACAATCTCCCACTTATACTAAAAGATTATGCTGTCATCACTCTGCCATACATCTGATCCCCATGTCCTCCACATGCCTATCAAACGCTATCACTGGAACGGCCATAGAGAATGGATCCGCCAAAGTTATTCTTTAATGTAATCTTGGCGATTGTACTTCTCCTCGCTTTACGATCTCTCATATCAGTGGTACTTGCTATGTGTTTACTTGCCTTATGGGCTCGTGGTTCCTTCGAGTTTGCAACTGCACCACTGTTATCACAATAAATTGTGATAGTTCTGGGCAAACCAGGAATCACATCCAAGTCCATCAAGAAGTTCCTAAGCCATACATCTTCCTTGGCTGCCTCAGAGGCTGCCACATACTCAGCTTCCATGGTAGAGTCCGCCATGCATTTCTGCTTGACACTCCTCCATACTATGGCTCCACCTCCAAAAGTAAACACAAACCCCGAGGTAGACTTACTGTTGTCCCTATCTGATTGGAAATTAGAATCCATGTAACCCATAGGGACTAATTGATCTGCCCGGTAAACCAGCATATAATCCCTAGTCCTTCTCAGGTACTTCAATATATGCTTTACCGCAGTCCAATGTCCCTATCCAGGATTACTCTGATATCTGCTAACCATGCCCACAACAAAGCAGATATCTGGTCTCGTACATAGCATAGCATACATGAGGCTTCCTACTATCGAAGCATAAGGAACCGCCTTCATTTCCTCTATCTCCTTTGATGTTTTGGGACACATCTCTTTAGATAAAGGTACTCCATGCATAAAAGGTAGAAAACCTTTCTTAGAGTTCTACATGCTAAAATGATCAAGGATAGTGTCAATGTATGAAGCTTGAGATAAGCACAACATCCTTTTCTTGCGATCCCTTATTACCTTGATCCCAAGGATGTGTCCCACTTCTCCCAAGTCCTTCATATCAAACTATTTGGACAACCATACCCTTACGTCTGATAACACTCTGATATTGTTGGCAACTAACAAAATGTCATCTACGTATAGTACAAGAAATACCACTATGTTTCCATCACATCTCTTGTATACACAAGGCTCATCCGGACTTTGAATAAATCCATATGACTGGATTACCTCATCAAAGCGGATGTTCCAAGATCTAGAAGCTTGCTTCAATCCATAAATGGACCGATTAAGCTTACACACAAGATGCTCTTTCCCCTTTGCAATGAATCCCTTTGGTTTCTTCATATAGATGTTTTCCTCAAGACTTCCGTTAAGGAAAGTTGTCTTGACATCCATCTTTCAAATCTCATAATCCTCATGAGCAGCAATAGATAAGAGAATCCGGATAGACTTAAGCATAGCTATCGGCGAAAAGGTCTCCTCATAATCGATACCCTCTTTCTGAGTATACACTTTCGCAACAAGCCTAGCTTTGAAGGTCTCAACCTTCCCGTCTAATCCTCTCTTTCTCTTGTAGATCCGCTTGCATCTAATGGCTTTCACACCATCGGGTGGTTCTACTAGCTCCTAGACATGATTAGAATCCATAGATTCTATCTCTGAATTCATCACTCTTTGCCAAGATACCGCATCTCTATCTTGGAGTGCCTCGTCATATGTCCAGGGAACAGGTTCATGTTTACCAAGGACTAAGTCCGAAGACTCTCCCAAGAACATGAATCTCTTTGGTTGTTTAATAACCCTCCCACTACGACGAGGTGCCTCCTGTGTACGCTCAGTGACCCGCGGTGCAATGACTTGTGGTATTTCCTCTTGTACCGGTGGTACTGAAGTCGGGACTTCCCCTGTCAACTCCTCAAGAACAATCCTACTCGTTGGCTTGTGGTTCATCACATAGTCCTCCTCTAGAAATCTGGCATTCGTACTCACGATCACCTTATGATCTCTAGGACTATAGAACAAACCACCCTTCGTTCCCTTAGGGTAGCCAACAAACAAGCATACTTCTGTACGACATTCCAACTTACCAGCATCTCCCTTCGCGCACTTCGGACTACCAAATCGAATATGTCTTAGACTAGGCTTTCGCCCACCCACAATTCCATTGGGAGTAGAGTGCGATCTTAGATGGAACTATGTTCGATCATGTGTCTTTGTTCGAGCAAACCCAGCGAATCGTAACTCGAATAACTCATCATCGATCGACCATCTCCGCCAAGAGTCATATTCCTTCGCGCTCACCATACCACATTCTGTTTGGGGTGCAGTGCAGAAAATTGGGATTGAATCTCACCATGATAAGTAACTCCTAAACTCTCCCAAGAGGTACTCACCGCGATCATTGTAGTGTCTTGATACTTTTACCTTCGGTTCTCCACATGACCTTGAATTCTTTTTGAACGCATTCAAGCATTACGCATCAAGTAAATGTATCCATATCTTGAATAATCATCTATAAAAGAGACAAAGTATTCAAAACCACCTCTAGCCTGGATAGACATAGGACCGCACAAATCAGAATGAACCAATTCCAATACATCTTTGGCTCTATACCCCTTAGCCTTAAAAGGCCTCTTGGTCATCTTACCTTCCAAGAAAGACTCGCAGGTTGGGAGATCTTCCACCACTAATAAACCCAAGGGTCCATCAGCTATCAACCTTTGAATTCTACTCAGGTTAATATGACCAAGTCTTAGGTGACAAAGATATGTCTGATTCATTTTCGAAGGTTCTTTTCTCTTATTAGACTTAGAAGATAAGTTATTCACTTCTATATGCATTGTGAGAGTTTTCGGTTTAAGAGTATACAAATTGCCAACCAATGTACCAGAACAGATAATCTCCCTATTCCTTTTTATAACAACTTTGTCATTAAAAGAAATAGAATATCCATCCAGAAACAATTTAGAAACTGAAATTAGATTCTTTCTAAAAGTAGGTACATAAAGACAATTTCCCAAAACCAAAACTTTATTCCTATCAAAAGATAAATAAATGTCTCCCACTGCAATAGCCGCCACCTTTGAAGCATTTCCCATGAAGACGGTAATCTCTCCCTCAACTAGTCGTCGGGTTTCCTGGAACCCCTATAAAATATTGCAGACATGATTAGTGGCTCCCGTATCTACACACCAGGTGCCGGTAGATAACACTGCTAATCATGTTTCAGCCTAGTCAAAGGATATACCTTTGTTCTGTTTCAGATTGGGACAGTCCTTCTTCCAATGTCCATCCTGCTTGTAAGTGAAGTACTTGTCTTTCGGCTTCTTCACTCCTCCCTGAGATCCTCCCACCACCTTTGCTCCACCTTGTTTCTCCTTCTTCTTGCCTTTCGGCTTAGAAGTAGAAAACCTTTTTGAGCAACCATGGCTTGAGGACACTCTTCGAAGAGTGCATACTTGTACTCCTCAGCAGTTAAGACAATATCTAGATTCTTTTCCAATAAACATAATTTGGGTACACTAAACTTATTTTCCTTTAGTATTACAGTAAGTGGACTGAAAGTCATTTTGAAAATCCTAAGAATCACATAGATCATTACTTTAGATTTCAAAAAATTATTGATTCCTCAAACAATAAAATTTCGAAATCAACCAACACCTCAAAACACCGAGAATATCGCATGCCACGATAGTGTGGACGTTTACAAATTCTACATTTGTAAGAGGAGGTTTAACCCATTAATTTTATTATCTTGTCAACCTTACTTTTTGACAAATAAAATTAATAGTTGATTCCTCTTTGGCCCTACAAATAAAAGCAGTGACTCCGATGGGGAGGATACTTTTTATTTGCATCTAAGTGTGCACCATTACGATACTAAGGGAATTATCTCGGATTATGTATACTTTTATGGGGAAGTACACACGCTCTAAATAATTTCCTATAACCATTATTTGACCTAGTGATCTGCAAAACAAACTCATCCGATGGGGAGGAAGACACTCGAGTCGAGCAAGTTTGTTGCATCACATCACCGTCAGTGTAATGGAGGTCGGGAATTAATTAAAATGTCCCTCTCCCACTTAGTAAATTAACAGTGAGGAATTTTCAAGCACACACAACATGCATATAAAACAAATCAGCAATAAATATGGAAAAATCAGAATTTTTCCAACTATTATGGCATTGTTCTCCAATACGCATCCCGTCGTGTCGCCACCTCGTCAGCTCCACCTTTTCCGTGAAGTCACCAAAGAGATCCGTGCTAAGACAAACCATTTTAATTTACATCCATCGATCCTATACTCCGAAGAGTGCACAAATAATGTAGATCAGTAAACTAAAATGAGTGGCTAAACAATGTCGTATTCAATTATAAAAATTAAATACTAATTTAGCCTCAAATCCCCAGGATTCAAATAATATACAATCACACACACATCCAATCACATACACACATATAGCCATAATAGTTGGAACTTATGCCTGCAACCAAAAAGTTATCCTCGCACATCCTACTATCATCCGGCATATACAATATATGATAAGTGCATGAAAAGTTGAATCCAAAACACACAAAAACCGAAAGCAGTGGCTCTCGATACCATTTTGATGGCATTGCTAGAGGCTCGTTGGCTCCCATGTCCCCGGTTAAAATTTTCACTAATGAAAACTAATCCGGATGGGATGAGTTTCCTAAACTTAACCAATTCATCATCGTGCTAACGACTAGATCGCTTGAACAAACTAGTTGTTCAAGCGACCAAACACTCAAGTCGGTTAGGTGGAAGAAACGACAGACGGATCACGGTTTTTGTGTTTATCTTGGTGTCCATGATTATACAAATACATATGGATGTAGACATGTATAATCAACACATATAAACATATTAATAAGAACATGCAAAGATCAATAATAAAACTTGTAAAACTTTTTATACCTCAATCTTCTATCATGTCCTAACCTCCTTGTAGACTTACGTGTGGCGAAGATCCTCCACAAGTTGAAACTTCCTAGATCTTCTTCAATCAAAAGAAAGAAGAACTCTCCTTCCCTTCTTGCTTGAGCCAACCACCAAGCCACAAAGGCTTGATGCCACCGGCCCAAAGAAAAGGAGAACAAGATGGCCAACCAAGGAACCGAACAAGGGAACAATCCCTAGCTCCTTTGTGCCGCCGACCAAGAGGAAAAGAAGAGGAGAAGTGGAATAGGTTGAGCGCCGACCAAGGTAGAGGGAAGAGAGATAGGTCGACACACCCTAGGAAGAAGAAGAGATCCTTCCTATAGTTGCCACCCACTCTTCCTTCCAAACCCTAGCCGCCCAAACAAGGAACCAAACCCTAATCTCCCTAGGGTTTCTTGCCACCCAAGCCAATGAAAGGCAAAACCCTAATCTCCAAAAACATCCAACTTCTTTGGCTTGCTGCCCACCTTAAGCCTCCTTATATAGATTTGGGCTTAAGCCTTGTTTTAATCTCCACCGTCGGTTCTAGGGATTTAATCTCAACCGTCAGATCTAGAGATTTAATCTCAACCGTCGGATCTAGAGATTTAATCTCCACCGTCGGTTCTAGGGATTTAATCTCAACCGTCGGATCTAGAGATTTAATCTCAACCGTCGGATCTAGAGATTTAATCTCCACCGTCGGTTCTAGGGATTTAATATCAAACGTCGGATCTAGAGATTTAATCTCAACCGTCGGATCTAGAGATTTAATCTCATCGATCTAGGGATTTGCTTTCCATCATTGGATCTAGGCTTCATGAGGTTTATATTAGGCTACGATAGGGACCATGAGGAGGAGTTGGATCTTGGCCACCCGATGGATCGGAACAACACAAACTTGATCCATCAATGATGTTCCATTACACTAGAGGATCATCATTGAATTACCTCACTAACCCCCATAAATTAATATGGGCTCCATACATTATTTGTACATCCATCTCCCCGTGTTTAAGATATCGAATGTATCCTAAGTAATACCACTATCATGTTGACTAAGTCAAAACCTAATACATAGGACACGGTTTCCTCCTATAATCAATGGCACACCATGTAAATAATATCATTTCCCAACTTACCGGGCATATTGATTTAATCCATATAAATCTCACCCTTTGGTAAATCAAAGAAATAAATACTAAGTACATGTGCCCGTTATTATATCGGGATTAAGAGTATGTACAACATAATATCCGAGGTCCGATTCAATTATGTAGTCAGCAATAAATTGAATCACCTCTATATCGGTGTTGCTCAATACACCTAAGTGTACTAGTGTAACTCTATATTCAAGACAAAACAATACCAAGCTACTCTACAACCATGCCAATGGTTTGTCCAAAACCATCTTGGTTGTGAGCCTCTACTTATATTCTACAAGGGACTGATAACATGATCTTCTGTGCCACACCAAGCACCATGTTATCTACAATGTAAAGTATTAGACAATATGCACACATATAATAAATATAAAGTGCAAACTGTTAGTTAAAGCCCTAGAACCAATCATGTGATGGTTGAATAGGGAACATTTTGTATCATATTCTATAAAGGCAAAGGATTGGTTATTATATTTACATCTTGCTTGTGCCAGCTAATTTAAATATAATAATGCCCTAGAAAAGTAGGTTCTTATCTACAGCACATCAATTGGCAGAATTGATTATGAGAGGCTGTAGAGAACACTTTCCTAAATGTTCCTAGTCGAGTATTAATATGCAAGGGCAATATTAATACATAAAGACTAGCATGTAGGTCAATTGATGACTTGATCTCACAAGTCATGGATATATGATATCAAGTTGACACATGGGTATATATTGGAGAATATATCTTGAATGACCCACCATGAGAAAGTTTCATGGATCGTTATGAGTGTCATAAACTTTCTCATGTGACTATTGGTATGAATAGTCCTTAGACACGAAGTCACTATGGTTCCCTACATAAGGAGTTATGTACTTTGGTATCGTCAAACGTCACCCGTAGCAGGTGGACCATAAAGCGATTCGGGTATGTAACAAAATTATGCGGAGGGATGTGAGTGATGTAGATGGGATCTATCCCTTCCATATAGCGGGAGTGATATCGGTGGGCCTTGATTGAGTAGAACTACTAAAGCGCATGGCCATGCTCGAATGAGTCAATATGAGATATTGAGCTCATTTGTTTGAGTTAGTTTACTCGGGGGGATCAAAAACACATAGATTGATCGAGGATGACACGGTCTATGCCTCATTAGTCAATCGATATCAAGGATAGAAGGACACGGTCATACATTATAGTAGTCACGGAAAGGTTAGTCGGATCTTGACTTATTTACGTAACTTAGGTAGCAATGATGTATTGCTAGATGCGCTCATTGCTTGTGTATCTAAAGAGTTTAGATCCACTTGCCAGCGTTATGAGAGCCTATAGGGTCACACACAAGAGCTTGATGATTAGAAGAATTAGTGCATTCTAGTATGACTAGAATAATTTGGGAATGAGCTTAAGTACAAAATGGTTTTTGGACTTTAAGCTTAATGAGAATTTTAGCTTATTGATTTAATGAGATTAATTCAATATGCTAAGCTTACTAATTTAATAAGATTAAATAAATATGTTATCATGATAGCCTAAGCTTAATTGATTTAATAAGATTAATTCAATATGTTACCTTATTGATTTAATGAGATTAATTCAATATGATAACATAAGCTTATTGAATTAATAAGATTAATTCAACATGCATGAATGCCACATAAGCATGCCACATAAGCTTGATGAGGTGGAAGGAGACAAAGGGTTTTGACCTTTGGAATTTCTCCACATGTGGCCGGCCAAACAAGGAGTGTTTATTTTTCAATGCAATTGATTGCATTGAATGTGATAGGACGTGAAAGGTTTTTTCAATCCTATAAAACACTCCATGGGGTGGCCGGCCAAACTTGGTGAAGCTTGAGGCTTGGAGAGAGCTTGGTGGTGAGAGGCTTTGGTTGGGTGGCTTTTGTGAGTGTAGGCTAGCAAGAAGAGTGGTCTTCTTCTTCCTTTCTCTTTTTCCCAACCTTCCTCTCCTTTAGGGACTTCTCTAGCAAGAAGTAAAGGAGAGCTCTTCTAGTTTCTTTTGTGAGACAAGAGCTTGCTCGTGTGGATACATATAGAGGCACAGACATTTGAACGTGCTAAAGGATCCAACAAACCCAAGGAGAAGCGGGATTAAAAAGGGCACGCAACAAAGGTAATATTCTCCTATAAGATAGGTTTTGAGAAAATTATTTTTGTACGAGGTTTTCTTTCGCAAGGATCACTTGGAAGGGATCCTATTTTTTCGTTGCGCATATGCTATTTTTCATAATAAATCCCTACACTCCATACATTATTTGTACATCCATCTCCCCGTGTTTAAGATATCGAATGTCCGTCAATTAATTGATTTACTGACCATCAATCAATTAACATCTAACTCCTCGAGTAGTACCACTCAACCTTATCATCATGTTGACTAAATCAACCTGTAGGGTTTACATGATGAACCTTATGAGCTCCTCAAGGGGACATCATCAACCTAATATATAGGACACGATTTCCTCCTATAATCAACGACACACCATTTAAATAATATCATTTCCCAACTTACCAGGCATATTGATTTAATCCATATAAATCTCACCCTTTGGTAAATCAAAGAAATAAATACTAAGTACATGTGCCCGTTATTATATCAGGATTAAGAGCATATACAATATAATATCCGAGGTCCGATTCAATTATGTAGTCAGCAATAAATTGAATCACCTATATGTCAGTCCTGCTCAATACACCTAAGTGTACTACTGTAAATCTATGTTCAAGACAAAACAATACCAAGCTACACTACAACCATGCCAATGTTTTGTCAAAAACCATCTTGGTTGTGAGCCTCTAATTATATTCTACAAGGGACTGATAACATGATCTTCTGTGCCACACCAAGCACCATGTTATCTACAATGTAAAGTATTAGACAATATGTACACATATAATAAATATAAAGTGCAAACAATGATCATGTGATTCTTATTTCAAAATAAAAATGTCCATACAAAAAAGATAGGCTTTCAGTATACATTCCAACAATCTCCCACTTATACTAAAAGATTATGCTGTCATCACTCTGCCATACATCTGATCCCCATGTCCTCCACATGCCTATCAAACGCTTTCACTGGAAGGGCCTTAGTGAATGGATCCGCCAGGTTATTCTCTAATGTAATCTTGGCGACAACTACTTCTCCTCGCTTTACGATCTCTCATATCAGGTGGTACTTGCGCTCTATGTGTTTACTTGCCTTATGGGCTCGTGGTTCCTTCGAGTTTGCAACTGCACCACTGTTATCACAATAAATTGTGATAGTTCTGGGCAAACCAGGAATCACATCCAAGTCCATCAAGAAGTTCCTAAGCCATACAGCTTCCTTGGCTGCCTCAGAGGCTGCCACATACTCAGCTTCCATGGTAGAGTCCGCCATGCATTTCTGCTTGACACTCCTCCATACTATGGCTCCACCTCCAAAAGTAAACACAAACCCCGAGGTAGACTTACTGTTGTCCCTATCTGATTGGAAATTAGAATCCATGTAACCCATAGGGACTAATTGATCTGCACGGTAAACCAGCATATAATCCCTAGTCCTTCTCAGGTACTTCAATATATGCTTTACCGCAGTCCAATGTCCCTGTCCAGGATTACTCTGATATCTGCTGACCATGCCCACAAAGCGGATATCGGTCTCGTACATAGCATAGCATACATGAGGCTTCCCCTCTATAGCATGAAACCACCTTCATCTCCTCTATCTCCTTTGATGTTTTGGGACACATCTCTTTAGATAAAGGTACTCCATGCCTAAAAGGTAGAAAACCTTTCTTGGAGTTCTGCATGCTAAAATGATCAAGGATAGTGTCAATGTATGAAGCTTGAGATAAGCACAACATCCTTTTCTTGCGATCCCTTATTACCTTGATCCCAAGGATGTGTCCCACTTCTCCCAAGTCCTTCATATCAAACTGTTTGGACAACCATACCCTTACGTCTGATAACACTCTGATATTGTTGCCAACTAACAAAATGTCATCTACGTATAGTACAAGAAATACCACTATGTTTCCATCACATCTCTTGTATACACAAGGCTCATCCGGACTTTGAATAAATCCATATGACTGGATTACCTCATCAAAGCGGATGTTCCAAGATCTAGAAGCTTGCTTCAATCCATAAATGGACCGATTAAGCTTACACACAAGATGCTCTTTGCCCTTTGCAATGAATCCCTCTGGTTGCTTCATATAGATGTTTTCCTCAAGACTTCCGTTAAGGAAAGCTGTCTTGACATCCATCTGCCAAATCTCATAATCCTCATGAGCAGCAATAGATAAGAGAATCCGGATAGACTTAAGCATAGCTACCGGTGAAAAGGTCTCCTCATAATCGATACCCTCTTTCTGAGTATACCCTTTCGCAACAAGCCTAGCTTTGAAGGTCTCAACCTTCCCGTCTACTCCTCTCTTTCTCTTGTAGATCCACTTGCATCCAATGGCTTTCACACCATCGGGTGGTTCTACTAGCTCCCAGACATGATTAGAATCCATAGATTCTATCTCTGAATTCATCGTTCTTTGCCAAGATACCGCATCTCTATCTTGGAGTGCCTCGTCATATGTCCAGGGATCAGGTTCATGTTTACCAAGGACTAAGTCCGAAGACTCTCCCAAGAACATGAATCTCACGGGTTGTCTAACAACCCTCCCACTATGACGAGGTGCCTCCTGTGTATGCTCTGTGACATGCGGTGCAATGACTTGTGGTATTTCCTTTTGTACCGGTGGTACTGAAGTCGGGACTTTCCCTGTCAACCCCTCAAGAACAATCCTACTCGTGGGCTTGTGGTTCATCACATAGTCCTCTTCTAGAAATCTGGCATTCATACTCACGATCACCTTCTGATCTCTAGAACAAACCACCCTTCGTTCCCTTAGGGTAGCCAACAAACAAGCGTATACATGCGAGATTCCAACTTACCAAAGATCTCCCTTGGCATGTTTGGACTACCCCAAATCCGAATATGTCTTAGACTAGGCTTTCGCCCGATCCACAGTGCATGTAGGAGTAAGTCGACTTAGATGGAACTATGTTCAGAATGTGTGCTGCCGTTTCCAGAGCAAACCCCCAGAACGAATCAGGTAACTCAGAATAACTCATCATCGATCTGACCATCTCCATAAGAGTCATATTCCTTCGCTCTGCCACACCATTCTGCTGGGGTGTACCAGGTGCGGAAAATTGGGATTGAATCTCAGCCTATGATAAGTAACTCCTAAACTCTCCCAAGAGGTACTCGCCACCACGATCAGATTGTAGTGTCTTGATACTTTTACCTTGACGGTTCTCCACATCAGCCTTGAATTCTTTGAACCTGTCAAAGCATTCAGACTTGCGGCGCATCAAGTAAATGTATCCATATCTTGAATAATCATCTATAAAAGAGACAAACTATTCAAAACCACCTCTAGCCTGGATAGACATAGGACCGCACAAATCAGAATGAACCAATTCCAATACATCTTTGGCTCTATACCCCTTAGCCTTAAAAGGCCTCTTGGTCATCTTACCTTCCAAGAAAGACTCGCAGGTTGGGAGATCTTCCACCACTAATAAACCCAAGGGTCCATCAGCTATCAACCTTTGAATTCTACTCAGGTTAATATGACCAAGTCTTAGGTGACAAAGATATGTCTGATTCATTTTCGAAGGTTCTTTTCTCTTATTAGACTTAGAAGATGAGTTATTCACTTCTATATGCATTGTGAGAGTTTTCGGTTTAAGAGTATACAAATTGCCAACCAATGTACCAGAACAGATAATCTCCCTATTCCTTTTTATAACAACTTTGTCATTAAAAGAAATAGAATATCCATCCAAAAACAATTTAGAAACTGAAATTAGATTCTTTCTAAAAGTAGGTACATAAAGACAATTTCTCAAAACCAAAACTTTATTCCTATCAAAAGATAAATAAATGTCTCCCACTGCAATAGCCGCCACCTTTGAAGCATTGCCCATGAAGACGGTAATCTCTCCCTCAACTAGTCGTCGGGTTTCCTGGAACCCCTATAAAGTATTGCAGACATGATTAGTGGCTCCCGTATCTACACACCAGGTGCCGGTAGATAACACTGCTAATCATGTTTCAATGACTAGTCCAAAGGATATATCTTTGTTCTTCTCTGGATTGGGACAGTCCTTCTTCCAATGTCCATCCTGCTTGTAAGTGAAGTACTTGTCTTTCGGCTTCTTCACTCCTCCCTGAGATCCTCCCACCACCTTTGCTCCACCTTGTTTCTCCTTCTTCTTGCCTTTCGGCTTAGAAGTAGAAAACCTTTTTGAGCAACCATGGCTTGAGGACACTCTTCGAAGAGTGCATACTTGTACTCCTCAGCAGTTAAGACAATATCTAGATTCTTTTCCAATAAACATAATTTGGGTACACTAAACTTATTTTCCTTTAGTATTACAGTAAGTGGACTGAAAGTCATTTTGAAAATCCTAAGAATCACATAGATCATTACTTTAGATTTCAAAAAATTATTGATTCCTCAAACAATAAAATTTCGAAATCAACCAACACCTCAAAACACCGAGAATATCGCATGCCACGATAGTGTGGACGTTTACAAATTCTACATTTGTAAGAGGAGGTTTAACCCATTAATTTTATTATCTTGTCAACCTTACTTTTTGACAAATAAAATTAATAGTTGATTCCTCTTTGGCCCTACAAATAAAAGCAGTGACTCCGATGGGGAGGATACTTTTTATTTGCATCTAAGTGTGCACCATTACACGATACTAAGGGAATTATCTCGGATTATGTGCCTTACCGATGGGGAAGTACACACGCTCCTAAATAATTTCCTATAACCATTATTTGACCTAGTGATCTGCAAACAAACTCATCCGATGGGGAGGAAGACACTCAGAGTCGACGAGCAAGTTTGTTGCATCACACGTCAAATTGTAATGGAGGCTGCGGGAATTAATTAAAATGTCCCTCTCCCACTTAGTAAATTAACAGTGAGGAATTTTCAAGCACACCCAACATGCATATAAAACAAATCAGCAATAAATATGGAAAAAATCAGAATTTTCCCAACTATTATGGCATTGTTCTCCAATATGCGTCCCGTCGTGTCGCCACCTCGTCCGCTCCACCTTTTCCCGTGCGGAAGTCACCAAAGAGATCCGTGCCAAGACAAACCATTTTAATTTACATCCATCGATCCTATACTCCACGAAGGAGTGCACAAATAATGTAGATCGAAAGTAAACTAAAATGAGTGGCTAAACAATGTCGTATTCAATTATAAAAATTAAATACTAATTTAGCCTCGTCAACCCCGAGGATTCAAATAATATACAATCACACACACATCCAATCACATACACACATATATAGCCATAATAGTTGGAACTTATGCCTGCAACCAAAAAGTTATCCTACGCACATCCTACTATCATCCGGCATATACAATATATGATAAGTGCATGAAAGTAACTGAATCCAAAACACACAAAACCAGAAACCGTGGCTCTGATACCATTTTGATGGCATTGCTAGGAGGCTCGTTGGCTCCCATGTCCCCGGATTAAAATTTTCACTAATGAAAACTAATCCGGATGGGATGAGTTTCCTAAACTTAACCAATTCATCATCGTGCTAACGACTTGAGCGATCGCTTGAACAAACTAGTTGTTCAAGCGACCAAACACTTCAAGTCGGTTAGCCGTGGAAGAGACGACGGACGGATCATCGGTTTTTGTGTTTATCTTCGGTGTCCATGATTATACAAATACATATGGATGTAGACATGTATAATCAACACATATAAACATATTAATAAGAACATGCAAAGATCAATAATAAAACTTGTAAAACTTTTATACCTCATGATCTTCTATCGTATGTCCTAACCTCCTTGTAGACTTCGTGTGGGCGAAGATCCTCCACAAGTTGAAACTTCCTAGATCTTCTTCAATCAAAAGAAAGAAGAACTCTCCTTCCCTTCTTGCTTGAGCCAACCACCAAGCCGCAAAGGCTTGATGCCGCCGGCCCAAAGAAAAGGAGAACAAGATGGCCAACCAAGGAACCGAACAAGGGAACAATCCCTAGCTCCTTTGTGCCGCCGGCCAAGAGGAAAAGAAGAGGAGAAGTGGAATAGGTTGAGCGCCGACCAAGGTAGAGGGAAGAGAGATAGGTGCCGGACACACCCTAGGAAGAAGAAGAGATCCTCTCATATAGTTGCCACCCACTCTTCCTTCCAAACCCTAGCCGCCCAAACAAGGAACCAAACCCTAATCTCCCTAGGGTTTCTTGCCACCCAAGCCAATGAAAGGCAAAACCCTAATCTCCAAAAACATCCAACTTCTTTGGCTTGCTGCCCACCTTAAGCCTCCTTATATAGAGTTGGGCTTAAGCCTTGTTTTAATCTCCACCGTCGGTTCTAGGGATTTAATCTCAACCGTCAGATCTAGAGATTTAATCTCAACCGTCGGATCTAGAGATTTAATCTCCACCGTCGGATCTAGAGATTTAATCTCAACCGTCAGATCTAGAGATTTAATCTAAACCGTCGGATCTAGAGATTTAATCTCCACCGTCGGATCTAGGGATTTAATATCAAACGTCGGATCTAGAGATTTAATCTCAACCATCGGATCTAGAGATTTAATCTCTACCGTCGGATCTAGGGATTTGCTTTCCATCATTGGATCTAGGCTTCATGAGGTTTATATTAGGCTACGATAGGGACCATGAGGAGGAGTTGGATCTTGGCCACCCGATGGATCGGAACAACACAAACTTGATCCATTAATGATGTTCCATTACACTAGAGGATCATCATTGAATTACCTCACTAACCCCCATAAATTAATATGGGCTCCATACATTATTTGTACATCCATCTCCCCGTGTTTAAGATATCGAATGTCCGTCAATTAATTGATTTACAGACCATCAATCAATTAACATCTAACTCCTCAAGTAATACCACTCAACCTTATCATCATGTTGACTAAGTCAACCTGTAGGGTTTACATGATGAACCTTATGAGCTCCTCAAGGGGACATCATCAACCTAATATATAGGACACGGTTTCCTCCTATAATCAACGGCACACCATGTAAATAATATCATTTCCTAACTTACCGGGCATATTGATTTAATCCATATAAATCTCACCCTTTGGTAAATCAAAGAAATAAATACTAAGTACATGTGCCCGTTATTATATCGGGATTAAGAGTATGTACAACATAATATCCGAGGTCCGATTCAATTATGTAGTCAGCAATAAATTGAATCACCTCTATATCGGTGTTGCTCAATACACCTAAGTGTACTAGTGTAACTCTATATTCAAGACAAAACAATACCAAGCTACTCTACAACCATGCCAATGGTTTGTCCAAAACCATCTTGGTTGTGAGCCTCTACTTATATTCTACAAGGGACTGATAACATGATCTTCTGTGCCACACCAAGCACCATGTTATCTACAATGTAAAGTATTAGACAATATGCACACATATAATAAATATAAAGTGCAAACAATGATCATGTGATTCTTATTTCAAAATAAAAATGTCCATACAAAAGAGCTAGACTTTTAGTATACATTCCAACAGAGGCCTCCTCCAATTCTTCTAGTTCTTCTTCCTCCTCGGATGTCGAACATCTCTCGACCTCTAACTCCTCACTTTCTTGTGAGGATGATGATGTGCTCTCTTCTTCTTGAGCTTGAGAGGATGAGCATGCCTCCTTGGACTCCACTTCTACTTCATGAGTCGGTGATGGGTTTTCATGATATTTCGCCAACTTTCTCCAAAGGTCCTTGCCATCTTTAAAATATCCCATCTTGATCAAAATATCATTAGGAATTACACTAAGTAATATACCCATTACCTTATTGTTTATGTTGGAGTATCAGATTTGCTCCTCGCTCCACTTCTTCTTCTTGAGTATTTTCCCATTCTCATCCTTAGGAGCATCGAAACCTACTAAAACCCTAATCCAATTGTCATAATCACACATAAGAAAATAAAACCTTCTACCTTTCCAATATGCAAAATCATTGCGGTCGAAGGAAGGTGGAATGTTGATGTCGTCACCCAATTTCTCTTGAAGATCCATCTTGCCCTCTAGTGCATTTTCTCTTGGCTATTAATCCGTAGAAGAGCTTCTAGCTCTGATACCAATTGTAGGGTATCGGAGCGTCTTCATCTTCTTAGAGCCACCGGGCTCTGATACCAATTGTAGGGACGTCGGTGAGCACTAGAGGGGGGTGAATGACATGTTCGTTCGCTTGACGTAATTCAATCGTGCTTGTCTCTATAAAATGATTAGTGCACAGTAAAAAATAAAAGTACAAACTAGAACAAAGACAAACAACACAATCACACAAACACAATAATATAACGTGGTTAAGAACCTTAGGGTTCCTACTCCACGAGTTGAGCTCAAACGAGCCCTAGCGATGCAAACACCACAAATAACTCCTTCTCGACAATAAGTCAGAGGAAGAGAAACCTCGTACAATGATTACACAAGTAATACAATGAAATACACAAAACACCGTAAATAAAACTTTACTGTTGGATCGATATGAGCGCTAGAGGGGGGGTGAATAGTGTTCATAAAAACTTTTCTTTTTCGACGATTAAAACCAAGTACACAACGGAAAACTAAAAGACAAACACAAGAAAGACACAAAGCTTTTTTACTTGGTTCACAGCCCACCGGCTGCTAATCCAAGGCCCTGCGATCCTTGATCGCTTCCGAAGGGCAATCACTAAAAGTCTCTTCCTCGTTGGAGGTAAGAGACAAGACGATTACAATGATTATAAGGCCAATAACAACCTTACCGGTCCTTATACAAATTAAGTACAGAAAGATAATAATAATACCGACAATTAATTAGAAGATGGCGCACGGTCGGAGTAGCGTTGTAGAGAGCACGAGCACTTGGGAGATTCTTGAATTTGGGTGTGAGTCCTCCCCTCCATTTATAGATTTGCTCCTTGGAATTTGTCCCGATCCAGATCCAAAACTCGTGGATCTTATCTTGAGGTGGCGGCTTATCTTATCATGAGGTGGCAGCTTATCTTATCCTGAGGTGGTGGCATCAATCTCTATCTCTTTGACCTTGTGCACTTTGGTCGGATTAAATCGACATCGATCGATCCCTCTTAGCGATCAACTTCCTTGATCGACTCGGCATCTCGATTGATTCTTGCGCGCGAATTCTGCAATACAAGATTAGCACAATAGATGCATAATGTCATGCAGTGTGACAGTCCTTTGACTGTCCGATCTCAACTTCAGCATTCCTCCGGAAGCCTTAGTCGTATCGACGCCTAGGATTGTCCTCTAACCGAGGGTGCATCCTTACCACCGCTCCACACACGGAGCTTACCTTTGGTCCTCTTGACTTGTTGCTTAGCTTTCGGTCACCACTAACGTTCCTCGACTCCCTGAGGTTCTCCTGGTATCGCCCGACCACCACGGTTTCTCAACTTGAGATTCTCCGGATGTCGCTCGACCTTTGGCTTAGCTTAAACACTTCCTCACACTTAGCATATCACATGAGATAACAAAATAACTTAACTTTGAATCTTTGTCATCATCAAAACCAAGGTTCGATTATCTAGTGCCCCTGCACCAACAATCTCCCCCTTTTTTATTTATGACAAACCAATTCAAAGTTAAGAGAAAATAAGCAGTAAGCATTGAACAATCATTTTTCAAAACCTCCCCCTTAAGGGTACCTCCCCCTTAACCCTAGGTGAGTTTTGAAAAACAATTACTTTTTGGGAAAGAAAAAGTAAGTAACCTCTTAACTTTATTCTCTCTCCCCCTTTGACATATATCAAAAATAACTTTATATTGGGTACATTGCCAAGAAATAGAATTTTTAAACATGTTAATCAAGTTGATTTAATATGTTCAACTCCCTTTAATACTTAAGAGTTTAGGAGTTTAGGTTTCTAGATCCTGCACCAACAATGTATATCCTAGGTTAGAATGTGACCCCCTAACCTTTAACATTGTTATAAAATTTTGAGAAAGAATTAAAAAAAATATTTTAAAGGCTCATGTCTATTGGTTTTATGCCAAACTGGAGGTAGCTAGATACTAAGTTTGTCCAACTTAAGTCTTCTCTCCCCCTTGGCATATTATCAAAAGAAGGATTTAAATTGAGAAAGTATTGGTGATTTTTTTAAACAAAATATTTTTTAACAACTTCTATGATGATTATCCAATTAGAACCTCCCCCTTAACCTAACATCCTTGTTAGCCACAAGGAAGGCATATCTAGAGGGTCTCCCCTTTTGTCTGACAAACTCTTAGGACATCCTTGTTGGCTATAAGGAAGACTCACCTAAGTGTCCAGAGGGTCTAGGTATCTAAAGTTGACCTAAGGATTTATACGTTCAATATTGGTCAACTAACCATCATTTTAAGAAGCATAGTTGTTTTGAAAACTATGTATAACTACACACAATAATCATGACAACCAATAAAAATAGTTTTAAGAATCTATTTATGTGTATATAAATTTTGAAATCATTTTCAAAATCATTTTTAATTTGAAAAAGTTAAGTCCAACTTAAGTCTTCTCTCCCCCTTGGCATATTATCAAAAGAAGGATTTAAATTGAGAAAGTATTGGTGATTTTTTTAAACAAAATATTTTTTAACAACTTCTATGATGATTATCCAATTAGAACCTCCCCCTTAACCTAACATCCTTGTTAGCCACAAGGAAGGCATATCTAGAGGGTCTCCCCTTTTGTCTGACAAACTCTTAGGACATCCTTGTTGGCCATAAGGAAGACTCACCTAAGTGTCCAGAGGGTCTAGGTATCTAAAGTTGACCTAAGGATTTATACGTTCAATATTGGTCAACTAACCATCATTTTAAGAAGCATAGTTGTTTTGAAAACTACGTATAACTACACACAATAATCATGACAACCAATAAAAATAGTTTTAAGAATCTATTTATGTGTATATAAATTTTGAAATCATTTTCAAAATCATTTTTAATTTGTTGTCCTTACCATCTCACCCATTCTACATGATCAACCAAGTTATTCTTATAGGTATTGTGAGATGAATTTAATTTAATGCCTTAGAAATTAATTAATCTTGGGTTAGATTCGGATTTCACCTTTAGTTAGTTAAGTGAACATTTCAAAAGAGGGCTTCCAGGTCGTGGCGAGGCACAGGGGCCTTCTTTGATCGGAACAACGACCACTTCCTTAGACAAAGCCAACTTAGGAAATTACACACTTAATTCACTTAGGATTACGTCCTGGTCTAACTAATTTAGGATGTGTTGAGGTAGCTTTAGTTAGTTCCACTTAGTTAAATGCACCAAACTAGATACTCCTTATCTAACTCGGATACACTTGACTTCATTTCCTTAACGTACTATCATCTCACCGCATCCTGATACTATGTTAGCAAGATTAATTAATTATTTCCTATCTAACCATTCTATGAGAGTGAATTTAAAACTAGTATGTATGACATGAAAAAATAAGCATGATAATGATATGTATGCATGAGCAAGCTACATTCAATAAATTTAAAGAAATGATTATTTTCTTGGGTAGACTTTTATTTGTTCTATAGTTATAAGATACTTTATTATAATTAGGTTTACAAATTTTAGTGTCTTGATTTTTGGTTAGCTTAGACTTGTAACCCAAGTCTACATGTTTATTAGTTGAAGGTTTAATTACTAGATTATTAATTTGTGTATAATCAAATGATACTCTATTATAATTAATTTTATTGGTTTGATTATCTAATTTTGAATTTTTAATTAAGTTAGATTGTGAATTATTTAAAATAGGATTATTAGAATTTTTCAAAATAATATTATTAGACTTTTTCAAGATAAGATTATTAGACTTTTTAAAAGTAGAATTATTAGAATTTTTTAAAATAAGATTATTAGACTTTTTAAAAATAGAATTATTAAAATTATTAGGAATTTTTAAGGTAGAATTATTATAATTATTCAAGATAAGATTATTAGAATTTTTAAAGGTAGAATTATTATTAGAATTATTTAAGATAAGATTGGTAGAGTTTTTTAAGGTATAATTATTATTAGAATTATTTAAGATAAGATTGTTAGTGTTTTTAAAGGTAGAATTATTATTAGAATTATTTAAGATAAAATTGTTAGAATTTTTAAAGGTAGAATTATTATTAGAATTATTTAGATTATCTTTGGAATTTTTTAAAGTTAATTTCGATTTTTTTAAGGTTGAATTTTTCAAAACAGAATTTTTTAATTCGGAATTATCTAGATTAATCAGATCTAGTATTTGATGATTCTGTCCTATGGTTTGATTATTCTGATCAAGGGTTTGATTATTCTGATTAAGTCCTAGGTTGATTTTATCTTTAACTTGATCTAGATCTATGTTGATTAAACTAAATATTTGATTAATCTCTTTGTTAATTTTATCAAATGTTAGATTAATTTGATCATTTTCTTCCATGATATTATTATTATTATTATTTAAACTAATTAAATCTAAATTAATTAATTTTTTATTAGTTGAATTATTAATTGTATTAATTAATTGACAACAATTACACAATTTATCTAAATTATCAACTATTCTAAAACTCAACTTTTCAAAATTATTAACTTTACTAACCTTTTTTTTCGGACACCGATTCTTGTAGTGACCGAATCTTCCACACCTGAAGCACTTGATATGCTCCTTGTTCTTCCGGATCCCTGGCAATGGTGTCTACTTTGTCGTCGGTTGCGTCGTTCGAGTCTTACGAGTAGGACACTTATTTTTATAGTGTCCTCTCTCCCTGCACTTAAAGCAAATAATATGAAATTTAAAATTTAAATTGACATTGTTACCTTTTTGCCTTGTGGGAGACTCTTCCATGGTTGGCTCGGTCAACGATTTTCTAAAACTCGCAAAAAAAACACAAACCAAAAAGTCCCAAGACTTGGTCTTGGATTAGTAGTGCGGGAGATATTTAAAAATAAAAATAAAAATAAAGAAAAGAAAATGCTAGATCGGTGGTTGCATCGAATCTGAGCGCCCCCGCTCTGATACCAATTGTTGGATCGATATGAGCGCTAGAGGGGGGGGTGAATAGTGTTCATAAAAACTTTTCTTTTTCGACGATTAAAACCAAGTACACAGCGGAAAACTAAAAGACAAACACAAGAAAGACACAAAGCTTTTTTACTTTCACCGGCTGCTAATCCAAGGCCCTGCGATCCTTGATCGCTTCCGAAGGGCAATCACTAAAAGTCTCTTCCTCGTTGGAGGTAAGAGACAAGACGATTACAATGATTATAAGGCCAATAACAACCTTACCGGTCCTTATACAAATTAAGTACAGAAAGATAATAATAATACCGATAATTAATTAGAAGATGGTGCACGGTCGGAGTAGCATTGTAGAGAGCACGAGCACTTGGGAGATTCTTGAATTTGGGTGTGAGTCCTCCCCTCCTTTTATAGATTTGCGCCTTGGAATTTGTCCCGATCCAGATCCAAAACTCATGGATCTTATCTTGAGGTGGCGGCTTATCTTATCCTGAGGTGGCAGCTTATCTTATCCTGAGGTGGTGGCATCAATCTCTATCTCTTTGACCTTGTGCACTGGGATGATTCGTCGACATCACTCGACTGATCCTCTTAGCAGTCAACTACCTTGATCGACCATCGACATCTCGATGATCACGACTTGAGAATTCCTGCAATACAAGATTGGCACAATAGATGCATAATGTCATGCAGTGTGACAGTCCTTTGACTGTCCGATCTCAACTTCAGCATTCCTCCGGAAGCCTTAGTCATATCGACGCCTAGGATTGTCCTCTAACCGAGGGCGCGTCCTTACCACCGCTCCACACACGGAGCTTACCTTTGGTCCTCTTGACTTGTCGCTTAGCTTTCGGTCACCACTGACGTTCCTCGACTCCCCGAGGTTCTCCTGGTATCGCCCGACCACCATGGTTTCTCAACTTGAGATTCTCCGGATGTCGCTCAACCTTTGGCTTAGCTTAAACACTTCCTGCACACTTAGCATATCACATGAGATAACAAAATAACTTAACTTTGAATCTTTGTCATCATCAAAACCAAGGTTCGATTATCTAGTGCCCCTGCACCAACATTTACAACTATTGGTTTGGATGGTTGCTTGTTTGATTGCTTGAACCACACTTGAAGACCTTGATTTGCACCAGTAAATCGCTCCAAATCTCCCAAGAAATCGCTACAAAAATCCTCCTACACGAGCTCTTTTTAAAGCTGCAACTCGGGCTATATTCCGCCTAACAGTCGACTGATCGCGACCATTAGTCGACTGCTTCTGTAGTAGTTGTGAGACAACGACTCGATCCACGTTGGAACAGCTCCAATAGATAGACCATCAGTCTACTGAGCATACCCATCAGTCGACTAATCATGCCTCCACTCGACTGCCAAACCCTAGCAGTCAACTCGGAAACATTCTGTGCCCGTGTCCTCGACCATCAGTCGATTAATCTCCACGTCAGTAGACTGATCAAGCCATCAGTCGACTACCCAATGCTAGCAGTCGACTGCCAAGGCCACACCACCGTAATCGAACACCAGTCGACTCCTGGTCAGTCGACTGGTCATAATCTCAATCGACTACTCAGAGTCAACTCGGCTGCCAAGTGCCAAAAGACTTGACCAGTCGACTGACAAACCTCAAACATGAGGTTTAACCCAAAGTATGATGCCCTCATACTTGCTAGATCACCCTTAGCCTAGACCTAAGTATTCTAGTCACCTCCATCAGCCTCACGCCTATTGGATCCCTCCAAGTCAACCATGACTTGTTCATTCATACGCTTGCCTTCAGGTGCTTCCATCATCTAACATGGTATATTCCACCAAGGCACATTTAGGCTTACGCTGACAAGACACACACTTTGACTTTACGCCGCCAAACCATTGGACTTATGTTTCCAAGACTCGACCCTTAGACTTTATGCCGCCAATATCAACCCTTGGACTTTCCTTGCCAACCCATGTTAGACTTTTCATTTGCCAAGACTCAAGCTTGGACTTTCCCATGCCAAGACCTATGCTTGGACTTTCCATGCCAACTCATGTTGGACTTTCCAATTTCCAAGACTCAATCTTGGACTTTCCCTTGCCAAGACCCATGCTTGGACTTTCCATGCCAACCCATGTTGGACTTTCCATTTGCCAAGACTCAAGCTTGGACTTTCCCTTGCCAACCCATGTTGAACTTTCCAATTGCCAAGACTCAAGCTTGGACCTTCCCTTGCCAACCCATTTTTGACTTTCCATGCCAACCCATGTTGGACTTTCCAATTTCCAAGACTCATCCTTGGACTTTCCATGCCATGTACTCAAGACTTGGACTTTACCATAGCAAGTGTTCCACTTGGACTTCTCCATTATGGTCAACCCCAAGTTAACCATCTAGTCAACCCATTGTCAAACAACGGTCAAGTCCTTTGTCAAACATTAATGTCAAACATCAAAACACTACTCGAGTCCAACTCGAGTCTGGTCAATCATGACCTAAGCCGATTGCACCAACATGTTTTGTGTATTCATATTTGTATTTTATATTTCTGTTGTGCTAACCTTGTTGTAGACAAGAACGATCAAATTACATCAACGAACAACGCGAAACGCTATTCACCCCCTCTAGCAATCAACAATTCCTCCACAAGATGTTAGGAAGATGCATTTGGTTCATTATGATTGTTATGATGCATTACTTTGAGCCAAAATGTCATATAGAGACATGAATCCTTAATTAGACCAATCATTGGGAAGTCTTGTGTATAATTATGGTGCACATAACTCTAAGAATATTTTTGAAAATGTCAAATAAAATGTACTTCAAAATGTGTTTATGATTCCTAGAAAAATAGTTTCTTTTAGTTAAGCATTATTGACACAAAGTTTGGAAAAATAGTAAGGATTTTATTGGTTTCCATGTTTTTTTCTATCTTGAAATCTAGAAAAGATCTATTTTTCAAATTATTTTTCATTGATAGAGAATAGATTGATAAATGTGTTTGAAAATTTTTATGAATTTTTGACATTTCTAGATTTAATTATCCATTTCTGAATTTCGTTTGAAAAACCAAACTGCAAACTTTGACAAATATCAGTTGACTAGTGTAGATACCAATCGATTAGTGTTCCCTAGAATCGACTGATAAGGCTGTTTTTGGTTACATAAGCTAGATTTAGACATCAAAAGGCAAACCTAAGTAGTTCTTATCCTATGATATGCTTAGAGAAGTTTCAAATGGGGTTAGGAAGGCTAATTGGTGCAATGATTCAGCAGGATGCTTAAATATATAAAGTATCTAAACCCAAGGCATAAATCTGGATGTTTTATTGTTGGTGAAAAGTTAAGTAATGATTTCATTCATGTGTCAATCTTTTGCACTACCATGATGAGGTTATCCCTCAAGGTTTAATTAGCTCATTTTTTTAACTTTAGAAAGTGTCTTGGAATAAGGGGGAGCGTCAAATATATTTTATTCCTTGGTTCAAAGCATAACTCCTTATTAATACATCATAAGTTTGTTGTCACCATTCAATATGTTGGTATATACGATTAGCCTACATCTTTTTGATGTATGTCAAAGGGGGAGAGGTAGAATTTAAGTTAGCATTTTCATGGAAACGACATATTGTGATTTCATATGTCCTTTCATGGTATGTTTTATTGCATATTTAATGACCTAGCTTAAATGATTGCCAAATATAAAAAAAAGAGAGATTATTGGTGCAAGAATGCTCCAAGTATTAATTACTTTTGATGTTTGGATAATCGTGTTTAAGTTAGGAAATATTTGTAATCTAACAAGAATATTAATAGATAGATAAAAGGGATGTCAAAGTATGAAAACATGGCAAGGGAGGAAACTCCAAGGATGAGGTTTTGGCGTCGTAAGTCCAAGTGTGAAGTCTTAGCGGTGTAAGTCCAAGTGAATCTTGGCAAGGAAAGTCCAAGTGTGTAGTTTTGGCAACGTAAGTCCAAGTGAGTAATCTTGGCGGTGTAAGTCCAAGTGAATCTTGGCAAAGGAAGACCATAAAGCATGATAAAGCCAAGGGAAGCACTTGATGGCTACCACAAGGATGAGGAGTCGTGGACTCTGAGGCATTCTAAAGGCACGAGGCTAATGGAAGAGCTTGAAGGCATTTGGTATAGGCTAAGGGTAAGGTTACAAGTATAAAAGGATCATACATAAGGTATACCAGTCGACTGGTACATGAACCAGTTAACTGATAAGCTAAAAACAATCATACAGATTGTTTGGTAGTTGATTGATCATTTAACTAGTCGATTGGCCTTGAGTGCTTGGCACTCGAGAAGTTTGAGTCGTACTCGGGCTAGAGAAGTCAACTGGTATGGGTTGCAGTTGACTTGTCTCGGTTGCTCGGCACTCGAGCAGTCCGAGAAGCACTCAACACTTGGGCACGGGTAGTCAACTGCTATGAGAAGCTATCGACTTATTTGGGATGAGTAGTTGACTGCAGTGTTAAGCTAGTCGATTGTTGTTACTATAGCACATTACAAAAGACTTCTTAGTTGACTATTTAATCAACTGTTAAAGAAGAAGTCACTCGACTTCTTTGATTAGTCGACTGATCTAGTGATCAATTGACTGGTGAAGTATCCGTTGAGTGGGGATGATTGAGAGATCACGGATCGTGATGGAGTCTGAAGCCGTTGGATTCGCTCAACAGCTGCACCAGTCAACTGCTAGTATGTAGCAGTCGACTGGCATAAGGCTCAATGAGTAGGAACCCCAAAAATCTATATAAGAGGGGTTTTTGGGCTTGGAGAGGCTAGTGCTTGTAGAGGAAATGTTGACCGCTAGAGGGGGGGGGGTGAATAGCATCGATTCGTTGCGTGATGGATTTCGTTGTATGTTCGTCTACAAATCTCGTTAGCGCAGCAGAAATAGAAATAATAGCAATAATGAAATAAGACAAATACAATTACACAATCATATAACGTGGTTCGGAACCGAACGGTTCCTACTCTACGGATCGAGCTCTAAAGAGCTCTAGTGATGCCCACATAACCACTAATCACAAATGACTCCTTCTCGGAACAATCCGAAGGTGGAGAAACCTTGTACAAGTTATCTTACAACAGTGAGAAATAAATACAAGAAATTACAATAAGAAAATGCACTACAAGTAAAGGATAACACTTTACGATTGCTTTTGGATTGCTTGCTTTTGGTTGCTTGAAGAATAGCCTTGGAGACCCTGATTTGCAGCAACAAATCGCCCCAAAGTAGCTCAAGAACCACAGTAGATTTCCTCCTCCCCGAGCTCCATTTAAAGCTACTGCCTGGGCTGGAAATTGCCGATCAGTCGACTACTCGGGACCATCAGTCGACTGATGACACTGTTGTCGTGAGACAACGGCTAGATCCACACTGAAAAAATCCAACGGATCCATCATCAGTCAACCGATGGAGCCTTCACTCGACTGCTAACCCCACCGGTCAAATCTGACTCCATTCCGTGCCTAAATTCTCAAGCACCAGTCGACTGATCACACGATCAGTCGACTGCTCGAGCCAGCAGTCGACTGCCCACCTCTGGCAGTCGACTGTTGGGACACTTCCCGTAGTCAAACCCTAGTTGACTCACATCAGTCGACTGCCACATGACACCAGTCGACTGACACACCTCAAACATGAGGTTTTAACCCAAGTATGGTGCCCTCATACTTGCTAGACCACCCGTAGCCTAGACCTAAGCCTTCTAGCCACCTCCATCAGCCTCGCGGCTATCAGATACCTCCAAGTCATCCATGACTTGTTCATCCATATGCTAGCCTTCAGGTGCTTCCATCATCTATGTCATGCTAACGGTGTCTACACCGCCAAGGCACATTGGACTTATGCTGTCAAGACTCCGCTTGGACTTTATGTTGCCAACCATTGGACTTATGTAGCCAAGACTCCCACTTGGACTTTACGCCGCCAATATCAAACCCCTTGGACTTCTCAAATGCCAAGACTCAAGCTTGGACTTTCCCTTGCCAACCCATGTTGGACTTTCCAAGCCAAGACCTATGATTGGACTTTTCCTTGCCAAGACCCATGCTTGGATTTTACATGCCAAGTACTCAAGACTTGGACTTTCCATGACATGGTCAACTCCAGTCAACCATCAAAATCACCTCGAGTAAAACTCGAGTTCAGTCAATCAAGACCTGGGTCGATTGCACAAACATTATCCCCAAAACATTATCAAACATCAATGTCAAACATCAAAATATCTCTCGAGTCAAACTCGAGTCCGGTCAATCGTGACCTTGGCCGATTGCACCAACAATCTCCCCCTTTTTGATGTTTGACAAAAACACATACCTTTGAGTTAGAACAAAAACTCAAATCATCTTACCAATTATCCCAAATTGGTAATCCCAAACATTCTCCCCAAATTCTCTGAATTGATAATTGATAACATCAATTGATAACACTCTCCATAACATTCTTCCCCAAAATATTCTCTCCCTTTTTGACTAATATTAAAAAGGTTTTCTATCCAAGGAGGCCAATGTCTCATGTCCCAATGAGATCTTACAATCTCCCCCTTGGTCCAAAAATACCTAGGATGCCTACCATCTTCCTAGTGATAAGTCCCATATCACTCAAGAAAGGCAATCCTATATGCTCTCTCAATTTCCAAATTTGGTATCTCAAAATCCCATTTTACCCCTCATGAGGAAAAATATCATCCATCATCCCTTGATGGATATCTCTCCCTAAAGGCTTGCTCCCCCTTGACCATTGCACCAATAATGTCCTTGTGAAATCCCTAAGCTAATAGGAACTTTAAACCATCAAAATTAAGGTCTAAAGTTCAACATTAAACTTTTCCTCACCTTAAAATTGATACAAACCCTAAAAAACTCTCCTAATTCATATCTAATAGATTTTCACCATTTCTAATTCTTCCCAAAGCATATCCTAGGGTTAGGAGTGTTTAGGGAACCTTATCCTAGCTGAAACATGGGCTAAACATCATTGTTTACCCAAAATAAGCATTGACAGTCTCGGACCTCGACATCGATTGTGTTTATCGATCTCTGGTACCAATCGCGGTGATCGCTGCCTGACGATTCTGCCGGCGATTTCGCCCGAGCGATTTCCACTAGGCGATTTCCACCAGGATGGGTTCCGCTTCGGCGATTCTGCCAGAGGCGATTCTGCGAGCGGTTTGACGAGCGGTGCCCCATCAGTCGACTGATAACTTAAAACTCAATTTTTCAGTCATCAGATATGAACTTTGAAAATTGATAAGTAATTATACGTAACTTTAAAAATCATGAAATTTCATACGTATAATATTTATGACCAATACAATGTGTGAAAAATGTTAGAAAAATATTTTACCCATAAAATAGTGAAATTGACACAAAGTTCAAAACCATTGAAATTTTCAATGTTTTGGCCTTACTTTGTATCAACTTCATCAATGGAGATTGCTATCAAAAGATAGGCTTCACCAAAGTTTTATAAAAGGATTTTGAAATGTTTTTGAAAACCTATATTGGATCATGTTCCTTTGGATCAATGTACATGACTTGTACACAAGCTTTCTCAATAATCCAGCATTATGATAAGATGAGTTTTAGTTCATCTAGATGCAAAAACTATGCACCTTGAACTTAACTCATATCCTACCATCTCACATATATCTAGGGTGTATGAAAACACATACAAGTCAATGTGATGTGAGATGTGAGTTTTGTTCATCCTAATCTAGGGTTTCATGTATTTTTCTAAGGCAACCCTACTTGATTCCCTTATAAATGGAACTTCAAGTCATGCAATTATCCTTGAATCAATTTTAATCAAATTAGATGCATGAATGATCATGACATAAATGATAGCAAGAATTAGGCATGGCCAATGATCATGATGTCATGACATATGATATAATCTAAAAACACTTGGCATTAAACCTTAATCCTAAACATGTTCATGACATATTAAATTTTAAAAATAAATATGATGTCATGGCTTGTTATATTGCAAACAAGGCATGGAATATAAAATGTATAGGGATAACAATACCTAAATTTTTAGTATTTTTTGTCATTTGATATAATTAATTATATTTTTCCATATTACTACTAAACCCCCATGTGTGCCACAAACCCAAACATGACACACAGTGACCTCTAGACCTAAATTGTGCCAAATTAATTGATTTTTCATAATCCCAACAATGTATTGGCCCATCCCAAAATCTTTTAGGATAAAAGATCAAACCTATTTCCAAGGTATCCATAATCTTGAAAATAACCTAAAGTGCCGCCTTTACCATGGTTAGGTTAACTACCCATCCATTTAAAGTTGGCACACTCAAACCCATCTAGCGTGAATCGATCACACTCTTTGGAACCCAAAACCTATTTGAGCTCCTAGGGTTAATTAGGTATCCCTTAGGGATAACCACCCTAGATACCTTCCTAATGACCCTTCTAGGCTTGTTAGCATTGGTCATTTGAGTCTTTCCATGGTTAACTCTAGGGGTGACTCCCTTTGTAACCATCTTAGTGGCCACCCTAGGTTTCTTCAAAATCCTAGCCACTAGGCACATACCTTGGTTACCCTTAGGGATGACTTCCCTAGTAACTAATTGTTGGGATGTATACTGAAAGCCTAGCTCTTTTGTATGAACATCTTTATTTTGAAATAAGAATCACATGATCATTGTTTGCATATTTTTATGATTATGCAAAATTGTCTAATATTTTACATTATAGATAACATGGTGCTTGGGTGTGGCACAGAAGATCATGTTATCAGTCCCTTGTAGAATATAAGTAGAGGCTCACAACCAAGATGGTTTTGGACAAACCATTGGCATGGTTGTAGTGTAGCTTGGTATTGTTTTGTCTTGAACATAAAGTTACACTAGTACACTTAGGTGTATTGAGAATGACCGACATAGAGGTGATTCAATTTGTTGCTGACTACATAATTGAATCGGACCTCGGATATTATATTGTACATGCTCTTAATCCCGATATAATAACGGGCACATGTACTTAGTATTTATTTCTTTGATTTACCAAAGGGTGAGATTTTTATAGATTAAATCAATATGCCCAGTAAGTTGGGAAATTATATTATTTACATGGTGTGTCGTTGATTATAGGATGAATCCGTGTCCTATGTATTAGGTTGATGATGTCCCCTTGAGGAGCTCATAAGGTTCATCATGTAAACCCTGCAAGTTGACTTAGTCAACATGATGATAAGGTTGAGTGGTACTACTCGAGGAGTTAGATGTTAATTAATTGATGGTCAATAAATCAATTAATTGACGGACATTCGATATGTTAAACACGGGGAGATGGATGTACAAATAATATATGGAGCCCATATTAATTTATGGGGGTTGGTGAGGTAATTCAATGATGATCCTCTAGTGGAATGGAACATCATTGATGGATCAAGTTTGTGTGGTTCCGATCCATCGGGTGGCCAAGACCCAACTGTTGGGAGTATGGGGAATACAATCAAAGTCCCACATTGGTAAGACATGGAAAAGATCATGTGCTTATAAGAAAAAAGATATCTCCATTGGTATGAGGCCTTTTGGGTAAAGCCCAAAAACAAAAACCATGAGGGCTTGGGCCCAAAGTGGACAATATCATACCATTGTGGAGATATGTGGATCTTATATGCACTAACAATTGGTATCAGAGCCATGGTCCATGTCAAGCCATGAACCTCGAACGAAGGAAGTTGAGCTCCCACGTCCGGATCAAGAGAACCAGACATCAGGAAGGAAGTCTAGTTGGGTCGGGGGGACCGAACAACTGGCAGGAAGTCCTGGTGGGTTGAAGATCGGACATCAAGCAGAGAAAATCCTTCGAGGAGGGATAGGCTTGAGGGGGGGCCCAATGTGGTCCTTCGTTTGAGGGGGGGATTGTTGGGAGTATGGGGAATACAATCAAAGTCCCACATTGGTAAGACATGGAAAAGATCATGTGCTTATAAGAAAAAAGATATCTCCATTGGTATGAGGCCTTTTGGGTAAAGCCCAAAAACAAAAACCATGAGGGCTTGGGCCCAAAGTGGACAATATCATACCATTGTGGAGATATGTGGATCTTATATGCACTAACACCAACTCCTCCTCATGGTCCCTATCGTAGCCTAATATAAACCTCATGAAGTCTAGATCAAATGATGGAAAATAAATCTCTAGATCCGACGGTTGGGATTAAATCCCTAGAACCGACGGTGGAGATTAAATCTCTAGATCTGACGGTTGGGATTAAAATCCTAGAATCGATGGTTGAGATTAAATCTATAAATCAGACGGTTGGGATTAAAACCCTAGAACCGACGGTGGAGATTAAATCTCTAAATCCGACGGTTGGGATTAAAACCCTAGAACCGACAGTTGAGATTAAATCTCTAGAGCCGACGGTTGAGATTAAAACCCTAGAACCGACGGTGGAGATTGAACCAAGGCCTAAACCTAACTCTATATATATGAGAGATTGGGTTGGGCGGCATCTAAGTTTTTTTATGGTTGGATGATGGATGCAAAGGAAGCTAGGGTTTTGCCAAGCCTTGCTTGGGCGGCAAGCAACCCTAAGGAGGAAACCCTAATTAGGGTTTGGCTCCTTTGGATGGGCGGCCAAGGTTAGGAAAGAAGGGTGGGCGAAAACTTGTGGAAGATCTCTTCTTCTTCCTTGAAGGTGGCTAGCTCCTAGATCTCTTCTCTCCACCATGGTTGGGCGGCAAGAAATCCAAAGGAAGAAAGGTTGGGCGACTAGGGTTTAGAAGCTTGGTTGGGCGGCAACTATAGGGGAAGTGCTCTTCTTCTTCCTGGGGTGTTTCCAGCTACTTCTCTTTTCCCTATACCTTGGAGGGCGCCCAACATGTTGCTTTTATCCTCTTCACTCCATCTTGGCCGGCGGCACTAGAAGCTAGGGTTTGTCCCTAGTTCGGTTCCTTGGTTGTTTCCATATTATTCTCTCTATTCTTGGGGCCGGCAGGATCAATCCTTTGTGGATTGGTGGTTGGCTCAAGCAAGAAGAGAAAGAGAGTTCTTCATTCTTTGGATTGAAGAAGATCTAGGAAGCTTTAACTTGTAGAGGATCTTCACCCACACGAAGTCTACAAGGAGGTTAGGACATACGATAGAAGATCAAGAGGTATAAAAGTTTTACAACTTTTATTATTGTTCTTTGCATGTTCTTATTGATATGCTAGCTTATGTTCTTTATGATAGTATATGTTGATTATTCTAGTTTACATTTGCATGTATTTGTATAATCATAGACCCCGAAGACAAACACAAAAACCGGCGATCCGTCCGTCGTCTCTTCCGCGGCTAATTGACTAGAAGAGTTTAGTTGATTGAACAACTAGTTTGTTCAAGCGATCGCTCAAGTCATTAGCACGACAACGAATTGGTTGTGCTTAGGAAACTCATCCCATCTGGATTAGTTTTCATTAGTGAAAATTTTAATCTGGGGACATGGGAGCCGATGAGCATTCCGAGGAATAGCACGATGCCAACAATTGGTATCAGAGCCACGGTTTCCGGTTTTGTGTGTTTAGGATTCGGTTACTTTCATGCACATATCATTTATTGAGTATGCCGGATAATAGTAGGATGTCCATAGGCTAACTTTTTGGTTGCAGGCATAAGATCCGACTATTATGGCTATATATGTGTATGTGGTTGTTTGTGTGTGATTGTATGTATATTATTTGAATCCTCGGGGTTGACGAGGCTAGATTAGTATTTAATTTTTGTAATTAAATACGACATTGTTTAGCCACTCTTTATTTTATTTTACTTTCGATCTAGATTTCATGTACACTCCCTCGTGGAGTATAGGATCGATGGATGTAAAATAAAATAGGTTTTATTCTCGGCTCGGATCTCCGGATGGCTCGTACATGGCGTAGGAGGAGCGGACGAGGTGGCGACACGACGGGACGCATTTTGGAGAACAATGCCATAATAGTTGGAAAAATTCTGATTTTTCCATATTTATTGCTGATTTGTTTTATATGCATGTTGTGTGTGCTTGAAAATTCCTCATTTTCAATTTACTAAGTGGGAGAGGGACATTTTAATTAATTCCCGCGGTCTCCATTACAATTTGACGTATGATGCAACAAACTTACGTGTCGGCTCTGAGTGCCTTCCTCCCTGCGGATGAGTTTGTTTACGGATCACTAGGTCAAATAATTGTTTTAGGAAATTATCTAGGAGCGTGTGTACTTCCACAGCGGTAAGGCACATAATCCGAAATAATTCCCTTAGTATCGTGTAATGGTGCACACTTAGATGCAAATATAAAGTATCCTCCCCATCGGAGTCACTGCTTTTATTTGTAGGGCCAAAGAGGAATCAATTATTAATTTTATTTGTCAAAAAGTATGTTTGACAAGATAATAAAATTAATGGGTAAAACCTCCTCTTACAAATGTAGAATTCGTATACGTCCACACTGTATGGCATGCGATATTCTCGGTGTTTTGAGGTGTTGGTTGATTTCGGAATTTTATTGTTTTGAGGAATCAATAATATTTGAAATCTAAAATAATGATCCATGTGATTCTTAGGATTTTCAAAATGACTTTCAGCCCACTTGTTGTAATACTAAAGAAAAAAAAACTTACTGTACCCAAATAATGTTGATTGGAAAAGAATCCAAATATTGTCTTATCTGCTAGGAAGTACATGTATACACTCTTCGAAGAGTATCCTCAAGCCATGGTTGCTCAAAAAGGTTTCTACCTCTAAGCCGATAGGCAAGAAGAAGGAGAAACAAGGTGGAGCAAATGTGGTCGGGGGATCTCAGGGAGGAGTGAAGAAGCCGAAAGGCAAGTACTTCACTTACAAGCAGGATGGACATTGGAAGGAGGACTATCCCAATCCAAATCAGAACAAAAGTATATTCTTTGGTCTAGTCGTTGAAACATGGGTAGCGGTGTTATCTACCGGCACCTGGTGTATAGATATGAAAGCCACTAATCATGTCTGCAATACTTTGCAGGGGTTCCAGGAAACCCAACGACTAGCTAAAAGAGATATTACCATTTACTTGGGCAATGCCATGAAGATGGCGGCTATTGCAGTGGGAGATGTTTTATTTATCTTTTGAGATAAATAAAGTTTTTTTGTTCTTAAGAATTTTCTTTATGTACCTTTATTTAGAAAGAATTGCTTTCGGTTTCTAAATTATGGATGGATAATCTATTCCTTTTAATGACAGATTTGTTATAAAAGGAATAGGGACATTATCTATTCAGGTACATAGAGAGGAAATTTATAATTTGAAGCACAAGCTCCCACGATGCAAATAGAAGTTAATAACTCATCTTCTAATTCCGATAAGAGAAAAGAACCTTTGAAGATGAACCAAACATATCTTTGGGATCTTAGGCTTGGTCATATTAACCTAAGCAGAATTCAAAGGTTGATAGTTGATGGACCTTTGGGTTCATTAGTGGTGGAGGATCTCCCAACCTGCGAATCTTGCTTGGAGGGTAAGATGACCAAGAGGCCTTTCAAGGCCAAGGGGTATAGAGCTGAAGGGTTTTCTACCTTTCAAGTATGGAGTTCCTTTATCTAAGGAGATGTGTCCTAGATCATCTGAGGCGATAAAGGAGCGGAAGGTGGTTCCTTATGCTTCGACAGTAGGAAGCCTCATGTATGCTATGTACGAGATAAGATATCTGCTTTGCCGTGGGCATGGTTAGCAGATATCAGGGTAATCCAGGACAGGGACATTGGACTGCGGTAAAAGCATATATTGTAGTGCCTGAGAAGGACTAGGGATTATATGCTAGTTTACCGAGCAGACCAATTACTCTCTGTGGGTTGCATGGATTCCGATTTCCAATCAGATAGGGACAACAGTAAGTCTACCTCAGGTTTTGTGTTTACTTTAGGAGGTGGAGCCATTGTATGGAGGAGTGCCTAGTAGAAATGCGTGGCGGACTCCACCATGGAAGCTGAGTATGTGGTAGCCTATGAGGCAGCCAAAGAAGCTGTGTGGCTCAGGAACTTCCTGATGGACTTGGATGTGATTCCTGGTTTGCCCAGAACTATCACAATTAATTGTGATAATAATGGTGCAGTTTCAAACTAGAAGGAACCACGAGCCCATAAGGCTAGTAAACAAATAGAGTGCAAGTACCACCTGATACGAGAAATCGTAAAGGAGGTAGAAGTTGATGTCGCCTAGATTGCATCAGAGGATGACCTGGTAGACCCTTTCACTAAGGCCCTTATAGCGAGAGCTTTGATAGGCATGTGGAGGGAAGGGGAATCAGATGTATGGCATTATGATGACAGCATAGTCTTTTAGTATAAGTGGGAGATTGTTGGGATGTATACTGAAAGCCTAGCTCTTTTGTATGAACATCTTTATTTTGAAATAAGAATCACATGATCATTGTTTGCATATTTTTATGATTATGCAAAATTGTCTAATATTTTACATTATAGATAACATGGTGCTTGGGTGTGGCACAGAAGATCATGTTATCAGTCCCTTGTAGAATATAAGTAGAGGCTCACAACCAAGATGGTTTTGGACAAACCATTGGCATGGTTGTAGTGTAGCTTGGTATTGTTTTGTCTTGAACATAAAGTTACACTAGTACACTTAGGTGTATTGAGGAGGACCGACATAGAGGTGATTCAATTTGTTGCTGACTACATAATTTAATCGGACCTCGGATATTATATTGTACATGCTATTAATCCCGATATAATAACGGGCACATGTACTTAGTATTTATTTCTTTGATTTACTAGAGGATGAGATTTCTATGGATTAAATAAATATGCCTGGTAAGTTGGGAAATGATATTATTTACATGGTGTGCTGTTGATTATAGGAGGAATCTGTGTCCTATGTATTAGGTTGATGATGTCCCCTTGAGGAGCTCATAAGGTTCATCATGTAAACCCTGCAGGTTGACTTAGTCAACATGATGATAAGGTTGAGTGGTACTACTCGAGGAGTTAGATGTTAATTAATTGATGGTCAGTAAATCAATTAATTGACGGACATTCGATATCTTAAACACGGGGAGATGGATGTACAAATAATATATGGAGCCCATATTAATTTATGGGAGTTGGTGAGGTAATTCAATGATGATCCTCTAGTGGAATGGAACATCATTGATGGATCAAGTTTGTGTGGTTCCGATCCATCGGGTGGCCAAGACCCAACTCCTCCTCATGGTCCCTATCGTAGCCTAATATAAACCTCATGAAGTATAGATCAAATGATGGAAAACAAATCTCTAGATCCGACGGTTGGGATTAAATCCCTAGAACCGACGGTGGAGATTAAATCTCTAGATCCGACGGTTGGGATTAAAATCCTAGAATCGACGGTTGAGATTAAATCTCTAGATCCAACGGTTGGGATTAAAACCCTAGAACCGATGGTGGAGATTAAATCTCTAAATCCGACGGTTGGGATTAAAACCCTAGAACCGACGATTGAGATTAAATCTCTAGAACCGACGGTTGAGATTAAAACCTTAGAACCGACGGTGGAGATTAAACCAAGGCCTAAACCTAACTCTATATATATGGGAGATTGGGTTGGGCGGCATCTAAGTTTTTTTATGGTTGAATGATGGATGCAAAGGAAGCTAGGGTTTTGCCAAGCCTTTCTTGGGCGGCATGCAACCCTAAGGAGGAAACCCTAATTAGGGTTTGGCTCCTTTGGATGGGCGGCCAAGGTTAGGAAAGAAGGGTGGGCGGCAACTTGTGGAAGATCTCTTCTTCTTCCTTGAAGGTGGCTAGCTCCTAGATCTCTTCTCTCCACCATGGTTGGGCGGCAAGAAATCCAAAGGAAGAAAGGTTGGGCGGCTAGGGTTTGGAAGCTTGGTTGGGCGACAACTATAGGGGAAGTGCTCTTCTTCTTCCTAGGGTGTTGCCGGCTACTTCTCTTTTCCCTATACCTTGGCCGGCGCCCAACATGTTCCTTTTATCCTCTTCACTCCATCTTGGCCGGTGGCACTAGAAGCTAGGGTTTGTCCCTAGTTCGGTTCCTTGGTTGTTTCCATATTATTCTCTCTATTCTTGGGGCCAGCGGGATCAATCCTTTGTGGATTGGTGGTTGGCTCAAGCAAGAAGGGAAAGAGAGTTCTTCATTATTTGGATTGAAGAAAATCTTGGAAGCTTCAACTTGTGGAGGATCTTCGCCCACACGAAGTCTACAAAGAGGTTAGGACATACGATAGAAGATCAAGAGGTATATAAGTTTTACAACTTTTATTATTGTTCTTTGCATGTTCTTATTGATATGCTAGCTTATGTTCTTTATGTTAGTATATGTTGATTATACTAGTTTACATTTGCATGTATTTGTATAATCATGGACCCCGAAGACAAACACAAAAACCGGCGATCCGTCCGTCGTCTCTTCCGCGGCAAATTGACTAGAAGAGTTTGGTTGCTTGAACAATTAGTTTGTTCAAGCGATCGCTCAAGTCGTTAGCACGACGATGAATTGGTTGTGCTTAGGAAACTCATCCCATCCGGATTAGTTTCATTTGTGAAAATTTTAATCCGGGGACATGGGAGCCGATGAGCATTCCGAGGAATAACACGATGCCAACACTATTATCTTCTTAGACCTAGTTTGTGTTCCATAATCAAATGGAACACTATGATAAGTCACCTTAGGCTTAGGTTTGTGACCCAAACCTTTATTGCCCTTGGTTGACTCTTGTCTCTTAGGCCCTAGGTTTTTACTTTGACTTCTAGACCCTAGGGTTTGACCATTTGACCTTTGCATTTGATTTGTCATTTTTGCAAGGGTCTTTTCAAGTTTCTCAAGCCTTGACCTCAAGGCATGATTTTCCAACTCTAATTTCCCAATTTTAGGATTTTGATTTAATCGTTGGGCATTGTTCTTTCTAGGTATATGCCTAGTCCATTTAGAATTAAAACCTAGGCGGTCTTCTATTTTATTGATGGATTCCCTAGGTTTCTAGGGACATTAGTCCCAAATTTCTCCTTATTTGAAATGTGGACATTTTTAGCTCCTAAACAAAAGTATTTGTTATTCCTTGCATGCTTTGTAACGCCGGTAAAATTTCTAGCAATTTTACAAGAATTTTTGCATGATTATAATGGGCTTTATGTGGGCTCTTTCAAAAATAAAAGAAAAGGAGCCAAAAAGGGATGCAAGGCCTAGGAATTGAACCCCAAACCTCTAGTAGATAGCTAAGCCCTAAAGATGCATCCAATAACCAGAAGCCCAATAGGGTTGTACTATTAGAGGAATATGGGAAATTATAGTTAGGGGTAAGGGAGACTAAGGGACACTTCAAGTGAATAAATAGGGGGAATGAGGAGACATGAGAAGCCAAATTGTTTTTCTCTCCTTCTCATCTTCTTTCTCACCGAACCCTAAGCTCCCCTTTTCATCTTTTTCTGAGAACTATCCAAGCAAGAATAAGGCTAGGTTTGACTTCCCTTAGGTTATCTTCAAACTAATAGCAAAGCGAAGGATGTAAGTATCCCCCTCACCTGCATACAAGTAGTTTTCGATTGATGTTATTGTGTCAATCCCTTTTAAACCATTCGACCAAGACCTTTGCTTGAGTTTTCCATGAAGATCCATGCCATATCTTGTATGAACATGATAAAGATAGGATGCTAGATGGATTAGGTTAACTGTTTGACCTTAAAAACCCCAAGGAAATTTCGTCCAAGACCAATATTTGTGCTCTCCATGAAAATCCATGCTAAAACTTGTGTTAATATGAAGATGATAGATGTCTAGATGAGTTTGGTTAAGTGGTTGATCCTCAACCTCCCCTAAAACTCTCGGCCAAGTCCATCTAGACCCCTAAGGTGATTTTCTATGCCATGTTTTAGATGAGCTTATGCTATGTTTTGATGCTAGATGAAGATAACATGTTCTATGCTAGGGTTTAAATGAGTTCATGCCATGTTTGATGTTAGAAGAAGATAACATGTTCTATGCTATGTTATAGATAAGTTCATGCTATGTTTTGATGGTAGATGAAGATAACATGTTGTTGGCTAACCTAGATTTAAGTGTTGATCCTTAAAGCCCTTTTAAACCATTCGGCCAAGACTCCTATGGGTGTTTCTATGTCATGTTTAGATAGGTTCATGATAACTTTTGATGTTAAATGAAGATAACATGTTGTTGGCTAACCTAGAGTTAAGTGGTTGAGCCTTATGTCCTTTAAACCCATTCGGCCAAGACCCATTTAAGCCTAACATGCTATGATCTGTAAATTACCATGTTATGTTTTGAATGTAGATATAGGTAACATGTGAAAGCTAAGCTAGATTTAAGAAATGGATCTTAGGTTGTCTTGGAACTCTCGGCCAAGGTTTATTTAAAACCCTAAGTGCCCTCCCATGCCATGCTTTATATGTTAAAGAATTAACATGTGGTTAGTTAGACCATATATAAGTTGTTTGGTGTTTAAAACTTTGATAGAACTCCATGAAGTTTAGGTCATTCCATGTATACTTGTTCATGATGTTTATGCCTTATGCCATGCTTATATGTGTGTGATGTTGTGATCATGTTATGCTCATTACCTTGTGATTATATGAATGTATGATGTGTTATAAGGAAGGAACATGATGTGCATGAAAAGAAACATGATATGATATGAAGAAGAAATATGTTATGAAAGCCATATGATATGTTATGAAGAAGAAATATGTTATGATATGAAGAAGAAAAATATGATATGCCATGATAAGGAACATGATATGTTTATGAAATGAAATATGATATGTTATGATAAGAAGCATGTATGAATTTTACTTTCTGCAAGGCTTGTACTAGGACCCTAACAAGGTCCAGGGGATGGGCTCCCAGATTCCCTAGGCCGACGGTCATAAGTACGGGCTTAGGATGGGCCTCTATGTTATGTTGCCCCTAGGTCGACGGACATAGTACGGACCTAGTATGATGATGATGATGTGGTACAATGTCGGGCCCAATATGTTGAGATTTATGTTTAAATACCTATAATATATGTTTCGAAGAGCATCCTGCATATACCTTTATGTTATGCCTGCTTATGTCTATGATTTTATGTTTATGTTATGCCTGCTTATGTCTATGATGTTATATTCATGTTATGCTTGCTTATGTATATGATGTTATATTCATGTTATGCTTGCTTATGTCTATGATTTTATGTTTATGTTATGCCAGCTTATGTTCTACGATGTTATATTCATGTTATGCTTGCTTATGTCTATGATGCTATGTTTATGTTATGCCTGCTTATGTCTATGATGTTATATTCATGTTATGCTTGCTTATGTCTATGATGTTATGTTTATGTTATGTCTGCTTATGTTCTACGATGTTATATTCAAGTTATGCCTACTTATGTCTTTGTATGTTTACATGTTATGCTTACGTATGGTTTTTGTGAGTAGGACAGGATCTTACTAAGCCTATGTGCTTATAGTTTATGTTCCCTTGTACTGCAGATATGGATAAAGGGTGGCTAACTAAAGGGAGCAGCAGGAGGGACAAAGTGTGTGTGGTAGTGGCATGGTGGAGGATATCTGTTATGTTCTTTATGCATGTTTTTCCTAAGATGATTTAGTTTATGAATTTGAACTAAGTACTTATGAATTGATGATGCATGCCCTATGTTTAAGAAGAAGTATCTATGAAATAATGATGCATGTTCTATGTTAAGAAGAAGTATCTATGAAATGATGCATGTTTATATTTAAAAGAAAAAAAAATAAGTCTAAAGTTTTCCGCTGTAAGAAGTATAGGTAGTCTTCCGCTGTAATGTAATGTATGTATGTACGATCGCGTCACGCGCCGCCCCTCCAGACCCCTGGGAAAGGGCGGGCATGATAGGTTGGTATCAGAGCGGATCTGCCTTTCCACTACACACACTTCAAGCTCCGAATCCTGCTGCTCCAAGTAAGAAATTCTATGCCAACTCTATTTTGTTCATGTATGATAAGAAATGCTTTTAGCTTAACTATGCATGAAAATATGTAGGATAATCTTATGCTAGCTTTTAGTTTAACTATGCATAGATAAATGGATGATAACCTTATACTAGCCTTACTCTAATATGTGAAGATAAACATGGCTGGGAGACGCAGTAGTAGAGTCGACGAGATAGCACCCCCACATGACCTTACGCATGTGGTTATTGAACTCCAGCGTCAAGTCACAGAGCAGCAACAAGTGATAAATACCTTAATGAATCAGCGAGGAAACCCTATCGCCCCACCAGCGGGCCCTGGCCCAATGGTTCGACAGGAAGCTTACGATCCATGGCGAGGCGGGTGGAAAATTTCTAGTAATCTTGGTGAACCATGGGACGCATAGGCCTGGTTCAAGATGGTGGAAAGCATCATGGAGCTACTAGACTGGCCCGAATGCGAGAAGATTAAGTGTGCGTCATTCTGCCTTTCGGGAGATGCTCGAATGTGGTGGGAACGAGTTAAAGCAAAGAGGCAAGTAAATCAGATGAGATGGACGGACTTCGAGTATGAATTTTTCGAAGAATTCTTCCATATGAGGGTAACCAACAAGCATTACGACGAGTTCACTGGGTTCTGACAAGGTGACCTATCAGTCAGCGAAGCCATGAAGAGATTTAACTGACTTGCACGCCTATGTCCGGAGTTGGTCAGCATGGAAAGAGAAAGGGTCAGACTCATGCTGAAGATGCTCCGACCCGAAATAGCTCTGAATGTGGCCGTCGGAGTTCATAGACCGCAGACTGCAGAAGAGTTGTTCAGTAGTGCCTTGATTACCGAGCATTATCTGAACAATATTAACCAGCAAAAGAAGGCACTGAGTGAAGGCAGGGGTCAAGCCCAGTCAGGAGGTCAGAGAAACCAGGGTATTTGGAAAGGGAACCACACTGGCAAGAGAAAACAATGGGAGGACTCTAAAGGTGGTCCAGCAAATAAATAGCCCAAGATCCTTCCGTGTGCTACATGCGGGAAGATACATCCTGGAGTATGCTACCGAGGCACAAATAGATGTTATAACTGTGGACGGGAAGGGTATAGAGTCAAGGACTTCCCTATTCAGGTTCAGGTACCTCCTCAGCAGTATGCCCAGTACAGGAGTGCTCCTCCACAGCTACACCAGATGCAGGCTGCAATCGAAGGTACCCCGATCAGTCAAGGGAGATTGGAAGCCCCGCCAGTTATGACGGATGCTAGGGTATTCTCTCTCACCCAAGAAGATGTGGCGAACACTTCTACGGTTGTCACAGGTCAGATATTTATTTTCTATCAGCATGCTACTGCATTATTTGATACTGGGGAAACACATTCGTTTGTTTCTACACCCTTCACTGGAAAGATAGACATGCCACCACAAGCTTTGGATCGCAAGTTCTTAACCACTCTGCCCTCGTGAGAAGTAATGCCCTCCACTCATATGCTGCGAGCCGCACCCATCAGAATCGCAGACAGAGAACTCTACTGTGACCTGATAGTGCTAGACATGCAGGATTATGATGTCATACTGGGCATGGATTTCTTAAGCAAGTACGGTGCTTCGATCGAGTGCCGTAAAAGAAAAGTGGTCTTCCAGCCGGAGGCAGAACCTATGTTTGAATTTATTGGAATGCCAAGGAGAAGAATCGATAAATTTCTATCAGCTCTACAAGCGCGCAAGATGTTAGACAGTGGGTGCACTGGGTTTCTAGCACATGTGGTTGATACAAGTCAAGCTGAGGACCAGAAGCTAGAAGATGTCAGAGTTGTATGCAACTACCCGGAGGTATTCCCAGATGAACTACCAGGGTTAGCCCCAGATAAATAAATCGAATTTGAGATCGAATTGATTCCTGGTACAAACCCGATCTCTAAAGCACCTTACCATATGGCGCCGGCTGAATTGAAGGAACTTCAGAGACAGTTACAGGAGTTACTCGACAAGGGACTCATACGCCCAAGTCGCTCTCCATGGGGAGCTCCAGTGTTATTGGTGAAGAAGAAAGATGGGTCTATGCGAATGTGCATAGACTACCGAGCGCTGAATAATGTGACGATCAAGAACCGGTACCCTCTACCGCGGATTGATGATCTGTTCGACCAGTTAAAGGGTGCCACCATCTTCTCTAAGATTGACCTGAGGTCTGGCTATCATCAAGTAAAAGTGAAATCAGAGGATATACCAAAGACGGCCTTCCGAACAAGATACGGACATTACGAGTTCGTAGTTATGCCCTTCGGAGTGATGAATGCACCTGCTCTGTTCATGTATTTGATGAATCGGGTATTCTTGGCATTTCTCGACAAATTTGTAATGGTTTTCATCGACGATATAGTGATATATTAGAGAACCCCCGAAGAGCACGCAGAACACCTGGAGATGGTATTACAGATTCTTCGGGAAAAGCAGCTGTATGCAAAGTTCTCCAAATGCGAATTCTGGCTCAATCAAGTATCATTTTTGGGTCATGTTATATCCAAGCACGGAGTGATGGTATACCCTATAAAGATTGAAACTGTGAGTAACTGGAACCAACCAAAGAATGCCAGCGAAATCAGAAGCTTTCTTGGGCTAGCAAGCTACTACAGGAAGTTTGTAGAGAACTTCTCTAGAATTGCAGCCCCTATGATAGTCCTCACCAGAAAAAACAAAAAGTATGAATGGACGGATGTCTGCGAGAAGAGTTTCACAGAATTGAAAAAGAGACTGACCAGCGCTCCAATCCTTGCACTTCCTGAGAGTAATGAAGGCTTTCGACATGTACAACGACACTTCCAAGTTGGGACTCAGAGTTGTACTCATGCAGAACAGCAAGGTCATTGTCTACGCCTCTAGGCAACTCAAAGAACATGAAAGAAATTATCCCACTCACGATCTAGAGTTAGCGCCCGTGGTGTTTGCTCCAAAAATATGGAGGCATTATCTATATGGAGCTCAGTGTAGGATTTATACAGACCACCAGAGCCTGAAATATTTCTTCACATAGAAGGACCTGAATATGAGACAACGCAGATGGCTCGAGCTCGTCAAGGATTATGACTGCGAGATCTTCTTCTATCCAGGAAAAGCGAACAAGGTGGCTGATGCACTCAGCCGGAAGTCCTGCGCCACCTTGATGTCTCTATCAGTGTTATCTCGCCTCTTAGAAAAGGAGATTATGCATTACGGGGTTGAAATCATTTCCGGATAGCTCTCGACCATGATGATAGCACCGACGCTGTTCGACGATATATTGGAAAAGCAAACCCATGACCCGAGCATTCAGAGGATCAAGCAAGAGGTCCTAGAAGGAAAGGATTATGGGTTTCGTATCTCTGACAGTGGAATACTCTACCTCAGGGATCGCTTGTGTATTCCTGATGACCCAGAATTACGGCAGAAGATATTTGAGGAAGCTCACGGAACTCCTTATGCGATGCATCCTGGAACAACCAAGATGTACCAAGACCTGAAAAGAAAAATCTGGTGGTTCGGAATGAAAAGAGATGCGGCTCAGTATGTCAGTACCTGCCAGACCTGCCAGAGGGTTAAAGTAGAACACCAGAGGCCTGGGGGAACACTGCAGCCGATCTAGATTCCAGAATGGAAATTGGAGGATATTTCTATGGATTTCATCTCAGGATTGCCGAAGATGACAAACGGATATGATGCTATATAGGTAATTGTGGACAGATTGACGAAGTCTGCCCATTTCTTGGCCATCAAGATGACCTATTCGACTGAGCAACTGGCTCAATTATATGCTAAGAAAATTATCAGATTACATGGGATTCCTAAGACCATCATTTCTGATAGAGATGGTCGCTTTATTTCCCATTTCTGGGAATGTGTTCAGAAGGCCCTTGGCACGAAGCTATTGTTCAGTACTGCCTTCCATCCTCAGATGGACGGACAGACCGAAAGGGTAAATCAAGTACTGGAGGATATGTTACGAGCTTGCTCACTGGATTTCAAAGGGAGCTAGTGTCGATACTTATGCTTGGAAGAATTCACCTACAACAATAGCTACCAAGATACTATTGGAATGGCGCCCTATGAAACTCTATACGGGAGGAAATGTAGATCTCCTATATGCTGGTACGAGGGGGGTGAAAAGAAGGGGATGAGACTCCAGACAGACTTCATTGACGACACGACCCGAGCTATACAGAACATCCGCCAAAGAATTGAGACTTCTCAGAGCCGGCAAAAGAGCTATGCAGATATGCAGCGTAGACTGTTAGAATTCCTAGTCGAGGATCTGGTATTCCTCAAAGTGGCCACTATGAAGGGAGTGATGAGATTTGGAAGGAAGGGTAAGCTGAGTCCGATATTGAAGAGAGTTGGCAAGGTAGCTTACGAGCTAGAGCTACCTCAAAAGATGTCGGCTATTCACAATGTGTTCCACGTTTCGATGCTCAAAAAGTGTATTTCCAGTACGGACCATGTGATCGAGCCACAAACAGTGCAAGTTCAAGAGGACATGAGTTATGAAAGTCGGCCTATCCAGATATTAGACCGAGAAGTCAAGAGGGTAAGGAATAAAGAGGTGCCCTTAGTAAAGGTCCTGTGGCAAAATCAACGGTACAAAGAAGCTACCTGGGAATGCGAGGAGGACATGAAACAGAACTACCCAGAATTGTTCTAAGTTTCGAGGATGAAACTTTTAAAAGGTATGAAGGATTGTAACACCCATAAAACTCCTAGCAATTTTACAAGAATTTTTGCATGATTATAATGGGCTTTATGTGGGCTCTTCCAAAAATAAAAGAAAAGGAGCCAAAATGGGATGCAAGGCCTAGGAATCGGGTTAAACAACCTTGGTTACCCCGAAATCAGGCTATCAGTTGAGTGATTCAGAAATCAGTCGACTGACACGCTCATCAGTCGACTGCCACCCAGGGCAGTCGACTGATAACTGAAAAAACCAATTTTCAATTATAAGAGACGAGTTTTAGAAAATCATAAATAATTCTACGTATTTTGAAAAATCACGAAATTTGATACGTATATTACTTATAGTCAATACAATGGGTGATAAATATTTGAAAATTATTTTACCCATAAAATAGTGTGTTTGATACAAAACTCAAAACCATTGAAATTTTCAATGTTTTGGCCCTATCTTGTATCAACTCCATCAATGGTGATTGCTATCAAAAGATAGGCTTCACCAAGGTTTTCTAAAATGATTTTAAAATATTTTCAAAACCTTATTTTGGATCATATTCCTTGGGCTCTATGTACATGACTTGTACACAAGCTTTCCCAATGATCCATATGTTGAGTTAAGATGAGTTTGGGTTCAACTAGATGCAAAAACTATGCACCTTGAACTTAACTCATATCCTAGCATCTCACATGTATCTAGGGTGTATAAATACACATACATGTCAATTGGATGTGAGATGTGGGTTTTGGTTCATTTAATCTAGGGTTTCATGCATTTCCTAGGCAACCCTACTTGATTCCCTTATAAATGAAACTTCAAGTCATGCCATTGTCCTTAGTTTAATTTTAATCAATTAAATGCATGAAATGATCATGGCATAAAGATAGCAATAATTAAGCATGGCCAATGATCATGATGTCATGGCATATGAGAAAATCTAAAAACACATGACATTTAAAACCTTAATCCTAAACCATGAACATGACATATAGAATGATAAACATAAGCATGATGTCATGGCATGTTATATGGCAAACAAAGCATGACATATAAAATATATAGGTATAGTAATACCTAAATTTTAATATTAATTTCCATTTCATATAATTAATTATATTTTTCCATATTTCTATTTTTCTCCCAAGTGTGCCAAAAACCCAAAATGGCACACTAACCTCTAAACCTAAATTGTGCCAATTTTGATCATTTTATCAAACTTCTCAATTAGTATTGACACATCCTAAAAGCCTTTAGGATTCAAATCAAACCACATTCCCAAGGTAACCATATCCTTGAAAATGACCTAAAATGCCACCTTTATGATGGTTGGGTTAACTACCCATCCAATCACGGTTGGCACATCCTAAACCCACCTAGCGTGAATCAATCACGCTCTTAGGAACCCAAAACCGATTTGAGCTCCTAGGGTTAATTAGGTATTCCTTAGGGATAAACTTCCTAGATACCTTCCTAATGACCCTCCTAGGCTTAAAAGCCTTGGTCATTTGGGTCTTGCCATGGTTAACTCTATGGATGACTCCCCTTGTAACCTTCTTAGTGGCTACCCTAGGTTTCCTAGAAACCCTAGCCACTAGGCACAAACCTTGGTTACTCTTAGGGATAACTTCCCTAGTAACCTTGGTCTTCCTAGACCTAGAATGTGTTCCATAATCGAATGGAACACTATGGTAAGCCACCTTAGGCTTAGGTTTGTGACCCAAACCTTGCTTGCCCTTGGTTGACTTTTGGCTCTTAGGTCCTAGGTGTTGACCTTGAGTTGTGGACCTATACTTTTGATCATTTGACCCTTTAGATTGAGTTTGTATATTCCTAAGGGTCTTTTCTAGTTTCTCAAGTCTTGACCTCAAGGCTTGGTTCTCCAATTCTAATTGCCCAATTTTTGAGTTTTGATTTAAACCATGGGTATTGTCCTTTCTAGGCATATGCCTAGTCCATTTAGGGTTAAAACCTAAGTGTTCTTGTATTTTCCTAATAGATTTCTTTGGTAAGGGTTTTCTCGGGACATTAGTCTCAAATTTCTCCTTATTTCCTAAGCGGACCTTTTTAGCACCTAAACAAATATGTCTATTACTTCTAGCATGCTTTTCATGTACAATAGCAAGAGAATTAAATCTTCTAGCATGCTTTTGCCTATTAACTAAGGAAGGTGCATTATTGAAATATACCTTATGGTTTGCCTTGGATGCTCCCCCTACATGTGTAGCTCCCTCTTTGGTCTTTTTGCTCCCCCTAGGACATTGATTCCTATAATGTCCTTTTGAATTGCACTTGAAGCATATGATGTGCTCCTTGCCTTTAGATGGGGAACCATCATCCTTGACTTTTGGTGCCGGTGGAGCTTTCCTAACCTTCTTTGGGCACTTGCTCTTGTAGTCCCCATACTCCCTACACTCAAAACACAATATATGACTTTTATTTGAAATTGGAGTGTTTGAGTTACCTAGTTCGGTGGTGAGGGTCTCTTGAGCTTGTTCTTCCTCTTGACCGGATGTAGATGGTACTTCTTGTTGCTCCGGTGTTGAGGATGCTCTAATCTCCTCAATCCTAGAAGTGGATACTTCTTCCACTTCTTCCACCTCTTCTTTCTCCGATCCAGAGGTTGACTCCTCACTTTCTTATGAGGATGATGAAGCTTCCTCTTCGGTCTCCTCCTCTTCCAAGTCTTCTTGGACCGATTCGGGATTGTTGTGGAACTTGACCAACTTGTTCCACAGCTCCTTGGCATCCCTATAGCTTCCTAATCTAGATAAAATGTCGTTAAGTATCAAATTAATTAACATTTTTGTTACCTTAACGATTGTCTTGAATTTCTGCCGTTGCTCCTCGGTCCATCGCTTCATTTTGAGGATTTCACCGTTCTCTCCTCTCGGAGCATCAAAACCTATAATCACGGCAAACCAATTTTCTATGCTCGTCATTAGAAAATATTCCATCCTACCTTTCCAATACGCAAAATGTTCGCGGTCGAAGGAAGGCGGAATGTTGATGTCGTCACCCAATCTCTCCTCGAACTCCATCTTGTTCCTCTAGCATCTTGACTCCGGGTTGTTAATCCGTAGAAGAGCCCCTGACTCTGATACCACTTGTTAGGATCTTTGTAATGGCTAGAGGGGGTGAATAGTATGTGTTTGTTCGTTGATGGAAATCGATCATGATCGTGTCTACAAGTTTCGTTAGCACAGCGGAATATATATATAATAACAATAACGAAACACAATCACAACACAATAACACGAATATTTAACGTGGTTCGGAACCGAACGGTTCCTACTCCATGGATCGGGTTCGCACGAACCCTAGCGATGCCAATCACACACCACTATAAAACACTTCTTCTCGGAACAATCCGGAGGCGGAGAAACCTCGTACAAGATGATTACAACAATAATCAAAATCTACAAGCAAATACAAAGCAATACTAGTAAAGAAAAACACTTTACAAATGCTCTTGAATGCTTGATCGCTAGGTTGATCGAGTAGCACTTGGAGACCCTGAATTGCAGCAGCAACTCGCCCCAAATCGCCTCAAAGAACCATGCCAAATTCCTTCATCATGAGCTCCTTATAAAGCTTCAACCTGTGCTGGAAAAAGTCGATCAGTCGACTGCTCGGGACCATCAGTCGATTGATACCACTGTTGTTGTGAGACAACGGCTAGATCCACACTGGATAAGTCCAACGGATCTACCATCAGTCGACTGATTAAACCCATCAGTCGACTGATGGTGTCCTCACTCGACTACTGGTCCCTGCAGTTGAGTGAGACTACACTCTGTGGCCGAATTCCCGAGCATCAGTCGACTGATCATGCAATCAGTCGACTGCTCGAGGCATCAGTCGACTGCCCACCTATGGCAGTCGACTGCTAGGCCACTTCCCGCAGTCAAACCCTAGTTGACTCGGTCCAGTCGACTGCCACATGGCACCAGTCGACTGGCACACCTCAAACATGAGGCTTTAGCCTAAGTATGGTGCCCCCATACTTGCTAGACCACCCTTACCCTAGACCTAAGCCTTCTAGCCACCTCCATCAGCCTCACGCCTTTCGGATCCCTCCAAGTCATCCATGACTTGTTCATCCATCGCGTTAGCCTTCAGGTGCTTCCATCGGCTATGTCATGCTAACGGTGTCTACACCGCCAAGACACATTGGACTTACGCCGCCAAGACTCCGCTTGGACTTTACGCCGTCAACCATTGGACTTATGCTGCCAAGACTCCCGCTTGGACTTTACGCAGCCAATATCAAACCCCCTTGGACTTCTCATGCCAATACTCAAGCTTGGACTTTCCCTTGCCAACCCATGTTGGACTTCTCAAATGCCAAGACCATGCTTGGACTTTCCCTTGCCAACCCATGTTGAACTTTTACATTGCCAAGACCCATGCTTGGACTTTTCATGTGCCAAGTGTCCCACTTGGACTTTTCATGCCAAGTACTCAAGACTTGGACTTTACCAAATGACAAGTGTTCCACATGGACTTTCCATTCCAAGTACCCATGACTTGGACTTTACCTTGACAATTACATTGTCATATATTTTTGTCGAACATCAAAACATCATTTGAGTCAAACTCGAGTCCTGGTCAATCGTGACCTAGGCCGATTGCACCAATAGACCCTAACAAGGTCCAGGGGATGGGCTCCCAGATGCCCTAGGCCGTTGGTCATAAGTACGGGCTTAGGATGGGCCTCTATGTTATGTTTCCCCTAGGTCGACGGACATAGTACGGACCTAGTATGATGATGATGATGATGTGGTACAATGTCGGGCCCAATATGTTGAGATTTATGTTCAAATACCTATAATATATGTTTCGAAGAGCATCCTGCATATACCTTTATGTTATGCCTGCTTATGTCTATGATGTCATGTTTATGTTATGCCTGCTTATGTCTATGATGTTATATTCATGTTATGCTTGCTTATGTCTATGATGTTATATTCATGTTATGCTTGCTTATGTCTATGATGTTATGTTTATGTTATGCCAGCTTATGTTCTACGATGTTATATTCATGTTATGCTTGCTTATGTCTATGATGCTATGTTTATGTTATGCCTGCTTATGTCTATGATGTTATATTCATGTTATGCTTGCTTATGTCTATGATGTTATGTTTATGTTATGTCTGCTTATGTTCTACGATGTTATATTCAAGTTATGCCTGCTTATGTCTTTGTATGTTTACATGTTATGCTTACGTATGGTTTTTGTGAGTAGGACAGGATCTTACTAAGACTATATGCTTATAGTTTATGTTCCCTTGTACTGCAGATAAGGGTAAAGGGTGGCTAAACTAAAGGGAGCAGCAGGAGGGACAATGTGTGTGTGGTAGTGGCATGGTGGAGGAGATCTGTTATGTTTTTTATACATGTTTTCCCTAAGATGATTTAGTTTATGAATTTGAACTAAGTACTTATGAACTGATGATGCATGCCCTATGTTTAAGAAGAAGTATCTATGAAATAATGATGCATGTTCTATGTTAAGAAGAAGTATCTATGAAATGACGATGCATGTTTATGTTTAAAAGAAAAATAAAATAAGTCTAAAGTCTTCCGCTGTAAGAAGTATAGGTAGTCTTCTGTTGTAATGTAATGTATGTATGTACGATCGCATCACGCGCCGCCCCTCCGGACCCCTGGGAAAGGGCGGGCGTGACATTCTTGTCATGATAAATTGCAAGAGAATTGAAATTCCTAGCATGCTTTTGCCTATAAATTAAAGTATAAGCATTATCAAATTTTGCTTTAGGGTTTACCTTTGAGGGTCCTCCTACATGTGTAGCTTCCCTTTGAGTCTTCTTGCTCCCCCTAGAGCATTGACTCCTATAGTGCCCCTTTTGATAGCACTTGAAGCAAATGATTTGCTCCTTGCTCCTTTGACTTTGGGCACTGGCATCCTTGACCTTTGTTGCCGGTGGACTTTTCTTGACCCTCTTTGGGCACTTGCTCTTATAGTGCTCGGTTTCCCTACACTCAAAGCAAATTATATGATTTTTATTTTGAACCGAAATGCTTGAGTTACCTAGGGTGGTGGTTAGGTCCTCTTGAGCTTGTTCATCACTTCTCCCGGAAGTAGATGGCTCTCATTGCACTTGCCCTTGCTCCGGAGTAGATGGTCTCCTCCTCAATCCTAGAAGTGGATCCTTCTTCCACTTCTTCCACCTCTTCATCCACCGATCCGGAAGTTGATTCCTTCTCAACCTCCGACTCCTCACTTTTTTGTGAGGTTGATGATGATTCTTCCTTAGCTTCTTCCACTTGTGCCAAGTGAGGCTTCTCATGGAACTTGGCCAATTTGTCCCATAGCTCCTTAGCATCATGAAATTCACCTAAACTAGACAAAATATCATTAGGTATCAAATCTTCTAAAAGCGTTGTTACCTTGACTTTAGTCTTGAACTTTTGGCATTGTTCTTGGGTCCACCTTTTTAACTTGAGGACATCTCCCTTCTTGTCCCTAGGAGGTTCAAAGCCTTCCATGATGATGAACCAATTCTCTATGTCCATCATCAAGAAATTTTCCATTCTAGCCCTCCATGTCAGAAAATCTTCTTGGTAGTATGGTGGTGGTGTGTTTATGTCCCATCCAAGTTGTTCTTCAACTTCCATCTTCTTCCTCTAGCAGTTTGCTCCCAGCGGTTAGTCCATAGAAGAGCTCCTAGATCTGATACCAATTGTAGAGGAAATGTTGACCGCTAGAGGGGGGTGAATAGCGTCGATTCATTGCATGATGGATTTCGTTCCGTGTTCATCTACAAATATCATTAGCGCAGTAGAAATAGAAATAATAGCAATAATGAAACAAGACAAACACAATTACACAATCATATAACGTGGTTCGGAACCGAATGATTCCTACTCCACGGATCGAGATCTAAAGAGCTCTAGTGATGCACACTCAACCACTAATCACAAATGACTCCTTCTCAGAACAATCCGGAGGTGGAGAAACCTCGTACAAGTTATCTTACAACAGTGAGAAATAAATACAAGCAATTACAATAAGAAAATGCACTACAAGTAAAGGATAATACTTTACGATTGCCTTTGGATTGCTTGCTTTTGGTTGCTTGAAGAATAACCTTGGAGACCCTGATTTGCAACAACAAATCACCCCAAAGTAGCTCAAGAATCACTGTAGATTTCCTCCTCCACGAGCTCCTTTTAAAGTTGCTGCCTGGGCTGGAAATCACCGATTAGTCGACTGCTCAGGACCATCAGTCGACTGATGACACTGTTGTCGTGAGACAACATCTAGATCCATGCCGAAAAATCCAACAAATCTATCATCAATCGACTGATCATACCCATCAGTCGATTGATGAAGTCTTCACTCGACTGCTAACCCCAACGGTCAAGTCCGACTCCATTCTGTGCCCACATTCTCAAGCACCAGTCGACTGATCACATGATTAGTCGACTGCTCGAGCTAGCAGTCGACTACCCACATCTGGCAGTCGACTGCTGGGATACTTTCCACAGTCAAACCCTAGTTGACTCATATCAGTCAACTGCCACATGGCACCAATCGACTGGAACACCTCAAACATGAGGTTTTAACCCAAGTATAGTGCCCCAATACATGCTAGACCACCCGTAGCCTAGACCTAAGCCTTCTAGCCACCTCCGTCAGCCTCGCGCCTATCAAATCCCTCCAAGTCATCCATGACTTATTCATCCATACACTATCCTTCAAGTGCTTCCATCGGCTATGTTATGCTAACGGTGTCTACACCACCAAGGCACATTGAAAATACGCTGCCAAGACTCCGCTTGGACTTTACGTCGCCAACCATTGGACTTATGCTACCAAGACTCCCACTTGGACTTTACGCAGCCAATATCAAACCCCTTGGACTTCTCAAATTCCAAGACTCAAGCTTGGACTTTCCCTTGCCAACCCATGTTGGACTTTCCATGCCAAGACCCATGCTTGGACTTTTCCTTGCCAAGACCCATGCTTGGACTTTACATGCCAAGTACTCAAGACTTAGACTTTCCATGACATGGTCAACTCCAATCAACCATCAAAATCACCTCGAGTCAAATTAGAGTCCGATCAATCATGACCCGGGTCGATTGCACAAACAATCTCCCCAAAACATTATCAGACATTAATGCCAAACATCAATGTCAAACCTTCATGTCAAACATTAAAACATCTCTCGAGTCCGGTCAATCGTGACCTGGGCTAATTACACCAACAGTGCTCTGGTTCTAAATTTTCATCCTAAAGCTCTACAAGGTTTTCTATGTCTTCATTCACTAAATCTCTTCTTTCGAAACTTTTCTTTCAAATCTTGTAAGGAGAAGAGATTCTTGTTGTAAGAAAAGGTTTCTCCACCTTGGGTTCATCCGAAGGAGAAATAGTGATGGCTTGCAAGGAGTGATCCACATTAAGAATCACCGTGGAGTATGAGTGAATCTCCGAACCACATTACATCATTGAGTTAGCATTGCTTTCATTGTTTTCATTCTAGCTTTTATTTTATACTTGCTTCCGCTAATAAGTTGTAGAATAGAATAAAGGTTATTCACCCCCTCTAGCCTTCACAAGATCCTTAACATTTGGTTGTATTCTTGTAAGATCCAGGTGTTGTAAGAGGTTTCTCAACCTTTGGTGTGATTCCGAAAGGAGAAAGTTTAGTGGTGGTGCATCGCTAGAACTCGGTGGTGGAATATGAATTAGGGTTTTGAACTATGTAAAATTGTGTGTTGTGCATGTGCTTGCATTTTGTTTATGCTTTATATTTCCACTATGAACTAACAATTTGTAGACAAGTATGCGATTGAAGAACGAGTCGGTGAGAACGAGTTCAAGATGCTATTTACCCCCTCTAGCACAGACAATGGTCCCAACAATTGGTATCAGAGTGGGTCGCTCTTCTATGGACTAACCACCGAGGGAGTCAAAGCAAGGGGAGAATGGAGTTCAATGATGGACTAGGATATGACATCCGAGTGTTGGAATGTATACTGAAAGCCTAACTCTTTTTGTATGAACATTTTATTTTGGAATAAGAATCACATGATCATTGTTTGCACTTTATATATTTATTATATGTGTGTGCATATTGTCTAATATTTTACATTGTAGATAACATGGTGCTTGGTGTGGCACAGAAGATCATGTTATCAGTCCCTTGTAAAATATAAGTAGAGGCTCACAACCAAGATGGTTTTGGACAAACCATTGGCATGGTTGTAGTGTAGCTTGGTATTGTTTTGTCTTGAACATGGAGTTACACTAGTAGACTTAGGTGTATTGAGCAGGACCAACATAGAGGTGATTCAATTAATTGCTGACTACATAATTGAATCGGACCTCGGATATTATGTTGTACATGCTCTTAATCCTGATATAATAACGGGCACATGTACTTAGTATTTATTTCTTTGGTTTACCAGAGGGTGAGATTTAGATGGATTAAATCAATATGCTCGGTAAGTTGGGAAATAATATCATTTCCATGGTGTGCCGTTGATTATAGGAGGAAACCGTGTCCTATATACTAGGTTGATGATGTCCCCTTGAGGAGCTCATAAGGTTCATCATGTAAACCCAGCTGGTTGACTTAGTCAACATGATGATAAGGTTGAGTGGTACTACTCGAGGAATTAGATGTTAATTAATTGATGGTCAGTAAATCAATTAATTGATGGACATTCGATATCTTAAACACGAGGAGATGAATGTACAAATAATATATGGAGCCCATATTAATTTATGGGGGTTGGTGAGGTAGTTCAATGATGATCCTCTAGTGGAATGGAACATCATTGATGGATCAAGTTAGTGTGGTTCCAATCCATCGGGTGACCAAGATCCAACTCCTCCTTATGGTCCCTATCGCAGCCTAATATAATCCTCGTGAAGTCTAGATCCAAGGATGTAAAACAAAACTCTAGAACCAACGGTTGGGATTAAATCCCTAGATCCGATGGTTGGGATGAAACCCTAGAACCAACGGTTGGGATTAAATCCCTACATCCGATGGTTAGGATGAAACCCTAGATTCGACGGTTGGGATTAAATCCCTAGATCTGACGGTTGGGATGAAACCCTAGATCCGACGGTTGGGATGAAACCCTAGATCCGACGGTTGGGATGAAATCCTAGATCCGACGGTTGGGATGAAACCCTAGATCCGACGGTTGGGATAAAACCCTAGATCCGACGGTGGAGATTAAATACCTAGATCCAACGGTGGAGATTAAAGGAGGCTTAAGCCCAATTCTATAAATAGAGGGCTTAGGTTGGGCGGCAATATAGGTTCAATTTTGGAGTTAGGGTTTTAGTTTGGGCGGCTAGGGTTTGGAAGAAAAGTTTTGGGCGGCAACTCTTCGACAAGAAGCCGGTGCCCATCTTCTTCCTTTTCTCCTTGGTGGCCGGCGCTCACTCCTTCTTTCTCCAAGCTTTGGCCGGCCCTCTTCCTCCTCCTTTGATCCTTGGTGGCCGGCGGTCCTCTAACAATTGGTGGCCGGTGCTTCTCCAACCTCTAGGTGGCCGGCGGCAACCTCTCTTCAAGGTTGCCCGGCGCTCATCCCTTCATTCCTTGGCCGGCGGTTGCATCAAACTCCCTTGCTTAGTGGCCGGTTCTAGAAAGAAAAGGTTTTGTTGGTTCTTCTCTTTGTTCGCAGCGGACAAGGAAGGGAAGAACGCGATCTAGAAGGCTTCTACTCGTGGAGGATCTTCGCCCACATGTAGTCCACGAGGAGGATAGGACATACGGTAGAAGATCGTAAGGTATAAAGTGGTACAACTTTATTTTCTGATCTTAGCATGTTATTTTATGTGTTGATTATACAAGTGTACGTATGTATATATTTTGTATAATCATGGACCCCGAAGACAAACACAAAAACCGGCGATCCGTCCGTCGTCTCTTCCGCGGCTAACCAACTAGAAGAGTTGTGTTGCTTGAACAACTAGTTTGTTCAAGCGATCACTCAAGTTGTTAGCACGATGACGAATAGGTTGTGCTAAGGAAACTCATCCCATCCGGATTAGTTCTTTCATTGGTGAAAATTTTAATCCGGGGACATGGGAGCCAATGAGTCTCCGAAGCAACTCCCTACACCGAGTTCCACCTTCCTTCGACCACGACGACTTCGCGTATTGGAAAGGTAGAATGAAATAATTTTTAATGAATGATATAGAAGATTGGTTTAGCATTGTATATGGATTCGAGGCTCCAAAGTATAAGAAGGGAAGTCTCCTCAAGAAAAAGAAATGGATGGAGGGGCTAATTAAAAAATCGGAGACCAACGACAAGGTAACAAAAATGTTAGTTAATTTGGTATATAATGATATCTTGTTCAAGTTAGGGGAGTTTAAGGACTTTAAAAGGTTATGGAGAAAATTGATCAAGCTCTATGAGAATACCTCACTGGCACAAGTTGAGGAGGAATCCGAGGAAGGAAACTCATCGTCTCAAGAGTTTAAGATTCGGAAGTTGAGAGGTGCTCAACATTCGAAGAGGAAGAGATTGTAGAAGTCTCCATCTCTAAGATTGAGGGAAAGGATAGACATTTACACCAGAGCTAGAGGAGACCTCTTCATCTGGAGCCAAAGAACAAACTCAAGATTCCCCTACCACTGAGATAGGTAACTCAAATGCAATTATTAAAAATAAAGATCATATTATATGCTTTGAGTGTAGAGAGAAAGGGAATTACAATAGTAAGTGCCCAAGAAGAATCAAGAAAAAGGCTCAAGTGGTGTCAAAGGCCAAGGAGAGCTCAAGGGGGTCGGAACTTCAATACGTAAGGGAAAGGAGCACATAGTGTGCTTCTCTTGTAACCAAAACGGCCACTATCAAAATCAATGTCCAAGGGGGTGGCACCTTAGGAAGGACAAAGATAAGAGCTCAAGTGTAGTGGGAGCTCTTAAGACAAAACCCAAGGTATTGTGTCTTAATGCAATTTCAAGTTTTCATGATAAGAAGCTTGCTAACAACAAATATTATCTTTTAGATGCTCAACATCATGAACATAGGCCTAAGGATAATTCTAGGACAATTACCTCCAAAACTGTCCTACCTAAGGAAAATGTTAGAATCTTTAGAGGTAGACCTAGTTTACCTAAGGATAGAAAAGAAGAGAAAAACTTAGGCAATAACCCCAAGAAGACTAGACATATGCCTAGGAAGAAAAAGAATGTCTTAAGAAATCATGGAGGATAAAAAATTGAGGTATTAGAGGTAGAAAATCAAGCTTTCAGGTATAAGCATGATAAATTAGAAAAGACCCTAAAAAAGATGAAAAATATGTTTAAAGGGTCTAATGGACAAAATCTATGTTTTGGTAGAAAAGAATCATTTAGGGACAAGAAGGGTTTGGGTTACAAACCTAAGTCCAAGAAAAGCATGCAATCCTATCATAGTGTTCCATTTAACTATGGAACCAACCCTACATCTAGGAAAGTCAAGATTACAGGGGAAGTCATCACTAGAGTTGACCTTGATAAGAATCAAGTGACTAAGGCTTCTATGAAGTCTAGAAAAGTCACTAAGAATGTTACTGGGGAATGTATCCCTAAGTCAACCATGATGAGACCTAAATGAATAAGACTTCCAACAAGCCTAGAAGAGTCATTAGAAAGGTATCAAGGGAAGTTATCCCTAGTGGATACCTAGAAAATCCACGGAGCTCCAATAGATATTGGATTCGTAAGAGTATGAGCCTTTCACACTAGATGGGTATAGAGTCTGTCAACCTAAAATGGAAAGGTAGTTAACCTAACCATAGTGGAGTTGACACTTTAGAGCATTTTTGATGTATAGTGATACTTTGAAAATGAATTTAGAACTATGATCCTAAAAGAGTTTAGGATGTGGCAATAGAAATAATGAAAAGTCCAATGTTGATCATGATTCGCACAATTAAGTTAGAGTTAATAGTATGGCAAGTTGGGACTTTGGCACACTCAAATGAGTTGGCATGTCATTATGTCAAATTGAGAATTTGATATAATTCTAGAAAATTACAATTATATTTAAGACTTAGCTATCTCTATACCTTTATATTATAAAATTTTTCATTCTTTGTTTGTCATACTCCATGTCATGACATCATATATCACATGATTATTTAAAATATGTGATGATAATATTTATATATTTTTTATTATGTTATGACTTCATGCATCATTGGCAATATTTTTGACTTATGCAAATAATTTATGTCATGATCATATTCATGCATTAGTTATTCAATTGAAATTAATTAAGGGCAATTGGTATGTTTTGACATCCTAGGTAAGGAGGCCAAAATTGGATATGCCTAGATAGCAATGCATGATCCTTAGCTTAAGGAAGAACTAACTTACATCTCACAAAATCATAGGATGACATGTGTGTGTATTAAAATACCATAGACACAAGTGAGATATTAAGAAAATGAGTCAAGTTCAAGGTGCCTGATGTTGCGTCTATATGGACTCAAACTCTTTAAAATCATTAGAATGAATCATAAGGAAAGCTAATGTACAAGTCACTTACACATATCTCATTAACCATGATTGAAAATAAGGTTTGAAAATAATTTAAAAATTATTTTTAAAAATTTTAGTGAAGTCTATCTTTTGAAAGGAATCACCACTGAGGGTTAGGGCAATCTCTTGCCATGATAAGGTTTTGATGTGTGTGGCAAAGGGTTTAAGTTAGTTTATAATGTTGATTTGATATGTGCGTTGAAGTCGTGCAGGACTTAGTAATTCGCACATGGAGCCATGGCGAGTTTCACATCTCATGACTCGTGCCTTGAGTCGGTGAAGGATAGCTTTGCGGAAGCCGTGCGCTTGGAGCATCCGAGGGACCGTCGGACGAGGAGTTTGGAGTGAAGCCGGAGGAAGTAGACTTTGAGGCAAGAGACGCGAAGGAGCATTGCAGAGTCGTGCGCCTGATGCTGCCGAGGGACGTGGCCGCGAACGAAGAGAACTTCGAAGGCGAGGGACTCCGAGGGATGAGAGTGAGCGATTGTAACCCGGGAAGGGGTAGCTCTTAGGTGAAACTTGGCCAGTTGGCCAAGTGTCGGATGAGTTTTCCCGACACCAGTCGACTGCCATGTCATGGCAGTCGACTGCTCTGAGTCGATGGGTCGATCGACTGGTTTAAGTCAGCTGAATCAAGTTGATCACCGATCGCATGGGCAATGATCGATGATGTTGATCGACCGCCAAGGGACGAATCGATTGATGGCTTGTGCGCGGCACGTAACCGCCAGAATGATCGGGCAGTCGACTACGGAGGTAGCAGTTGATTGGTGAGGTCCATCAGTCGACTGCCAAGAGTTCCGTTGGACTATAACGGTCGGTATCCAACGTGTTCGGAGGTCATTGTAGTGACGGCAGTCGACTGCCATGGGCAGCAGTCGACTGGTGGCGGCTAACGGGAAGAAATCAGCCCTCTCTATAAAAAGAGAGGGTGTGAGCCTTTGAGAGGCTAATGCTTATGCTCTAAGTGATCTTCCTAGTGCCCCACAAGCTCTAAACTCTTCTTACTTGTTGTTACTCCATTCTTATTGGAAGAAGAGTGATCTTGATTGTAAAGGTTACCTCCACCTAGCTTGGTGCAAAGGAGAGACCAATAGTGATTGGCTTTGGAGGAGTGATTCACCTTGGACGAATCAGACCGTGGATTAGCGGCGTAGCCGTGAACCACGTTACATCTTCTTTGTTAGCGTTTGTATTTTCATTTATTGCTTTGTCTTTATTGTTTATGCTTCCGCTTGCGCTAACGATTGTGTAGACGAGCAAATGAAAGAGAGAATTCTGACATCCATCATAAGAGGGCTATTCACCCCCCTCTAGCCGGCCGTTCGATCCCCTACAAGTGGTATCAGAGCCAAGGAAAGCTTGTCGAGGACTAACCGCTACAACAAGCAACTTTCAAAATGGCCGGCTCCAACATCCATCCTCCGAAGTTTGAAGGAGAATTTGCTTGGTGGAAGAAGCGAATGGAGGTATTTTTCGAAACGGATTTTGATATTATGATTACAATGGAATCCGGTTTCGTTTTGCCTAGGGATGAAGAGGGGAAGCCAATAGAGAAATCTAGGTGGACCAAAAGGCAAAGGGAAGAGCACCTTGCAAATTCAAAAGCCAAGCATCATCTCTTCAATGTGCTCCCCCAACAAGAAATCAACCGAATAGGAGAATGCCTAAGCGCCAAGGAGATGTGGGAGAAGCTAATTGAGCTTCATGAAGGCACATCCGAGGCGAAGCTAGCAAGGAGAGATCTCCTCCGCTCCCAACTATCCAACATTAAATTAGAAAAGGGAGAAAAGGTAACTTCTTTGCATTCTAGATTCAAAGAAATTTTAATTGGACTAACAAGTGTAGGAGAAAGGCTCTCCAATCGCGATATGATAATGAAGGCCATAGATGCTTTCCCCCGATCATCCAAGTGGAGTTCAATGGTGGACTCATTTTACATTTCAAAGAATCTAGAGGTAAGTACTCTAGATGAATTTTTCTCCACTATGGAATTACATGAATCTAGGCTTGAAGGAATACAAGAAGAGCCAAAAATACAACCTTCAAGGGGAGTAGCATTGTTGGCAAATAAGGGGAAGAAGAAGATAGAGATATCCTCCTCCTCCGATGACGAAGCGTCTTCCTCCTCCTCCATGGATAGCACGGAAGAAGCGTATATGGTAAGGAGGGTAAGACGTGCTTTAAAAAGTTTTCATTTTCATAAATCAAATGATAGGAATAGAAGACCAAGGGGGAAAATCATTTGCTACAATTGTCAAGGAGAGGGACACATAAGGGATAATTGTCCCCTCTTGAACAAAAGTAAGGAGGAGAAGAGAAAGAAAGAAGAAAAGAAGAAGAAAAAGGGGAGCAAGAAAAAGAAGGAATAGGAGAAGAAGACAAAAGAAAAAGGGAAGACCAAAGCTCTAAAGGCAAGGACTTGGGATGACCCATCCTCATCCTCCTCATCATCATCGGATGAGGAGAATGCCTTTGTCACCAATTTGGCCTTGATGGCCTTTGATGACTTGGATTGCTCTTCCTCCGAAAATGAAGGATCAAGCTCAAGAGGAGAGAGCTCAAGTGAAGGGGGAGCTTCTACATCCTCCTCATCCGAAGAAGAAGAGGATATGGAAACTATGGTAACGAATGCCTCTCCTAAAAAAATAGTTTCCATAATTTCTAGTTTAACTAAGGACTTATTTGGAATGAAAAAGAAAAATAAAAGTATGCTTAATCAAATTAAGGCATTGGAAAATAAGCTAGAAAATGCATGCTTAAATGATAATATTTCTTCTAGCTTAAATGATGCATGCTTACATGATCTTTATGTGCCATTAGATGTTAGTGATGCATGTATAAATGAAAATAGGGTCTTAAGGGAAAAGGTAGATTATTTAACAAAAGCCCTAGAAAAATTCACAATTGGCTCCAATACATTGAACATGATCTTAGGGAGCCAAAGAGCTAGCTTCAACAAAAAGGGCCTAGGTTATAAAGAAAAGAAAAATGAAAAGGCCTATAAATGTCTAATTGCTAGGGGACAAGATAAAAAGAAGGTAATTGCTAGGAAATGGATCCCCAAGGAGTATCTAGTGAACCCAATAGGCAAGAACTTATTTTGGGTTCCAAAATCCATCCTTAAGGGTTAGAAAACCCCTAGGGTAGTCAACCATATGGAATTGACCTATATCATATTTTGGTTGACTTAGGATGGCAGGACAACATTTTTAGAATAGTGTTGGGTGATGATAACGTGCCCATAAATAGATAATAATGCTTAAATCATGATGATTAATGTAATTGCTATGTATGTTTGAAATCGTGATTTATGATTTTAATATTTGGCACGTAATCATGAGAAATAGGGTTGAATCATGCTTTAGGTGATACTTTGTTTATTATCATCATATAATACCTAATGCATGATTATTATTTAATGAATACATGTATTTCATGATCATAATGTGAAATTAATTCATATATGTCATTATGATCATGTAGGTTGTTGGGTTGATACTTAACCATGATAGAATTGCATGAATATAAGGGTTAAGTATATACAAATACCCCCTAGGATGCATCTCACACTCACTATAGGCTAACTTGATTGCAAACTTAGCATGGGTGAGATGTTAGGATGATACAAATGTCCACTAGTGCCTATAGCATTTAGATGGTCATTTAAAGTATCAAAATAGCAATAATAGACTAATCATGGGGAAGGCTTATGTTTAATTCATAGACATATTGCCCAAAGATCATGGTTGGATATTTCATATGTTTTCAAAACAATTTCTTAATCTAAAATCTATGTATTCATGTTTTGAAACAATTCAAACCAAGACTAGGTGTTAAAATGGATACTCTTATGATCAAAAACCTAGTAGTTTTTAAAGCTTATAGATTTTTGGCAAATACGTGGAAATATAATGATTTTTCATGAAAACCTATTTTTCACTGATAGATATACTTAAAAGAAATGGGTTCCCCAAATTTCATGATTTTTCGAATTTTTTGGAATTTTTAACGCATTTCTGAAATTTGGTCCAGAAATCAGAAATCCCGAAAACAGGTGTGATCATTAGTAATGAACCATCGTGATGACCTGAATATCAGACCAGTAAAGGCTGAATTCTGATTTTAAATCAACTTGTGGTATTTTCTTTCTATTAGACTTGATGCCATGTGCTTTTAACTTAGTGATAGTCTTTTTGATGGTGTCAAAGGGGGAGAAATAATTATGTTTAAGTTAATCATGTTAGGGGGAGAAATATATTGGGAGTTTCATAGATTAAGGGGGAGTTGCATGTTGCTATAAAATGTTTATGTTTACATGCATTCTTACCTTAGAAATTTATATCAAATATTTTTACCTAACTTAAACGGATTGCCACACATCAAAAAGGGAGAGATTGTTAGGGCAATCTCTTGTCATGATAAGGTTTTGATGTGTGTGGCAAAGGGTTTAAGTTAGTTTATAATGTTTATTTGATATGTGCGTTGAAGTCGTGCAGGACTTAGTAATTCGCACATGGAGCCATGGCGAGTATCACATCTCATGACTCGTGCCTTGAGTCGGTGAAGGATAGCTTTGCGGAAGCCGTGCGCTTGGAGCATCCGAGGGACCGTCGGACGAGGAGTTTGGAGTGAAGCAGGAGGAAGTAGACTTTGAGGCAAGAGACGCGAAGGAGCATTGCAGAGTCGTGCGCCTGATGCTGCCGAGGGACGTGGCCGCGAACGAAGAGAACTTCGAATGCGAGGGACTCCGAGGGATGAGAGTGAGCGATTGTAACCCAGGAAGGGGTAGCTCTTAGGTGAAACTTGGCCAGTTGGCCAAGTGTCGGATGAGTTTTTCCGACACCAGTCGACTGCCATGTCATGGCGATCGGCCGATCGATCGATGGGTCGATCGACCGGGTTTAAGTCACCGAATCAAGTTGATCACCGATCACGGCATGGGCAGCGATCGAGCGATTGATCACCGATCGATCGGGACTAGGCGCAATGATCGCCATGCGGCGCGGACAGATACTCGTAGCCGATCGGGGCCGATTACTAAGGTAGCGATGATCGTGAGGTCCATCAGTCGACTGCCAAGAGTTCCGTTGGACTACAACGGTCGGGATCCGACGTGTTCGGAGGCCGTTGTACGGCGCAATGATCGCCATGGGCATCGGTAGTGGCGGCTAACGGGAAGAAATCAGCCCTCTCTATAAAAAGAGAGGGTGTGAGCCTTTGAGAGGCTAATGCTTATGCTCTAAGTGATCTTCCTAGTGCCCCACAAGCTCTAAACTCTTCTTAATTGTTGTTACTCCATTCTTATTGTAAGAAGAGTGATCTTGATTGTAAAGGTTACCTCCACCTAGCTTGGTGTAAAGGAGAGACCAATAGTGATTTGCTTTGGAGGAGTGATTCACCTTGGACGAATCGGACCATGGATTAGTGGCGTAGCCGTGAACCACGTTACATCTTCTTTGTTAGCGTTTGTATTTTCATTTATTGCTTTGTCTTTATTGTTTATGCTTCCGCTTGCGCTAACGATTGTGTAGACGAGCAAACGAAAGAGAGAATTCCGACATCCATCATAAGAGGGCAATTCACCCCCCTCTAGCCGGCCGTTCGATCCCCTACACTGAGAATATTGATATAAGTTAGTCAAAAACATTGAAGTTTTCAATTATTTTGAACTATGTATGATTCTTGAAAATAATGAGTATTTTCATATAAAATTATTTTTTACCCATAGTATTTACATAAGTAATATCTACCTAAAGTTTCAAGATTTTTTTAAAATCATAGAATTAATTATGAATTCCCAAAATCTGATTAAAAAACTCTGATTTTTGGAATATTAGAAACCAGTCGACTGCCTCATAGAATAGTTGACTGGTACTAGGTTCAGTCAACTTATTACTAAAATCAATCGATTGTTATAGTTGTTTTTTGCTGAAAATATCAGATTGGCTAGTTAACCAAAACCCTAAGTATCCTAACCACTCCTAATGCTCTAATATGCTTAATTAAACAAGCATTAAAAGGGTGATATTTTCAGTGAAAATGATTAGGAGAGATAATTAAGATATGAATCTATTTTTAAGAGATGTTAAAGTTCAAGTTTGAATTTTTACCCTTACTTTTTGATTGTTTAGATTTCTAATATGCTTAGGAACTCTTCAAAGACATTGTTGGTGGAATGGTCAAAGGGACGCAAGCCTTTAGAGAGAGATTTTCCATCAGGATATGGTGGATGAATTTTGAATAGGGGGAAAATAAAAATTGCCTTTCATTGTGTGATAAGATTTTTGTCACTACGGAAAATGAAGGGATTCAAGATAAAGGTTTTTAAAAAAGGGAAGAATGAAGGATCTCATTGGAAAATGAGATATGAAAGTCCAAAGAGACTTTTAGATGTGTGCCAAAGGGGGAGAATGAAGGGTTTAAGTTAGGAAACTTTTATTATGATTTGGTATAAAAAAAGATGAGTTGGGATTATAGTCTAGCCTAACTTAAAGATATTATCAAACATCAAAAAGGTAGAGAATGATGGGGAGATTATTTGTTGGTGCAATCGACCCAGGTCACGATTAACTTGACTCGAGTTTGACTCGAGTAGTATTTTGATGTTCGACAAAATGTATAGAAATGTGATTGTCATGGAAAGTCCAAGAATGGTTCATGGAAATGGTAAACTCCATGTCATGGGTACTTGGCAATTGGAAAGTCCAAGCATGGGTCTTGGCAATTGGAAAATCCAACATGGAGTTGGCAAGAGAAGTCCAAGTGTGTGATATTGGCGGCGTAAAGTCCAAGCTGTAATCTTGGTGACATAAGTCCAATGTTTAGTGGCGTAAAATCCAAGTGTGTGTCTTGGTAGCATAAGTCCAAATGTACCTTGGCAAAGAAGACCCAGTTAATATGACAATAGCTGATGGAAGTACTTGAAGGCTAGTGTATGGATGAACAAGTCATGTATGACTTGGAGCGTGAGGCTGATGGAGGTGGCTAGAAGGCTTAGGTCAATCTAAGGGTTGTTGTATAAAGTATGAAGGGATCAAACTTGAGTTTATAAGTTGACTATGGTTATGGATCAATCAACTAACCGAGTGTTTGGCACTTGGTAGCCTAGTCAACATGGATTAGTTAACTGGGGTTACGAGCTATCGACTGGTCAAAAGTTGACTGATGCTCAATTATTGTTCTATGATCTTGGCAGTCGACTGCTAGGGTTCAGAAGTCGACTAGTCCATAGCAGTCGACTTCCATGAAGGGCAGTTGACTGATTTAAGTGGACACGAGTATAGAAGCTTTGGTAGTCGACTGATGAGTCGACTGTCAGGCCAGAAGTCGACTGCTAATAAGGGCAGTCGACTTCTAGTGTATCTGTTGTAGGATCTTCGGTGAGCACTAGAGGGGGGTGAATGGTGCGTTCATTCGTCGATGATGGAAATTGATCGCGTTTGTCTACAAAGCATATTATGCACAGTGGAAATAATAATAATGCTATACAAAATGCGAAAAACATAAATGAACAATCAACACACACACGATATAACATGATTCAGAACCTTAGGGTTCCTACTCCACGGATTGAGCTCAAATGAGCTCTAGAGATGGACACACCATTAAACAATAACACTCATTCTTGGTGACACACCAGAGGAGGAGAAACCTCTTACAAAAGATTACAAAAGTAATACAAGATAAAACAAGCAAATACAAAGTAAATAAAACAAAAGATGTAAAGAACACTTTACAAAAGCTTTTTTGAATGCTTGCTTGTTTGATTGCTTGAGCCGCATTTGAGGACCCTAACATGCACCAGCAAATCACTACAAATCACCCTAGAAATCACTGCCAAAAACTTCCCTTCGAGCTCCCTTTAAAGCTACAAATCAAGCTGATTTCTGCCTAATAGTCGACTGCTCCTGTAGCCATTGTCTCACAATGACTTGATCCATGCTGGACATGTTCTAACGGATAGACCATCAGTCGACTGCCAAACCCTATTAGTCGAGTGATGCACAAGAAGTCGAGCCGGTAGTCGAGCTTGCCTCGTGTCTATGTTATTTCCTCAACATTAGTCGACTGCCCTCCATGGCAGTCGACTGCTCATGGGCAGTTGAGGCGCCGGCTTGACTGGGGCTCTAGTCGAGGTGCCTTGTGTATGTTCGCCCGTAGTCAAGGCATGTCGAGGCACCTTGCGTCTGTGGCTGCAATTCAACCACAATCAATCGCCGATCGGCCATCACCGACCGATCGAATCAGTCGATCGATCGTTGTCGATCTACCGCTAAGTGTCAAAACACTTGACCAATCTCCTGGTCTATGACCACAGTCGACTGATACACCTCAAATATGAGGTTTAACCTATGATGCCCTCATACTTGCTAGATCACCCTTAGCGTAGACCTAATCCTTCTTGCCACCTCCATTAGCCTCACACCTATTGGATCCCTCCAAGTCATCCATGACTTGTTATTCAATACGCTATCCTTCAGGTGCTTCCATCGGCTATTGTCATGCTAATTTGGTTTGCACTGCTAAGGCACATTGAACTTATGCTGCCAAGACACACGCTTAGACTTTACTCTGCTAATCATTGGACTTATGCTGCAAAGACTCCACCCTTGGACTTTATGCCACCAATATCAACCCTTGGACTTCTCTTGTCAACCCATGTTGGACTTTACCTTGCAAAGACTCAAGATTTGACTTTCCTTGCCACGACCCATGCTTGGACTTCCCTTGCTAACCCATGTTGGAATTTCCATTTGCCAAGACTCAAGCTTGGACTTTCCCTTGTCAAGACCCATACTTAGACTTTCCACCATATGGTCAACCCCATGTCAACCTTATAGTCAATCCATTATTAAACAATGGTCAACTCATCATCAAACATCAAAACATATTATCAAAATAATACTCAGTCAAACTTGAGTCTGGTCAATCATAACCTGGGCCGATTGCACCAACAATCTCCCCCTTTTTGATGTTTGACAAAAACCAAATACCTTTGAGTTAGAACACTAACTCAATTCAATCTACTAAATTTTCCAAATTGGAAATTCCATTTTCCCTTAATTCTCCCCCTTTTTGACATACATCAAAAAGGCTCTCCCTAAGGGTGTCAATATCTTATATCCCAATGAGATCTTACAATCTCCCCCTTAGTCGAAAACCATCTAAGATGCCTTCACTATTCATAGTGATAAGTCCCATATCACTAAAGAGAGGCAATCCTCACTTTAAAAACTCAAAATATTCCCCCTCATGAGGAAGAATACATCCATCATCCCATGATGGATAACCTCCCCCTAAAAGTTTGCTCCCCCTTGACCATTGCACCAACAATGTCCTAGTAGTGTTCCTAAGCCTATAGGAACACTAACCCATCAAAATTAATGTTAAAAGTTTAAACTTGAACTTTCACACACCTTAAAATTGATACATCACCCAAACAACTCTCCTAATCCATATCCAATGGATTTTTAAACTTTATAATGCTTTCCAAAGCATATCCTAGGGTTAGGAGCAGTTAGGATAGTGTAACAAAGTTGAAATCAGGCTAAACAGACCTTATTTACCCGAAATCAGCATAGGCAGTCGACTAATCGTAACCCCAGTCGATTGATCAGTGTCAACTCGACTACCAAGTGTCAAAACACTTTACCAATCTACTGGTCCATGACCTCAGTCGACTGATACACCTCAAACATGAGGTTTAACTCAAGTATGATGCCCTCATACTTGCTAAATCACCCTTAGCCTAGACCTAAGCCTTCTAGCCACCTCCATCATCCTCATGCCTATTGGATCCCTCCAAGTCATCCATTACTTGTTCTTCCATATGCTAGACTTTAGATGCTTCCATCGGCTATTGTCATACTAAATTAGTCTACACCACCAAGGCACATTGGACTTATGTTGCCAAGATATACGCTTAGACTTTACGTTGTCAATAATTGGACTTATGCTTCCAAGACTCCACCCTTGGACATTACGCTGCCAATATTAACCTTTGGACTTCCCTTGCCAAACCATGTTGCACTTTACCTTGCCAAGACTCAAGCATGTACTTTCCATGCCACGACCCATGCTTGGACTTCCCTTACCAACCCATGTTGGACTTTCCATTTGCCAAGACTCAATCTTTGAATTTACCTTGCCAAGACACATGCTTAGACTTTCCACCATATGGTCAACCATATAGTCAATCCATTGTCAAACAATGGTCAACTCATCGTCAAACATCAAAACAAAATATCAAAACACTACTCGAGTCAAACTTGAGTTTGGTCAATCGTGACCTGGGTTGATTGCACCAATGGTTGTCGGATCTCATAGAGTGTCACATGTACACACCTCTACACATATCCACACGGACAAAAGGTGGAGAAGACCACTTAGAGTGTGCTAGCACCCTTGGAGGTCACGGCAATGGAGGAAAGGGAGAGAGCAAGAAGGGAGAGGGAAGAAGATGAAATCAATTCACCACTAATGCTTTCATTCAATCCTTGGTCGGCCACTTTGATGAGGGTTATAAACATCCATGTAACACCAAGAACCATGGCTCTTGGTCTCCCTCATGAGGTGGCACACCATGATGTGTCCATGATGATGTGGAACATCATCATTGTCTGACCCCTTTGCCAAGTCACCATGAAGTGGGATGTGGCCAAGTCAAACTTGACCCTTCATCTTCCCTCTCAAGTCAAGTCAAACTTGACCTCTTATCTCCCATGGTTGATCAAATCCAACCTTTGATTCAAGTCAATTTAATTTAATGAATCTATATTCATTAGTTTAAATTGACTCAATGAATCAAATCTAAATTAGATTCATTCAACACTTGAATCAAATTGAGTCCAACTCAATTAGTCTAATTTGGATTTCTCTTGATCCAATTTGGTTCCTCACATGAACCTAATCTTCTTGGTCTATCATATGAAACTAATCATCATCTAATTGCCCTTTGTGTGTGACCCTATAGGTTATTGTAACGTTGGCAATGCTCCTAAACTGATTTAGAAAAATAAGCAATGAGCGGTATCTAGCAACACATCATTGCTACCCAAGTAACAAGAATGTTGAGATCCAACATCACCTTTGTGACTACAAATTGTGACTCTCACAATATGTGACAATGCCCCTCTATCCTCGACATCTAGATTGATCAATTGAGGCATAGACTGTGTCATCCTCTGAACATTCTATATCTTAAACTCCAAGTAGACTCACTCTAATGAAATGAGCTCAATATCTCATATTGACCATCACAAGCCATATTATGAATTACAACATAATTTTATCCAATCACATTGGGGTTTTTGGGCCATGACCATCACAATATCATACATAATTCTAAATTTTGTATTTTACATAAATTTCTATAATTTTCTTATTTTCTTTTCAATTTTATGAGTCACATCTCCGCAACGGGCTCGCTAAGCGATTTTCGGGCGTGATCACGGGACAATGTCCCTTGCAGGGTTAGGGGCAGCGTCCCTTCTCGCAAAATGAATCTCGCAAGTGTACCATCTTATTCTTACAGTGCCTTAAGTCACTGTCCCAAAAGACTAAAGCAAGACTTTGTCGTTTCGGAGAGTTTTTCTCGGTGTTTGAAGCCTACAAGTGTCCAAACACTTGTTGCTTCGACTCTACAAGAAAAATACTCACAAAAAATATAAAATTAAGAAAATTACATAAACTTATAGATCTATATTTTTTCCGTATCTAATACAAAAATTACAAAACAAATATGTTCATGCTTCACACGTGGCTCTGATACCACTGTTAGACTCTCCGAGCCGTAAAACTGCTTTTTGTGATGCAGAAACCTCGGAAGCCGGCCACGGATCCATGCGAAGATAAATAAAAATTAATTCATGTACATGTTTAGAACACTACAAAAAAACATGAAATTGACGATGAACTTTGGCAAAGAAAATAGTTCGTTGCAAATCTGCAACGAATTTTGCGACGAATTTTATGTTTCATCACAAATTTGTAACGAAATTTGTAACAAAAAAAAATTGTTACAAAAATTTTAAAAATTCCAACATTTAATTTTTGTTGCAAAATTAGTCGCAAATTGGCGATGAAAATATTTTTTCGTCGCAAATTTGCAACCAAAATATATTTTTGTTGCAAATATCTACAATGAATTTTTTTCATAGCAAATTTCTGCAATGAATTCAAAATTCGTTGACGATTCTGCAACGAAAAAAAAAAATTGTTGCAGAATCTGCAATGATTTTTTTTCATTGCAGAATTCTACAATGAATTCAAAATTTGTTGCAGAATTCTGCAATGATTTTTTTTTTCGTTGCAGAATTCAAAAATGAATTTTTTTCATTGCAGATTCTGTAATGAATATAGGATTCGTCGCCAAATTGGCGACGAATATAGGATTCATCGACAAATTTGCGACGAAATTAGCGATGAAAAAATATTCATCGCTAAATTTCCCTTAATTATCCCGTCGAACCCAAACTCTCCATTTCCTCCGCGATTGCGCTCGTCCTCCTCCCGTCGCCTCCGTCCGTACGTCTCCCTCCTTTCCGACTCTCCCTTCTGGCGCCATCGCCGGAGCAGCGATGGCACTGCCGCATACGTGCTCGCGGCAAGTACTGCTGCCATGAGCTCGCACGGTGATCCTGTCGCGAGTTCGCAGCGGCATCGACCGCCGGAAGGTCGCACCCGGCGCGAGGTCGCGCCCGGCGCGAGGTCGTGCCCGGTGTGAGGTCGCGCCTAGCGCGAGTTCGTGCTCGGCGCGAGGTCATGCCTGGTGTGAGGTCACGCCCGATGCGAGGTCGTGCCCGACACAAGCTCGCGGTAGCACCTATCGTGTGGCGGCAGTTAGGTACTGTCGCGCGTACACGCGGCATGCAGGTGTTGCCGCGAGATCACGCGCGCCTAGCACGCACCGCCGCGAGATCGTGCATGGCTAGCAGGTGCCGCCGCGAGCTCGCGGCGGTGCTAGCTGTCACGCGTGCTCGAGGTGGTACTCCCGCACGCGCATGGTCGCGGCGCCGCCGCCGCGCATTCTTGCAGCAGCCGCGCGCGTGCCCTAGTGTGGCGGCATTATACGTAGTACGCCTGTCCACGCAGGCGCTGTGCACTTGCCCTCCCGGCCGCCACATGCGTGCCCACGCATGTTTCCTCATGCTCACAGCCATCGCGTGCGTGCCCTCCCTCGCGTACTGTAGCTTAAGTTGCGCCGTACGTACTTGCTGCACATTACGCGTGCTAATTGGTAGTTGTCGTGTGAATTCAAATGTTATTTAAATTAATTATATAAATCAATATATATATATATATATATATATATATATATATATATATATATATATATATATATATAATAGTGTGTCGTAATCTAAATACAATATTTTTTTTTCATAGGTTATCCTACTTTTAAGGTGTTCGTCAAGTGTTCATCTAGCCGTGAGCTCATCCGCACGTTGTTTCCATTTGGACAGGTACGCATGTTTGTAACATTAATTACAGTATTATTAATTTTCTTATAATTTTTATTGTTAATGTTTGATTTTAAGTAATTTAATTACTGTTAATAGATCATAATTGTTCGAAATGATATTATAATTTGCAATTAAATATCACACAAAATCATATTTAGTATTAGAAAATTTTAATTAATTAATGTTGAGTATAAATGTATGGTTAGATTGATATATATATGGATGAAGTTAATTTGAAAGAAATTAAAATTAATCGTTGATATAATTTCGAAAACAGGATCGATGGAGAGAGAACAAAGTTGGATGTATAAAAAGAATTTACCAGAACATCGTGGTTTAACCGATGAATTTATAATTGGGTTGGAACAATTTTTGATATTTGCTAATAATAATGTTGAGTTTATGGATGGAATAAATTAAGGTGTCCGTGCAAAAAATGTCATAATGGTAAATTTTTCCAATGTGATAAAGTTTGAGAACATCTTTGTAGATTTGGTTTTACGCCAAATTATTATAATTGGACTTGTCATGGTGAACTATTTATATTCGATGAAGAGGTTGGATGAAACATACAAAGGACAGTTAGTGGAGAGCAAGTATATTACGATCAATTCAATCCGTACCAGAGGATGATAGTTGATGCAGTTGGTCATAATTTGAATAGAGAACCAAATACGGCAAGTTCTAGTTATCCTCAAGCATATGAACACATGTATAATAATTATTCAACACCGTTGGAGGAGGTAGAAATTACTGGTGGTAATGAAAATGTGTACAATGAGCCATATATAAAATTTCAAGAAGTATTGAGAGCTACAGATGAACCCGTGTGGTCCGGTTGTGACAGTCACACACAATTATCTCTCACCGCAAGATTGTTGGATGTTAAAGTTGAGCATAATGTGTCCGAAGAATGTTTTAATGATTTTGTTCAAGTTATTGGATAAGTATTGCCGCGTGATCACATAATGCCGAATGATTTTTATAGTATGAAAAAACTTGTGAAAGATTTGGGTGTTCCGGTGCAAAGAATTGATGTTTGCAGAAATGGTTGCATGGTATATTGGGGAAATAATACATATTTAGAGACTTGCAAATTCTGTAGTCAATGCAGGTACAAGAGTACCACGAGATCAAATCGTAATAAACAATTAAAATCATTCAGACAAATATTCTATTTGCCTTTAACTCCTAGATTGCAAAGGCTTTATGCTTCGAAGGTGACTGCTGAACACATGACTTGGCATACAAATCATGAAATAGAGAATGGGCTAATGATTCATCCATTTGATGTAGAGGCGTGGAAAAATTTTGATCGAACATATCCTGAGTTTGCAAATGAGACCTGAAACATTAGATTGGGGCTATGTGCTGATGGATTTGCTCCATTTGGCAAATCAGAAAGAACATATTCTTGCTGCCCAATTATCGTAACTTCGTACAATCTTCCTCCTGGTATGTGTATGAAAACACCTTATATGTTTTTAACATTGATTGTGCCTGGCCCTCATAATCTGAAGAAGTTAATAGATGTTTACATGCAACCATTGATTGCCGAGTTGATCCAACTATGGGACGTGGGTGTTTCCACATATGATGTCCATACTAATAAGCTATTCACAATGAGAGCTACACTTCTTTCGACCATAAATGATTTTCCTACTTATGGGATGTTATCGGGCTGGAGTACTGTAGGGATTTTAGGATGTCCAATATGTATGGAGAGATCAAAGTCATTCAGATTGAAACACAGAAAGAAACCGAGTTATTTTGATTGTCATAGACAATTTTTACTGCCAAATCATAAATTCAGAAGAAATAAAGAATAATTTACTAATAATAGAATTGAAAGAACACCTCCACCATTGAGATTCACCGGTCAAATTTTATGGCAAAGAGTGCTTAACTTTCCATCTGTTATTGAAGACCCAAATGTTACAACATATGACTATGGAATTATGCATAAATGGACAAAATGGAGTATCTTTTGGGATTTACCGTATTAGCAGAGTAATTTGATTCGTCACAATCTTGATTTAATGCATATTGAGAAGAATGGTTTTGAAAATCTGATAAATACAGTGATGGATATAACTAGAAAAACAAAAGACAATCTGAATGCAAGAAAAGATTTGCGTCTCATATGTAAATGACCCACCCTTGATGTTGATGCAAATAGTAGGGGACCAAACCCGAAAGCAGTTTATACATTAAATAAGGATCAGAACGGATTGTTTGTGAATGGTTGAAATCATTGTGATTTCCTGATGGTTATGTCTCAAATCTTTGTAGATGAGTTGATTTGAAGGAATGCAAATTTATGGATTTTAAAAGTCATGACTGTCATATATTCATGGAAAGATTAATTCCTATTGCTTTGAAGGAACTGTTACCAAATTTTGTCTACGGTGCAATTACGGAATTAAGCATTTTGTTTCATGATATCTTCTTGACGATACTGAGTCATTCACACATGGAGACATTAGAGAGAGACATTTCGATTATTATGTGTAACTTAGAAAGGATATTTCCATCGATATTTTTTGATTCAATGGAACATCTTTTGGTTCACTTGCCATATGAGGCTAAAGTTGGAGGTCCTGTTCAATTTTGATGGATGTATCCGTTTGAAAGGTGAATTTTTTTGACTTTTTTCTCATTGTCATTTCATTTGGTCAAATTTAGTCTAATTTATTTGCTAATAAATTTTATTATATTACTCTTAGATTTCTCTATCACTTGAAAAGGAAAGTGAAAAATAAGGCTCATGTTGAAGCTTCTATTGTTAATGCATATATTGTGGAGGAAGTTACGACTTTTGCATCATATTACTTTGAACCTCACGTTCAATGCAAGAGTCGAATAGAAGGAAGAAACGATGAGGGTCCCATTGATCCAAATTTGAGGGCATTCTCAATTTTTAATTACCTTGGTCGACCAAGTGGATCTTGTACAAGTAGATACTTAACTGGTCCAGAGTGGCGGGCAGCCAATACATATATTTTATTGAACTGTCAAGAAGTAACACCGTATTTTGAGTAAGTATATAATAGGTATATTAAACATTTCATATATCATAAAATATTGTTCATGTTTTATTTAATTATATTATAGGATTTTTCAAACTCTATATTCGGAGCTTCCGGAGCATGAGTTTAATAATTTCTGTGATGAAGAATTTGCATAATGGTTCAAAAATTATGTAAGTAGTACATGATAGTAAATTTGATAAATCTTGTCTGATGACACATATTTATTTTACTTTAGGTTCTTGATAATCACAGTCACATTGAGCAAGACCTAATAAAATATCTATCATGGGGTCCAAATTCAATGGTTAAAACTTGGCCGACATATTTCATAAACGGAAATAATTTTCATACTCAAGCTTATGGAACTGGGAAAACTACAATGAATAGTGGAGTTTGTGTTCAGTCATCTATTTATGGGGGTGCAAGGAATAAATTTTACGATTTACTAGATGAAATTTTAGAGGCAGCGTATCCAGGCTCAGATTTGCGAGTTATTTTATTTATGTGTCATTGGTTTGACCCTATCAAAGGAATTAGGGTGCATCCACAGTTTAATTTGGTTGAAATTAACTACAAAAAAATATACAAGAGGTACGAACCATTTGTATTAGCACATCAAGCGATTCAAGTATTTTATGCTTTATATCCTAGTCTGAGACGAGACAAAAGTGATTGGTGGGTAGTTTGTAAAACAAAAGCACGTAATAAAATTGAGGAACATTGGGAAGACATAGCATATCAACAAGATGAAGTTGTCAATACATTTCATATCGAAGAGTATACTATTTCAACGTTACGAGATCCCAACGGCATAGTAATAGATGTTGATGCAAGTGAACTGAATGAGTATGAAGATGAAGATTTCAATGATGAGGATGAGGATGAGGATGACGATGACGATGATGATTATACGCATTGCCAAGTCGAAAATTTTATTATAGACTTCGATTTCTAATTATTGGTAATTTACTTTTATTTAAGTACCAATTATGTTTTAATTCACTGTGTAATTCGAAATTCTATAGATTTGATATACTAATGAATTATTTTTTTTAGGGTCATCCAGTTGCTATGAATATGGTAATATTTTCATATTGTTCCTATTAAAAATTTGATATGCAACTGTATTTTTTTTTCTATAATATTCTGCTAATAATCATGATTGTTAGTTTCGATGTGGCAGTCATAGACGTAGTAGTGATGGAAGATCACAGTCTTCCTCTGCTTCAGCACCCGCACATTCTGATGCTCTTGCAGGAAATGTGCCTTCCACCTCTTCCGCAGTTGAAGGATCCTCTGATTCTCAGCATATACCTGCTAATGTGTCTTTCCCAGTACAACAATCACTCGTGGAGAGGGAAGATACGAGAGAGTTTATATCTCTGCGCGGAGATTCGTAAGTATTCAAGTTTTAGAATATCTATATTTAATTTTTAATACAATATGTTTTTTATAAGTATATAACGGGGTTTGTTTTTGGTTTATGTTGGATTTACAAATTCTGTATATGTTATTCACGAGGTGAATAAAATAGTAAATAACCATTGGGGTGGTGCTTCTATGACTTATACAAGCACACCAGAAGAAATTAAAGTTCTATGGTGGAATGAGTTCAAGGTAACTTATTTCAATCATTTAGTATATGAAATTCAAGTTAATATAATCAATTTTTATTTTTCTCTACTGCAGCGGATATTTATTTGGGAGGAGAGTCAAATACTAGAGATTAGGAGGATTTTTAAGAAAAAGTTTGGTGATCATATTAGAAACATACTAAATCATGCCAAAACTAGAAATAAGAAACCGCACTGTATAACCGAGGAGAATTGGAATAAAATTGTTGCGCATTGGGGATCTGAGGAAAGTAAACAGAGGAGTGAACAGAATAAGCAAAATTAGAATTGTAACTCCGTTGTTATGTCTGCCACGTATGCAGGAGGATCCATAAATATCGATGAGCATAGACATCGATTGGTGAGTATTTTCAATTTATGGTTTTGTAATCTAATACTCACTAATTTATAAATATTAACTATTTAATTTGTTTAGGCCAAGGAGACGGGAACTGAGCCATTATTTATTGACACTTTCACCCGTACATTCCAAAAAAAAGGATAAAACATGGAGTGGGGAAAGAGCTAGAACAATAAAGGTGTGTAATTATAAAAATTTAATTTCTTATATTACTATTTAATTTTTTTTCTTTCACAATAAAAGAAATACGATGAACTTTCACAAAGAAATTCGGGTGCAAGTGATGATGGAGTCGAATCGGAGCCATCTGTTAGCAATATAAACTTATGGCTCGAAGCATCTGGAGGACCGAAAAGTGAAAGAATACTTGGATTTGGCTCTTTGAGCCGATCCTATAGAGTCCCTGGTGCTTCTTCTTCATCCTCTCCAGCATCAAAAGCCCAAGTAATTCAATTAACCGAAGAGGTTAATTATTTGAGAGAGTTACTAGCGCAGAAGGAAATTGAATCGAGAGAGAACGCTCAGAAAGTTCAAGACTTAAATGAAAAGATGAACGAATTTCAAAGGCAACAAATGTTTATTATGCAACATCTTTAGTTAACGTCTAACTCAAATCAACTTCCTCCTTCTGGCTCTGCTCCTTTGCTTGATCCCTATCATAGAGACAATGATGATGTATTTTTTGATGACGATGGTGATGATGGTGGTTATCTTTGACTGTATTTGTGAAAGTTTAATTTTTAGCTACTTGACTTATGATATATATGATATTTATGTTGTTATAAGTTTGTTGTATTTAAATGTTACCTGATGATAATGGTAGACCTTTGGATGTATTTGTTATATGTATAAATTTGTTTGATGTACATATTAATGTTTGTTGTATAATTTTGTTAATATTGTTATGTGTTTGTTGTAAAACAGAAAAAAAGAATAATTTAAAATAATTTTTTTTCATTTTTCTCCAGATTTGCAATGAAAATAAAATTTTCATTGCAAAATTATATGTATCAGTCGACTGATGTAAACAAGTAGTCGACTGATACTTGAGAAACTGCGCAATCCCGAATTATTTTGGGCATCAGTCGACTGGTAAACATTATTATTCAACTAATGTACTATAGCAGTTTACAGAACGCTTCATAGCCGACTGACCAGTCTACTACTCACTTGGCAGTCGACTGATGGATATGATCAGGCGACTTCTATACTATAGCAATTCACAGAACATCTGGTAGCCGACTGCTCAGTCCGACTGATCGCACAATCAATAGACTGATGAATACATCAGTTGACTGATAGTGAAATTTTTTGCGACGAATATTTCTTTTCGTCCCCAAATTAACTACAACAAAAAAAATTCATCACCAAATTTAATTTTATTTGTTAATTATGTTCATGAGATTTTGGCGATGAATATTTTTTTCGTAGCAAATTTTGTGACGAAAAAAATATTTCGTCGCGAAATTTCATTATGTTTGGTGGAGATGTATACGAGAGTTTTGCGACGAATAAATATTTCGTCGCAAATTCGGCAATGAAAAAATTTATTCGTCGCTAATTTGGCATCAAAAGTATAATTCGTCGCCGAATTCGGCGATGAAAATAATTATTCTTCGTCGAATTCAAAACGACAATAATTATTCGTCGTCGAATTCGACGACGAAAAGTATTATTAGTCGCAAAAATTTGCGATGAATCTTATTTTCGTCACTAAATTGGCGACGAAATATTTATTTATCGCCAAATTTGGCAACAAATTTTGCAAAGAAAAATTTTTTCGTTGCAATTTGGCGACGAATTTTATTTTTTCGTTGCAAAATTTAGCGGCGAATTATTTGCAGCGAAAATTTTTGTGTTACAAATTTCGTTGCAAAAAAATTTTGCAACGATTTTTTTTGCAAATTTCATTCCAAAATTCATCGCCAAAACCATTATATTTGTAGTGAAAAAACTAGATCTACATTAGATCTACATGGAAGAGTGTTACCCTTGTAGCGATGCCCTTCGCTTATCCCACACGTCCAAACGATTGCCGGATCTCGTAGAGTGTCAAGTGTACACTCCTCTACACGCATCCACACAGACAAAAGGTGGAGAAGACCACTTAGAGTGTGGTAGCACCCTTGGAGGTCATGACAATGGAGGAAACGGAGAGAGCAAGAAGGGAGAGGGAAGAAGATGAAATCAATTCACCACTAATGCTTTCATTCAAACCTTGGCCGCCCACTTTAGTGAGGGTTAAAAACATCCATGTTATACCAAGAACCATGGCTCTTGGTCTTTCTCATGAGGTGGCACACCATGATGTGTCCATGATGATGTGGAACATCATCATTAGCCGGTCCCATGCCAAATCACCATGATGTGGCATTTGGTCAAGTCAAACTTGATCTTTCATCTTCCCTCTCAAGTCAAGTCAAACTTGACCTCTTATCTCCCATGGTTGATCAAATCCAACCATTTGTTTCAAGTCACTTTAATTTAATGAATCTCAATTCATTAGTTTAAATTGACTCAATAATCAAATCTAAATTAGACTCATTCAACACTTGAATCAAATTGACTCCAACTCAATTAGTCTAATTTGGATTACTCTTAATCCAATTTGGTTCATCACATGAACCTAATCCTCTTAGTCCATCATATGAACCTAATCTACATCTAATTGCCCTTTGTGTGTGACCCTATAGGTTCTTGTAATGTTGGCAATGCTTCTAAACCGATTTAGAAACATAAGCAATGAGTGGTATCTAGCAACACATCATTGCTACCCAAGTTACAAGAATGTTGAGATCCAACATCACCTTTGTGACTACTAATTGTGACTCTCATAATATGTGACAATGTTCCTCTATCCTCGACATCTAGATTGACCAATTGAGGTATAGACCATGTCATCCCTGTACAATCTATATCTTGAACTCCAAGTAGACTCACTCTAATCAAATTAGCTCAATATCTCATATTGACTCATTTGGGCATGGCCATGCACTTAGTGGTCTCACTCAATCAAGAATCATGATGTCACTCCTGTCATATAGGAGGGATAGATCTCATCTACATCACTCACATCCCTTCACATAATTTGTTACATACCTAGTAATCGCCTTTATAGTCCACCCATTTACGGGTGATATTTGACAAAATCAAAGTATGCAACTCCTTATGTAGGGAACCATGGTGACTTTAGGTCCAAGGACTAATAGTCATTCTAATAGTCACATGAGAAAGTATATGACACTCATATAACGATTCACGATACTTTCTCATGGCAGGTCATTCAGTATACATTCTCCAATGCATACCCATGTGTCAACATGATATCTCATATCCATGACTTGTGAGATCAAGTCATCAAGTTGACCTACATGCTAGTCTCTTCGCATTAACATTGTCCCTGAATATTAATACTTGACTAGCAATGATTAAGAGTTGTGTTCTCTATATCATCTCATTATCGATTCTGTAAAATACTGAAAAATAATAATAATAAAAATAAAATCTTGGATAATTGGGAGATTACCTTATGAAATTTTCTAGGAATTTTTAGAAATTTTTCTGGATTTAAACGGAAGTTTTATGAATATTTTATGGGGATAAAACAGATAGGCTTTTGTAAAGCCTATTTAGACTATCTATGATTGAGGAATTAATTGATTTAAATGCCAAACGTTATTTTCCTCTTCGTTCGTTTCCCCGACTTCTCTTCTCCTCATTTCCCCGATCGTGTCGACTTCCTTCTTCCTCCCAACTTCTCACGCGCAGTCGCAAATCTTCCGTCGTCGCTCCACTCGCCTGATCTCCGCCCTATCTTCACCTGAGCCAAGCGATCTCCGTCCTATCTTCGTCGGAGCCAGTCGATCTCCGCCCGAGCCCGTTGCCGCCGTTGATTGCCGCCTCCTCGAGCTGTTCGTCGCACACCCTACTATACTGCCATCGTGCCGGTCGTCGTCGCCACGCTGCAAGATGGATCCACTGTCACTGTGAGTTGGAAGGATTGCTGTCGCCGCCTCTTCTCTTCGATGGCGTCTTCGGCCTTCCAGATTTCGTCGGCGTCACACCGATAGCACCGCCAGCTTCTTCCTCTCTTCGCTGATCCAAGGTGCTCGGCATCTCTTCTTCTTGATCTCTCCGGTCTTGAGGATTAGGGCTGGACCTCCACTGCTGATGGACAACGCCGACACCAAATCAGATCCTCTGTCCCTTGAGTTCAAGGATCGGTTGGAGTCAGGTGAGTAGGGGTTGTTTTCTTCCATCTTGGATGAGATATAAAGTCAAGCTATGATTTTGTTTCCGATTTAGCTTGATCTGTTGAAATTGAACAAGGACTGTGGTTGATGATGTGTCGGCAGATGCCTAGTTAGGGATTCCATAATGAGATAGAAAGATGGGAAGGAGGGGCACGGTCTGATCGGTTGCATAGTGCATTTGATCACTCGGGATCCATCTTGTTCCTTGGCTATTTCTGTAAACATCGCAACCATCTGCACCTCAGTGAACAACAACAACCATCGTGTGTTTTGGTGGCAATGCAACATCGGTGTTGTTCAACAGCTTTTCTCAGTCGATCGTGAGAGTTATACCCGATGATCTACTCTCACATCTATGGGTAACTTCTTAACCGTCTTGTTGTTTCTTAGATTACAGATTTTTGTGTGTTTTGGACAGGGATTTGGGTTGTTTCGCGTGTAGAAAGGATAAGGCAGACCATTGTGGGGTTTGTCTCCAATTCAATTGATTGGACTTCGGTCTGATTGAAGCAGGGAGCTAGGTAAGCTCGGATTTGAATAATTGATAGATGTGAGCTATGTTCTACAGTTAATTGTTAGTTCAGTAAGTAATTGTTAATGAATTTTATAGGTGTAGATGGTTATGTGGTTGGGTTCACTGGTATGGACGAATGAGGTAAATTGATTCAGATTGAGTGCTGTTAGTGTTAGTTATAGCCCTAGAACCAATCATGTGATGGTTGAATAGGGAACATTTTGTATCATATTCTATAAAGGCAAAGAATTGGTTATTATATTTACGTCTTGCTTGTGCCAGCTAAATTAAATATAATAATGCCCTAGAAAAGTAGGTTCTTATCTACAGCACATCAATTGGCAGAATTGATTATGAGAGGCTGTAGAGAATACTTTCCTAAATGTTCCTAGTCAAGTATTAATATGCAAGGGCAATATTAATACATAAAGACTAGCATGTAGGTCATTGATGACTTGATCTCACAAGTCATGGATATATGATATCAAGTTGACACATGGGTATATATTAGAGAATATATACTGAATTGACCCGCCATGAGAAAGTTTCATGGATCGTCATATGAGTGTCAGAAACATTCTCATGTGACTATTGGTATGAATAGTCCTCAAACCTGAAGTCACTACGGTTCCCTACATAAGGAGTTATGTACTTTGGTATCGTCAAACGTCACCCGTAACAGGGTGGACCATAAAGGCGATTACTAGGTATATAACAAATTATGTGGAGGGATGTGAGTGATGTAGATGGGATCTATCCCTCCCATATGACGGGAGTGATATTTGTGGGCCCCTTGATTGAGTAGAACTACTAAAATGTATGGTCATGCTCGAATGAGTCAATATGAGATATTGAGCTCATTTGTTTGAGTTAGTTTACTCAGGGATCAAGAAACACATAGATTGTTCGAGGATGACACGGTCTATGCCTCATTGGTCAATCTGATATCAAGGATAGAAGGACACGGTCATACATTATAGTAGTCACGGAAAGGTTAGTCGGATCTTGACTTATTTCGTAACTTGGGTAGCAATGATGTATTGCTAGATGCCGCTCATTGCTTATGTATCTAAAAGAGTTTAGATCCACTGCCAACGTTATGAGAGCCTATAGGGTCACACACAAAGAGCATGATGATTAGAAGAATTAGTGCATTCTAGTTTGACTAGAATAATTTGGGAATAAGCTTAAGTACAAAATGGTTTTTGGACTTTAAGCTTAATGAGAATTTTAGCTTGTTGATTTAATGAGATTAATTCAATATGCTAAGCTTATTAATTTAATAAGATTAAATAAATATGTTATCATGATAGCCTAAGCTTAATTGATTTAATAAGATTAATTCAATATGTTACCTTATTGATTTAATGAGATTAATTCAATATGATAACATAAGCTTATTGAATTAATAAGATTAATTCAACATGCATGAATGCCACCTAAGCATGCCACATAAGCATGCCACCTAAGCTTGATGAGGTGGAAGGAGACAAAGGGTTTTGACCTTTGGAATTTCTCCACATGTGGCCGGCCAAACAAGGAGTGTATTATTTTTCAATGCAATTGATTGCATTGAATGTGATAGGAGGTGAAAGGTTTTTTCAATCCTATAAAACACTCCATGGGGTGGCCAACCAAATTGGTGGAAGCTTGAGGCTTGGAGAGAGCTTGGTGGTGAGAGGCTTTGGTTGTGTGTCTTTTGTGAGTGTAGGCTAGCAAGAAGAGTGGTCTTCTTCTTCCTTTCTCTTTTTCCCTACCTTCCTCTCCTTTAGGGACTTCTCTAGCAAGAAGTAAAGGAGAGCTCTTCTAGTTTCTTTTGTGAGACAAGAGCTTGCTCGTGTGGATGCATATAGAGGCACGGACATTTGAACGTGCTAAAAGATCCAACAAACCCAAGAAGAAGCGGGATTAAAAAGGGCACGCAACAAAGGTAATATTCTCCTATAAGATAAGTTTTTTTTTCTTTTAGAGAAATTTATTTTTTTTGTACGAGGTTTTCTTTCGCAAGGATCACTTGGAAGGGATCCTATTTTTTCGTTGTGCATATGCTATTTTGCATAAAAAAAAATCCCTACAGTGGTATCAGAGCCACTTGCAAAAGATCGTATAAAAAAAATAGGTTTTCTCTATTTTATATATGATATAGAAGTAGGATAAATTTTATTATGAGTTGATAATTGCATTAGCAATTTTTCAAACATAATAAAATATCCGATGTCTTTTAAAAGTTAAAATTGACATGGTGCATGGTTATGGCCTAGTCTCAAAAAGTTTGTGAATGTGTGTGTTGTAATTCTTAATACGGCCTGCGTGTCGTGCCTTTCTCCTAAAATTCTTGTTGTAAAATTAGTTTTAGACTCGAATGTAACTCGAGTATTTCTCCTTTTGTAATATACAAAATAAAGATGAAGGGTCCATTGGAAGATGACGTTACAAGGAGGAAGTCAACAACACAAGACAACCAAAAGGAAGCACTTGGGAGAAGATGCTATCCCTAGGTTGACCAATCAATCTTTTCATTGGCTTGAGAAGATTGTAGAATAAGGGCCATAACCATGCCACGCTTAGTTTAATATGTATGTGATGCATGTTAATTTAGCTTATATGTGATGTATGCTAATATGTATGTGATGCATGTTTAAGATTATTTCTTAATAAGTCAAAAATGATATGCCTACCAAAGTTTGGTACTCACTACTTCCTCGATCATTTGTTGTTGGGTTTGCCAAAGCAAAGCAATGCATTTTATCTTGGAAGAGTGCGAGTGGACAATCATGATGTCCCGCTATCAAACTTGGTTAAGACTTAATTAAGTTTTTCTTAATTAATTAAGAAAGTAGAGACATATATTAGCTTTGAACATAAGTTTTAAAAATTAGTTTTGTGTGATTTCCGAACATCAGCTTTGTCTTAGAAAGTGGTCGTTGCTCCGATATCAAAGAAGGCCTCTGTGCCTCGCCACGACCTGGAAGCTGGTTTAGGAATAAGCACTAAACTAATCTAAACTTAACCAAAGCTATTAAAGAGTTACATCAGATGTAATTGGCAAAAGATTGCCTACCTAATCATACTACGTCTTGGGCGATTAGCCAAAGCTAACTCAAGACGAAGTATGATGTGGATCTTTATCCCATATAAATTTATAGCTAAATAGAAGCTAATGATGTAAGCAAAATGTGTTTGCCTACATCAATGATTAGCTCATATCAAAGCTATGAGAATTTAGTGGGAGCCTCATTTAATTAAAGGCCTAATTAAATGACTTAGGTATGATACTTAATTTTGCATTTTAATGTTGTAGATCACCATGTCATCTAACACGACACACCCCCTCAACTTGCGATCTGTCCTTGAGAAAGACAAGCTCAATGGAGCTAACTTTCTAGACTGGTATAGGAACTTGAGGATTATCCTCAAGCAAGAACGTAAACTGTATATCCTAGAGCAGTCTGTCCCTGAAACACTCGCCCCTGCGGCCACTCGTGCTGAAAAGGATGCTTATAAGAAGCATTAAGATGACGCATTAGATGTGTCATGTCTTATGCTTGCCACCATGAACTCTGAGCTTCAGAAGCAACATGAGAACATGGATGCCTATGGTATGGTTGAGCATTTGAAACAACTATATCAAGGACAAGCTAGGCACGAGCATTTTGAAGTGTCTAAGGCTCTTTTTGCATGCAAGATGTAAGAAGGAACACCTGTAGGAACTCACGTACTTAAAATGATAGGGTACGTTGAGAACCTTGAAAGACTAGGTTTTCCACTGAGCCAAGAATTGGCAACCGATGTTATCCTGCAATCATTGCCAGAAGCATATAATCAATTCATCATGAATTATAACATGAATGAAATTGATAAGCCTTTGCCTGAGATTCTCAGCATGTTAAGAACTGCTGAACTGAATCTCAAGAAGAAAGTTAGTAACGTACTAATGGTCAAGAAGGGCAAAGGTAAGCGCAAAGGCAAGGGTAAGACCCAAGCCAAAGGCAAGGACAATTCATCCACTTCAAAGGGTAAAGGCAAAGTACCTAAGGAAGGGGACTGTTTCCATTGCGGTGAGACTGGACACTGGAAGCGGAACTGCAAAGTCTACCTTGAGGAAGTAAAGAAGAAAAGAAGTGGGACTTCTGCCTCAGGTATACACGTTATAGAAGTTAATCTATCTATTTCTTCTACATGTGTATTAGATATCGGATGTGCATCTCACATTTGTACTAATGTACAGGGACTGAGAAATAGTAGACTAATGGCAAAGGGCGAAGTGGACCTACGAGTAGGCAATGGCGCAAAAGTTGCTGCTGTAGCTGTAGGAACATATTCTTTGTCTTTGCCCACTGGGCTTATCTTAGAACTAGAGGAGTGCTTTTATGTACCTGCATTAACGAAGAACATAATTTCTGTATCTTGTTTAGACAAGAAAAACTTTTCTTTTATAATAAAGGACAAATGTTGTTCCATTTATTTGAATGAAATGTTCTATTGTAATGCACCACTTATGAATGGTCTCTATGTTCTAGATTTAGAAAACCCAATTTATAACGTAAATACCAAACAGTTCAAATCGAATAATTTGAACCAAACATATCTCTGGCACTGTCGCCTAGGTCACATAAATGAAAAATGCATATCCCAACTCCATAAAGATGGATTATTGGACTCATTTGATTTTGAATCATATGAGATATGCGAATCTTGTCTTTTAGGAAAGATGACTAAAACTCCATTTAGTGGACATGGCGAGAGAGTGACGGACTTGTTAGGACTCATACATATTGATGTATGTGGCCCTTTCAATGTCGAAGCCAGAGGAGGCTATAAGTACTTTATTACTTTCACTGATGATATGAGTAGATTTGGCTACTTATATTTGATGAGACATAAGTCAGAATCCTTTGAAAAGTTCAAATAATTCAAGAATGAAGTACAAAACCAACTTGGTAAGCGTATTAAGCTACTTTGATCAGATCGAGGTGGTGAATACCTTAGTCAAGAGTTTCGTGATCACCTGGCTGAGTGTGGGATAATATCCCAACTCACTCCACCTGGAAAACCACAATGGAATGGTGTATCTGAGAGGAGAAATCATACTCTATTAGATATGGTACGATCAATGATGAGCCAGACTGATCTACCTACTTCCTTTTGGGGTTTAGCTCTAGAGACAGCCGCTTTCACACTTAATCGCGTCCCATCAAAAGCCGTAGAAAAGACACCATATACTTTATGGACTGGGAAGAGTCCCAAAATGTCTTTTATAAAGATTTGGGGTTGTGAAGCTTATGTTAGACGTCAAGTCTTAGATAAACTAGGACCCAAATCAGATAAGTGTTATTTTGTAGGATATCCCAAGGAAACTAAGGGATATTACTTTTTCAATCCCACACTTGGCAAGGTGTTTATTGCCAAAAATGTTGTCTTTCTAGAAAGAGAATTTATTTCTAGAAAAACTAGTGGGAGTAAAATTCATCTTGAAGAAATTCAAGATGAAGATAACACTAAGGCTTCGATGGAAAATGAACAGGAACCACAAAGTGTTGTGGATGAGGAAATTGTTGCCCAAAGAGTTATGGAGCAAACACCTGTTCAAATAGACCAACCTCTTCGTAGATCTAATAGGATCCGTCGTCAACCCGAGAGATATTCTTTTCTCTTGACTGACAATGGTGATGTATTGCTTGTCGATCCTGACGAGCCTACATCCTATAAAGAAGCTATGATGAGCCCAGATTCCGAAAAATGGCTAGAGGCCATGAGATCCGAAATGGAATCCATGTACACTAACCAAGTATGGACTTTGGTTGATCCACCTGAAGGGGTAAAACCCATTGGGTGTAAGTGGATCTTTAAAGTAAAGACTGACATGGATGGTAATAAGCATACCTTTAAAGGTAGATTAGTGGCTAAAGGATTCAAACAAATTCATGGTATTGACTATGATGAAACCTTTTTACCAGTTGCGATGCTTAAATCCATTCAGATCATACTTGCTATTGCAGCCTACCACGATTATGAGATCTGGCAGATGGATGTCAAAACCGCTTTTCTGAATGGAAAGCTACTCGAGGATGTGTACATGACACAGCCTGAGGGTTTTGAAGATCCAAAGCATATTGGAAAGGTATGCAAACTGCAAAGGTCCATTTATGGACTAAAGCAAGCCTCTCGAAGCTGGAATCTTCGATTCGATGATGCAATCAAGGAGTTTGGTTTCATCAAGAATGAAGATGAACCTTGTGTATACAAGAGAAATAGTGGGAGCACAGTTGTATTTCTTATCTTGTATGTAGATGATATACTTCTCATCGGAAATGATATTCCCTCACTCCAGTCTGTGAAGATGTGTTTAGGGAATTGTTTCTTGATGAAAGAAATAGGTGAAGCTGCATATATTCTAGGCATCAAGATCTATAGAGATAGATCTAAAAGATTACTTGACCTAAGTCAGAGTACATACATTGATAAAGTGCTAGATCATTTTGCTATGCAAAATTCCAAGAAAGGATTTCTGCCTTTATCACATGGTGTGAGTCTTTCGAAGACTCAATGTCCCTCTTCTAAGGAGGAGAGAGATCGCATGGATAAGATCCTTTATGCATCTACTATAGGGTCTATCATGTACGCCAGGCTTTGTACTCGTCCTGATGTCTCTTATGCTTTGAGCATGACGAGTAGATACCAGTCGGATCCAGGTGAAAGTCACTAGATAACAGTCAAAAATATTCTTAAATACTTACGAAGAACGAAAGAATATTTCCTGATATTTGGAGGCAATGAGGAGCTAACTGTAAAGGGTTACAGTGATGCAAGCTTCTAAACAAACAAGGATGACTATAGATCGCAATCGGGGTATGTGTTTTGCCTGAATGGTGGAGCTGTTAGCTGGAAGAGTTCGAAGCAGGACACAGTTGCTGATTCTACAACAGAAGCCGAGTATATTGCTGTGTCTGATGCAGCAAAGGAGGTTGTTTGGCTCCGCAAGTTCATCAGTGAACTTGGGGTAGTTCCTAGCATTGCAGATCCAATAGACCTCTATTGTGACAACAATGGGGCTATTGCACATGCTAAGGAACCTCGATCACATCAGCGGACCAAACACATACTGCGGCGCATCCATCTCATTCGAGAGATCATTGATAGAGGAGATGTGAGGATATGCAGAGTACCGACAGAAGCTAACATCGCAGATCCATTGACCAATGCTTTGGCACAGAGGAAGCATGATGGTCACACTAGGTCACTAGGTAACAGATATTATAGTGATTGGTACTAGTGCTAGTGGGAGATTGTTAGTTATAGCCCTAGAACCAATCATGTGATGGTTGAATAGGGAACATTTTGTATCATATTCTATTAAGGCAAAGGATTGGTTATTATATTTACGTCTTGCTTGTGCCAGCTAAATTAAATATAATAATGCCCTAGAAAAGTAGGTTCTTATCTACAGTATATCAATTGGCAGAATTGATTATGAGAGGCTGTAGAGAACACTTTCCTAAATGTTCCTAGTCAAGTATTAATATGCAAGGGCAATATTAATACATAAAGACTAGCATGTAGGTCAATTGATGACTTGATCTCACAAGTCATGGATATATGATATCAAGTTGACACATGGGTATATATTAGAGAATATATACTGAACTGACCCGCCATGAGAAAGTTTCATGGATCATCATATGAGTGTCATAAACTTTCTCATGTGACTATTGGTATGAATAGTCCTCAAACCTGAAGTCACTACGGTTCCCTACATAAGGAGTTATGTACTTTGGTATCGTCAAACGTCACCCGTAACAGGTGCTTCGTTCAGTTGCGTATTGCTGTGTATGTTTACCCTGAACGTGTAGTTGTGTAGTAGTCGGGAGGAATAATGCCAGGTATGGCCAGAGTGATATCTGTGGGCCCCTTGATTGAGTAGAACTACTAAAATGCATGGTCATGCTCGAATGAGTCAATATGAGATATTGAGCTCATTTGTTTGAGTTAGTTTACTCAGGGATCAAGAAACACATAGATTGATCGAGGATGACACGGTCTATGCCTCATTGGTCAATCTGATATCAAGGATAGAAGGACACGGTCATACATTATAGTAGTCACGGAAAGGATAGTCGGATCTTGACTTATTTCGTAACTTGGGTAGCAATGATGTATTGCTAGATGCCGCTCATTGCTTGTGTATCTAAAAGAGTTTAGATCCACTGCCAACGTTATGAGAGCCTATAGGGTCACATACAAAGAGCATGATGATTAGAAGAATTAGTGCATTCTAGTTTGACTAGAATAATTTAGGAATAAGCTTAAGTACAAAATGGTTTTTGGACTTTAAGCTTAATGAGAATTTTACCTTTTTGATTTAATGAGATTAATTCAATATGCTAAGCTTATTAATTTAATAAGATTAAATAAATATGTTATCATGATAGCCTAAGCTTAATTGATTTAATAAGATTAATTCAATATGTTACCTTATTGATTTAATGAGATTAATTCAATATGATAACATAAGCTTATTGAATTAATAAGATTAATTCAACATGCATGAATGCCACATAAGCATGCCACCTTAGCATGCCACATAAGCATACCACATAAGCATGCCACCTAAGCTTGATGAGGTGGAAGGAGACAAAGGGTTTTGACCTTTGGAATTTCTCCACATGTGGCCGGCCAAACAAGGAGTGTTTTTCAATGCAATTGATTGCATTGAATGTGATAGGAGGTGAAAGGTTTTTTCAATCCTATAAAACACTCCATGGGGTGGCCGGCCAAATTGGTGGAAGCTTGAGGCTTGGAGAGAGCTTGGTGGTGAGAGGCTTTGATTGTGTGGCTTTTGTGAGTGTAGGCTAGCAAGAAGAGTGGTCTTCTTCTTCCTTTCTCTTTTTCCCTACCTTCCTCTCGTTTAGGGACTTCTCTAGCAAGAAGTAAAGGAGAGCTCTTCTAGTTTCTTTTGTGAAACAAGAGCTTTCTCATGTGGATACATATAGAGGCACAAACATTTGAACGTGCTAAAAGATCCAACAAACCCAAGGAGAAGCGGGATTATAAAGGGCACGCAACAAAGGTAATATTCTTCTATAAGATTAGTTTTTTTTTTCTTTTAGAGAAATTTATTTTTTTTGTACGAGGTTTCCTTTCGCAAGGATCACTTGGAAGGGATCCTATTTTTCCGTTGCGCATATGCTATTTTGCATAAAAAAGATCCCTACAGTTAGGTGGACAAGGGGATTGTGCTATTGAAGCATAACCAGGTGAGTTTGATCTTAATGCTTGATGTAGATAATGGGATGAGATTAAATCACTAAAGGATTAGGTGTTAAATTCGGTATTAGATGAAGCCAACACTTAATTAAATCTGTATGCTATTGTACAACACTTTGATACGAGGCAGATTCATGGATGGGAATACAATCAGCATGAACTACATATCAAGTGGGTAATTTCCTACCTGGTCCGGGTAGATGTATTGCATTCAGATTTAGTCATAGATATAAGCATGTTAGGTGTTCATATTACCTTGACCCTGCTCTTATTATCGTATGCTTGACCTTTTCATTGGATTTATTTATGCTCAATTGTTGATATCACATATACCCTATCATGATTTAGGAGTTATAGATGTGATGTAAATTGACCTAGATATTTAGTAGGGTGTAAATGTCAGTACGGGTGATGACCCAATTTATAAATTGGCAAAAAGGTCATCTGTGGGTAGGTAATGCCCTAAATGTAGGATTTACTTCAAATACCTGTATGTTGCATACTGTTACCAACCATGAGTTGTGTAATAGTTAAGTGAAGGGTGATTAGTGTGTCGCTGCGAACCGGTGGTCCTAGCTTGGTATGATTAGTCGAGTACGACTCTCTACAGGATAGAGAGTTTGTCGATCAGTCGAGTACGACTCTCTACAGGATAGAGAGTCCGTCGATCAGTTGAGTACGACTCTCTACAGGATAGAGAGTGTATTGATCAGATGGGTACGACTCTCTGCTGAACAGAGAGTCTGTGGTAGATGGTTGTACTAGTGACAGCATACTCATGTCATATGCATGCATTCTGACGACATAGTCTCCCTTGGGGTTGAGAGAGTCGTCAGTCATCTTGCCTCCCAGAGCACTCCCCCAGGAGTAACTGGTGTGAGGGCAGAGCATCTGTTGTGCCGCACTCTACCACTATAGACAGTGGTAGTTGGAGTTACCTGCAGTTGTCCTGGGTGCGTGGTACTCGACCACTCATTAGTAGTGTTAGTCGGAGTGGCCAGCAGCAGGGACCCCAGTTGTGTAGCGAGCTCTTTATGCTGATATGCTACTTGATCATACTTCCCACTCGGCCACTCTATAGTAGTGGTTGGTGTGAGTTGGGACAGTTATCATGTCGTGCCACCTAGGCCACACTGGGGTTGTGGTGGCGAGTAGGGGTGAGAAGACATGACCATGCATGTTGCATTGCCGTATATTATGGAGCTTTGCATATTATCATATATATATACATATATGTATGTATATATATATATATATGGATTGTTGAGATTAATATATATATGGATACAGTCTATATATATATGATTATTGTGATGTTACATTTGATTGTACTATGCTTGCTGCATTTGGGTGTACATCATATTCATGCATGTCTCTGGCATTTGTTATACGATTGTGTTGGATACTTGTATGGGTTGTACAGACCATTAGATACCTTGACCTGTAGCTAGAGTATATTGTGAGTTGATATACTCTTCCTGTTATATATATATATGTTGGATATATGTTCAGGTTGGATCAGAGTAGCGTAGCAGACTTCAGGTATGTCTGCATTTTTATGTTGTTTATTTGGTTAGACTATATATGCTTGTATTTATATACTATGCTGATATACCTGTTGTACCTCTAGAGTATGTTGTTGAAAATACATGTGATATGGCATATATACATGTTTTTCTATTACCTGCTGAGTTTTACTCACCACCCCCCACGGATCCTGGATTTTTTTTTCGCCCATGTAATAGGTAGAAGACTTCGTGACAGCTTGGAGCACCGGTGGCTGACATCTCATCTCACCTCCGAGACTCCCGTGTGTATTTGGGCTTTCTGTCCGTTGTGTATCGTATTTTGGAGTTTTCATGATGTACATGTTGTATATTTAGATTTTTGTCGAAGTTTTGTATTGTTGTGATGTGTTAGTCATACCCATATGCATGTGTAGGATTGTATTGTTGTTGTATCGTTTCCGCTGTGTGTAGTTGTTTTGATATATATATACTGTTGTGGTTTGGTATATTTTTATATATTGTTGTCATTGTGGGCCTACGGGCCTTGTATTAACCCGAAATATTGCCACGTACAGGGGAGATGTCGTCCGTTTGATTTTCGGCTCGGCATGCTCTCGAGGCGTGACAACTTTAGTGGTATCAGAGCACAAGGTTCTACGATGCCATACAATGTTGTTTTTGAGTCGAGTCTTGGATTCTCGGGAGTCGATTTATTCGATTTTGGTTTTTGAGATGAGATGGACAGCGGCCTGAGCTCCAAGCAGCACGAGGTAAGAATTCCTGAAAACTTATGGTTTAGTAGATATTTATCTAAACTTGATCAGTAGGTGTATACCGTAGAGTTATGACACCTGTGCAGACATATAGTAGGGGTCGTCCACCGAGGCGACCAACAGGAGTGACCTTTAGGGTTTATACTCTCGGTTATGTTGGTTATGCATTTAGATGCTTATACCAGGGAATAACCTATAGTGTTTTGGTTATTATTCGTAACCGTGGTATGAGTTGACCACGGGAACGACCTGTTGAGTCTGTGAGTCTTGAACCTGTGTCGAGGAGGTGATTTACCTATGAGAGCCGACTGATACCGAGTCGGAAAAAATGGGTCAAGTCGTCACATTTCTGGTTGAAATTAGAGATTTCAGCCTTAGAGATTTTCACTAACGGTGCTAGTCAGATCATTACCTGTGGGTAATGAACAGACTTGTAGATTATTTGTGATGTAGATAGCGGAAGGCTAGGTTACGGTGTTTCATAGGGATTTTATCCATGAGTTGTTCATACTGAGATGTATAACTTGGAGAGTACTTTTGAGTACTTAACTCATGTTATACCGAAAAAAAAGAAGAGTTGTTTGCATACCATTATCGGGATCAAGCCGGTATTTGGTGTTAAATGCAGAAAATGACATTCGAGAAATAAAACATCACTTGATCATGGTTTAGTGATGTTGAAAGACAGTATTTCCCCGCGTCACTTTTAGTGACACATTGTAAGAAATTCTTGAGCTTTAAGAAAGGGTGATCAGTTAGTAATAGTGTACTGTGCAGAGTCGTGAGACTTGCAGAGGTTACGACCACCTAATAGCTCAAGAAGATGAATGAATATTTTAAGCCACCTACGACTGTTGGCTTACTGTTGGATTAAGATGACAGGATCTTCTACCAGATCTACCGGAAGACGTTGGATTGAGACAGGAGTTTAGAAATGACTCCGTAGAAGGGTTTAAGAGTTGGAGATGGGTAAGCAAATATTGCAGGTCAACTTAATAGAGTCAGAAGTCTCCGACTGTTGGGTAATGGAGCAAGATCGGAGTCATAGACTTTGAGCTATTTTTCGATTATAGAAGACCAATCACAGATCACAGAATGTTCTTGTGGATATCAGCAAAAAAAATCAGAACAAAGACTCCGAAGGGATTGGGTGTGTCCAGTGCGGATCACGAAGACACGCGAAGTCAGATTATCCATTGGATCAGTTCAGTTGTTGCTATTGTGAGCAACCAGTACAGTGGAGGAGGTGCACCTTGAAGATTCAGTTGAAGACTATCGATGGTGTTCCGGGAGGAAGATGCATCGTCTCGACAGCAGAAATTAGCACAGAGGATTGGATTATCTTATCAGCATCAACCTACTACCTCAGGCGTGGTTGGAGTTCCTTGATACTCCCCTTCAGCAGAGATCAACATAGAAGTAGCATCAGCAGAAGACATTATAGAAGACTCAACAGACAACAACAAACAGTTACCCTCAGATGTGGTTTGCTTAGTACAGAGGAGAGAGTATACAACGATGGTCATATCTATTTGGTATCCTACAATTTCAGCTAGTAGAATTTAGTGATGGGATCAGATGATCTAGGAAAATCCCCGGATTATTCGTCGCAAAAATGCAACCGCTTTGTCGCGGAATGTTGGATCTGATCTTGTTCTCTTCGAAGAAAGGCGGAGACCTGCGGGGAGCCTTTGGATCGGATCGACAGATAATTGATCGTTCAGGGTATTACTTTAGTTTACTCTCTGGATTAATATATTGAGAGATACTTGTAGTTTATAGGTATCTTTGTCTAGAACATTCTTAGTTGGATTAGAAGGGTCCTTTACATCGATTTGTGGGTCGGTGGTATCTCTACCGTCAGGTGAGATGAGGATCAACAATTAAGAAGTCAAGGGATGCCCTTAGACTCTGATAGACATATCTTTACTGTAGACATATCCTTACGGATGGTCAAATTGTTAAGATTATGGTATGGTATGTCTCTTGAATGTGCGTATAATCCGAGAGCCTTCGGATGTAGTTTCAGATGAACTCCAAGGCTTGTCGTTGCATAGGCAAGTGGAGTAGGCAATCGAAATGATTGCAAAAATAGTTCTGGTATCGAAGATCGCATATCGAGTGATAACTTTGTTGGTATCAGTGTTGTTAAACACTATAGAAATTGGAAGAATGTAAGTGTAATTATAGGAGAAGTTGGAATGGATATTTATCTATCCCAGTATTCCTCCTTAAGAAGATCCAGAACTCTTTGTTGAAAAAGAGATGGACCTTTGAGATTAGGCATCGATTATCGATGATGAAAATAGTAGTTGTTGTAAATGAATATCCTTCGTTGTGGATAAATGATTTATTTAGATCAGCTAAGGACACCTGTATATACTCTAGGGTTGGTTTACGACTGGAGCGTTGATATTGTAGTGATATGATGTCATACAATTATCATTGTCGTTGAGATGATTGATATATCATCAGCCTAGAGAAAAAAGGGGATGCAGGTGTGTGGAGATGACAATTTCATACTTGGTATGAATGGTATGAATTTGGAATAAGTTGCTAGACTAATTAATGATTTAGTCGTCACTGGATTGGAGAATCGTGTATCCTGAACACGATAGGATCCTTTTGTAGTTATTGGAGTTGCATAACTTGGCCACTGTTGATTGTGGTAGTTGGAGTTGCGCACTCGACCACCGTAGATGGTGGTTTTCCTTGTATGGTTTGGTTAGTACCGTAGATGTGGATAGAATGCTTGGCATTACTATACCCCGGACTTATTTGACAAAGGTGATGATGGAAATCATTTAGTCAAAAGCTGGTGAAACCAATTTATAGGATCTAGATGGCGGTTAACTTTTACATGAGTATTAGTTAATCCTTCTAGAGTGGATAAAAGGATGATGTATGCAAATGCGTCGTTTCAGGGATCGGAACGATTCCGATGCAGTTGAATAAGGCATATCTTATGCCTATGTCAGTTAAGAAACCACGAGATAGTGTGTCATATACATGATGTGACTTTAGTAATTATCTAGATTTGTGGATGTATGGAGCAGAAGTGCTTATTAAATTTAACAAGCTACTGGGTAGCTACAATGGAGTTGCTGGAGCGCGAACAGTTGCAACAATTGCAACGAGGGAGATTGATTGTGAGAAAATAATTTCCCCATCTCTGGTAGGGATAGTGTGTTCCGGACACACATCCAGTTAAGGAAGAGTCGCTATTGAAAGCACATCATTCGAGATGGGCTATATACCTTGGTGGTACTCAGATGTACCGAGAGTTGAAACGTTTATACAGGTGGAATGGTATAAAGAGGGTTATAGAAGATTTTGCTACTCGATGTTTAGTATGCCAATAGGTGAAGGCTGAACATCAGAAATTCGCTGGATTGCTCTAGAGAATTTCGATTCCGGAATGGAAGTGGGAGCATATCACGATTGATTGAGTTACGGGATTTCCTAGAACCCGTAAAGGACGTGATGCGATTTGGGTGATTGTGGATCGACTGACCAAATCAGCTCATTTCCTTCATATTCGTGGGTCGTTCTTGTTGGATCATTTGGTAGAGTTGTATTACCGAAAAATTATTAGATTGCGTGGGGTACTTTTAAGTACCAAATCGGATAGAGATTCACGATTTAACTCACAATTTTTGACAGAGTCTGCATCAGACTATGGGCATAAAGCTTCAGCTAAGTGCAACATTTCATCCGCGGACTGATGGACTGTCTGAGCATGACATTCAAACGTTGGAGGATCTATTCATATCTTGTGTCGTGGATTATGGAGGTGTAGCTTATCGGTTGGCTTTACCTCCGACACTTGCGGGTGCTCACAACGTATTTCTTGTTGTTATGCTGGGGAAATACGCACCGCGATCTGACCAAGTTCTGAAAGAGGTTTCGATTCTACCTCAGTCTAATGCGACTTACGAGGAGATTTCAGTGCATATTCCTGGTCGCAACGAACGTCAATGCAGAACAAAACCATCCGACTCATAAAGGTTGGATGGCAGCATCATATTGATGAGGAGGCTATGTGGGAGCTGGAAGATACTATCCGAGCTCGATAGTCTCATCTGGTCACTTGAGGAATGTATGTGGTCCTTTTGGAAACTTGCTCGAAGGAATTTTTACATGTTAGTACGAAATTTGGGGACCAAATTTTTATGAGTGGGGGAGAATGTAAAATATTGAAAATAATAATAATAATAATAATAAAATGTTGGATAATTGGGAGAATACCTTATGAAATTTTCAAGGAATTTTTAGAAATTTTTCTGGATTTAAATGGAAGTGTTAGGGATATTTTATTGGGATAAAACAGATAGGATTTTGTAAAGCCTGTTTAGACTATCTGTGATTGAGGAATTAATTGATTTAAATGCCAAACGTTATTTTCCTCTTCGTTCGTTTCCCCGACATCTCTTCTCCTCATTTCCCCGATCGCGTCGACTTCCTTCTTCCTCCCAACTTCTCACGCGCAGTCGCAAATCTTCCGTCGTCGCTCCACTCGCCTGATCTATGCCCTATCTTCGCCTGAGCCAGCCGATCTCTGTCCTATCTTTGTCGAAGCTAGTCGATCTCCGCCCGAGCCCGTTGCCGCCGTTGATGGCCGCATCCTCGAGCTGTTCGTCGCGCACCCTACTGTACTGTCGTCGTGCCGGTCGTCATCGCCACGCTGCAAGATGGATCCACTGTCACTGTGAGTTGGAAGGATTGCTGTCGCCGGCGCTTCTCTTCGATGGCGTCTTCGTCCTTCCAGATTTCGTCGGCGTCACACTGATAGCACCGTCGACTTCTTCCTCGCTTCGCTGATCCAAGGTGCTCGGCGTCTCTTCTTCTTGATCTCTCCGGTCTCGAGGATTAGGGCTGGACCTCCGCTGCCCATGGACAACGCCGATGCCAAATCAGATCCTCTGTCCCGTGAGTTCAAGGATCGGTTGGAGTCGGGTGAGTAGGGGTTGTTTTCTTCAATCTTGGATGAGATATAAAGTCAAGCTATGATTTTGTTTTTGATTTAGCTTGATCTATTGAAATTGAACAAGGATTGTGGTTGGTGATGTGCCGGCAGATGCCCTAGTTAGGGATTCCATCATGAGATCAAAATATGGGAAGGAGGGGTACGGTCCGATCGGTTGCACAGTGCATTTGATCACTGCGGGATCCATCTTGTTCCTTGGCTGTTTCTGTGACATCCTAACCATATGCACCTCAGTGAACAACAACAACCATCGTGTGTTTTGGTGGAAATGCAATGTCGGTGTTGTTCAACAGCTTTTCTCAGTCGATCGTGAGAGTTGTACCCGATGATCTACTCTCACATCTATTGGTAACTTCTTAGCCGTCTTGTTGTTTCTTAGATTATATATTTTGGTGTGTTTTGGACAGGGATTTGGGTTGTTTCGCATGTAGCAAGGATAAGGCAGACCATTGTGGGGTTTGTCTCCAATTCAATTGATTGGACTTCGGTCTGATTGAAGCAGGGAGCTAGGTAAGCTCGGATTTGAATAATTGATAGATGTGAGCTATGTTCTACAGTTAATTGTTAGTTCAGTAAGTAATTATTAATGAATTGTATAGGTGTAGCTGGTTATGTGGTTGGGTTCACTGGTATGGACGAATGAGGTAAATTTATTCAGATTGAGTGCTGTTAGGTGGACAAGGGGATTGTGCAATTGAAGCATAACCAGGTGAGTTTGATCTTAATGCTTGATGTAGATAATGGGATGAGATTAAATCACTAAAGGATTAGGTGTTAAATTCGGTATTAGAAGAAGCCAACACTTAATTAAATTTGTATGCTATTGTACAGGACTTTGATACGAGGCAGGTTCGCGGATGGGAATGCAATCAGCACGAACTACATATCAGGTGGGTAATTTCCTACCTGGTCCGGGTACATGTATTGCATTCAGATTTATTCATAGATATGAACATGTTAGGTATTCATATTACCTTGACCCTGCTCTTATTATCGTATGCTTGAACTTATCGTTGGATTTATTTATGCTCAATTGTTGATATCACATATACCCTATCATCATTTAGGAGTTATAGATGTGATGTAAATTGGCCTAGATGTTTAGTAGGGTGTAAATGTCAGTACGGGTGATGACCCAATTTATAAATTGGTAAAAAGGTCATCTCTGGGTAGGTAATACCCTAAATGTAGGATTTACTTCCAATACCTGTATGTTACATACTGTTACCAACCATGAGTTATGTAATAGTTAAGTGAAGGGTGATTAGTGTGTCGCTGCAGACTGGTGGTCCCAGCTTGGTATGATTAGTCGAGTACGACTCTCTATAGGATAGAGAGTTTGTCGATCAGTCGAGTACGACTCTCTACAGGATAGAGAGTCTGTCGATCAGTTGAGTACGACTCTCTACAGGATAGAGAGTGTATTGATCAGATGGGTACGACTCTCTGTTGAACAGAGAGTCTGTTGTAGATGGTTGTATGAGTGACAGCATACTCATGTCATATGCATGCATTCTGACGACATAGTCTCCCTTGGGGTTGAGAGAGTCGTCAGTCATCTTGCCAACCAGAGCACTCCCCGAGGAGTAACTGGTGTGAGGGTAGAGCATCTGTTGTGCCGCACTCTACCACTATAGACGGTGGTAGTTGGAGTTGCGTGCAGTTGTCCTGGGTGCGTGGTACTCGACAACTCATTAGTAGTGTTAGTCGGAGTGGCTAGCAGCAGGGACCCCCGTTGTGTAGCGAGCTCTTTATGCTCATATGCTACATGATCATACTGCCCAATCGGCCACTCTATAGTAGTGGTTGGTGTGAGTTGGGACAGTTGTCATGTCGTGCCACCTAGGCCACACTGGGGTCGTGGTAGCGAGTAGGGGTGAGCAGGCATGACCATGCATGTTGCATTCCCGTATATGATGGCGCTTTGCATATTACCATATATATATACATATATGTATGTATGTATATATATATATATATATATATATATATATATATATGGATGGTTGAGATTAATATATATATGGATACAGTCTATATATATATATGATTATAGTGATGTTGCATTTGATTGTACTATGCTTGCTGCATTTGGGTGTACATCATATTCATGCATGTCTCTGGCATTTGTTATACGGTTGTGTTGGATACTGGTATGGGTTGTACAGACCATTAGATACCTTGACCTGTAGCTAGAGTATATTGCGAGTTGATTTACTCTTCCTGTTATATATATATATGTTGGATATATGTTCAGGTTGGATCATAGTAGCGTAGCAGACTTTAGGTATGTCTGCATTTTTATGTTGTTTATTTGGTTAGACGGTATATGCTTGTATTTATATACTATGCTGATATAGCTATTGTACCTCTAGAGTATGTTGTTGAAAATACATGTGATATGACATATATACATATTTTTCTATTACCTACTGAGTTTTACTCACCACCCCCCATGGACCCTGGGTTTTTCTGTCGCCCAGGTAACATGTAGAAGACTTCGTGACAGCTTGGAGCACCGCTGTCTCACATCTCATCTCACCTCCGAGGCTCCCGTGTGTATTTTGGCTCTCCGTCCGTTGTGTATCGTATTTTGGAGTTTTCGTGATGTACATGTTGTATATTCGGATTTTTGTCGAAGTTTTGTATTGTTGTGATGTGTTAGTCATACCGGTATGCATGTGTAGGATTGTATTGTTGTTGTATCGTTTCCACTGTGTAGTTGTTTGGATATATATATACTGTTGTGGTTTGGTATATTTTTATATATTGTTGTCATTATGGGCCTACGGGCCTTGTATTAACCCAAAATGTTGCCACGTACAGGGGAGATGTCGTCCGTTTGATTTTCGGCTCGGCATGCTCTCGGGCCATGACAGATTCAACCAATCGATTGATATAGATAAGAACCTTCTACTCAAGGACGTTATTATACTTAGTTATTTGGCACCATTACAAGTAAGTATAATAACCATAAAGAAATGCATTTATAAATAGGAATATGATACAACTAAGTCCATACAACAATCATCACATGATTGGCTCTAGGACTTTCACTAACAATCTCCCACTAGCACTAGTGTCAATCACTGTAATATCTAATACCCAATGACCTAGTGTGACCATCATGCTTTTTCTGTGCCAAAGCCTTGGTCAAGGGATCTGCGACGTTAGCCTCTGTGGGTACTCTGCAAATCTTCACATCTCATCTATCGATAATCTCTCGAATGAGATGGAAGCGTCGTAGTATGTGTTTGGTCCGCTGGTGTGAGCGAGGTTCCTTACCCTGCATAATCGCTCCATTGTTGTCACAATAGAGCTCTATACGATCTGCTATGCTAGGAACCACCCCAAGCTCAGTAATGAACTTGCGAATCCAAACTGCCTCCTTTGCTTCCTCTGATGCAACAATATACTCGGCCTCTGTTGTAGAACTAGCAACTGTCTCCTGCTTCGATCTCTTCCCACTCACAGCGCCACCATTTAAGCAAAACACGAACCCTGACTGTGATCTATAATCATCCTGGTAGTTTGGAAGTTGGCATCGCTGTAACCCTTTACAGCTAGCTCCTCATCGCCTCCAAATATCAAGAAATATTCTTTAGTCCTTCTCAAGTACTTAAGAATATTCTTGACTGCTATCTAGTGATGCTCACCTGGATCTGACAGGTATCTGCTCGTCATACTCAAAGCATACGAGACATCAGGATGAGTACATAGCATGACGTACATGATAGATCCTATGGCAGATGCATAAGGGATCTTATCCATGCAGTCTCTCTCCTCTCTAGAAGAGGGACTTTGAGTCTTCGAAAAACTCACACCATGTGACATCGACAGAAGTCCCTTCTTGGAATTCTTCATGGAAAACCGTAGTAATACTGTGTCAATATATGTACTCTGACTTAGGCTAAGCAATCTCTTAGATCTATCTTTATAGATCTTGATGCCTAGAAAACAGGCTTCTTCACCTAAGTCCTTCATTGAGAATACTTCTCCAGCCAAGTCTTCACAGACTGTAGTGAAGGGATGTCATTCCCAATGAGTAGTATGTCATCCACATACAATACAAGGAAGATAACAATATTTCCATTAACCCTCTTGTAGACACAGGGTTCATCTTCATTCTTGATGAAACCAAACTGTTTGATCGCATCATCGAATCGAAGATTCCAGCTCTGAGAAGCTTGCTTTAGCCTATAAATGGACCTTTGCAGCTTGCATACTTTGCTAGTATGCTGTGGATCTACAAAACCCTCAGGTTGTGTCATGTACACATCCTCGAGCAAGTTTCTATTCAGAAATGCGATCTTGACATCCATCTACCAGATCTCATAATCGTGGTACACTGCAATAGCAAGCATGATCCGAATGAACTTAAACATTGCCACTGGAGAAAAGGTTTCATCATAGTCAATACCATGAATTTTCTTGAAACCTTCAGCCACCAATCGACCCTTATAAGTATGCATAAGTCCATCCATGTCAGTCTTTCTCTTAACGACCCACTTACACCATATGGGTTTGACGCCTTCAGGTGGATCAACCAAAGTACATAATTGGTTGGTATTCATGGATTCCATCTCAGATCTCATGGCCTCTAGCCATTTCTCAGAATCTGGGCTCATCATAGCTTCCTGATAGGAGGTAGGTTCATTCTCAATGAGCATAATGTCATCATTGTCAGACAAGAGAAATGAGTATCTCTCAGGCTGACGACGTACCCTATCAGACCTGCGAAGAGGTAGGTCTACCTGAACAGGTTGTTATTCCAACACTCTTTGTGCAACAATCTCATCACCCACAACACTTTGTGGTTCATATTCAACCTCCATCAAGGCCTCAGTGCTATGGTCCTTATCTTGAATTTCTTCAAGATCGAACGTACTCCCACTAGTTTTTCTAGAAATACCCCAGTCTTTGCCACAAACACTTGTGCTGACTGGGAATGTTGAAGTAATATCCCTTCGTTTCCTTGGGATATCTAACAAAATAGCACTTATCGGATTTGGGTCCTAGTTTGGTTGAGACTTGACGTCGAACGTAAGCCTCACAACCCCAAATCCTCATGAAAGACATATTGGGATTTTTCCCTGTCCATATCGTATATGGTGTCTTTATCACATCCTTGGATGGTACATGGTTAAGTGTGAAGCCTGCTATGTCTAGAGCATATCCCCAAAAGGATATAGGAAGATCTGTGTGACTCATCATAGATCGTACCATATCTAATAGGGTTTGATTCCTCCTTTCGGATACACCATTTTACTATGGTGTTCCAGGAGGACTGAGTTGGGATAGAATTCCACACTTAGCTAGATAGTCACGAAACTCATGGCTAAGGTATTCACCACCTCGATCTGATCGAAGTATCTCAATACTCTTGTCAAGCTGGTTTTGTACTTCATTCTTGAATTCTTTGAACTTTTCAAAGGATTCTGACTTATGTGTCATCAGATACACATAACCATATCTACTGAAGTCATCAGTAAATGTAATGAAGTACCTATAACCACATCTAGCAGCAACATTGAAAGGGCCACATACATCACTATGTATAAGTCCTAACAAGTTTGTTGCTCTCTCGTTGTTTCCACTAAAAGGAGTCTTAGTCATCTTGCCTAGAAGGCAAGACTCGCATGTCTCATATGATTCAAAATCAAATGAGCCCAGCAGCCCATCCTTATGGAGCTGGGATAAGCGTCTCTCATTTATGTGACCTAAGCGACAATGCCAGAGATAGGTTTGGTTTAACTCATTTGACTTGAACCTTTTGGTACTTATGTTATAGATGGGGCTCTCTATGTCTAGAATGTAGAGTCCGTTCATCTGAGGTGGACTACAATAGAACATATCATTTAAATAAACTGAACAATATTTGTTCTTTATTATAAATGAAAAGCCTTTCTTGTCTAAACAAGAAACTGAAATTATGTTCTTAGTCAGAGCAGGCACATAACAACATTCATTTAATTCTAGTACAAGACTAGAGGGAAAAGATAGAAAATAAGTTCCTACAGCAACAGCAACAACCCTTGCTCCATTGCCTACTCGTAGATCCACCTCACCCTTCGTCAATGCCCTGCTATTTCTCAGCGCCTGCACATTAATACAAATGTGAGATGCACATCCGATATCTAATACCCATGATGAAGAAATGGATAGTTTGACTTATATGACATATATACCTGAAGTAGAAGTCTCATTTCTCTTCTTCTTAAGATCTTCCAGGTATGCTTTGTAGTTACGCTTCCAGTGTCCAGCTTCCTTACAGTGAAAACAAGTCCCTTCCTTGGCCACCCCTCCTTTCAGTTTCAATGCCTTACCTTTGCCCTTGTCTTCGGACTTTCCCTTACCTTTAGGCTTGCCCTTGCCTTTCTTCTTTTGCACCATCAAAATGGAGTCGCATTTACTCTTCTTAAGGTTGAGCTCAGCAGTTCTCAACATGCTAAGCATCTCAGGTAGTGACTTATCAATTTCATTCATGTTGTAATTCATGACAAATTGATTGTAGCTTTCTGGCAAAGATTGCAAGATCAAGTCAGTCACCAGTTCTTGGCCAAGGGGGAATCCCAACCTCTGTAGGTTCTCTATGTACCCAATCATCTTGAATACATATGGACCTACGGGAGTCCCATCTTGCATCTTGCACTGAAACAGTGCCTTGGAGATCTCGTATCTCTCGTGCCTTGCTTGTCCTTGATACAGTTGATGAAGATGTTCAACCATATCAAAAACATTAATGAACTCATGTTGCTTCTGAAGCTCAGAGTTCATGGTCGCAAGCATGAGGCATGACACATCTAATGCATCATCTTGATGCTTCTTGTAAGCATCTCGGTCAGCTCGCGAGGCAGTGGCAGGAGGTGCTTCCGGAATGGGCTAGTCCAGGACATATAATTTTCTTTCTTGAGTGAGAACAATTCTCAGATTCCTGTACCAGTCCAGGAAATTAGCTCCATTGAGCTTGTCCTTCTCAAGGACAGAATACAGGGAGAGAGTGTTTGTGTTGTTGGGTTGATCTCATTGATCTGTGAGGCGAAACTTCGCTTCCCACTTCACCTCGGTCACTTGTTCATGGCGATCACATCGATGTCCCTGGATTAAAAAAAAAATAATCCTAGACAAAAGGGAACACCCAAGCAAACTTGTCATCGTCGTGCTATTCGTTTAGAGTGGTCACTTGAACAAACTTGTTGTTCAAGCGACCTACCTCTATTCTACAAGTAGCCGCGGAATAGACGATATATGGATCGCCAGCTTTTGTGTTTATGTTCGGGATCCAAGTATTATTTAGCCGCATACATAAAGTAAACATCCACATAAAACATGCATATAATTGAAAAGCAATTATAAACATAATACAAAGGAAGACTAATCAAAATAAACAAGATTATACCTCTTGTTATACCTCTTGATCTTCTATTGTATGTCCTTCCTCCTTTTAGACATTTTGTGGGCGACGATCTACCAATAGTTGAAGCTCCTAGATTTCCAATCTTCCTTCCTTGTTCACTCCGAACAAAGAAAGGTCATAAAACAAAACCCTTCTTCCTATCTTGAACCGGCCACCAAGTCAATAGACTCGATGTTACTGCTGTCAAGGAAGAGAACACGGAGTATAGAAACCGGCCAAAGGAGAAAACATGAGAGCATGGGTGCCGGCCAACACTTGGAGAGGAGAAAGAAAAGCAATCCTTCTCCTTGTTGCCGCCCAAACCCTAAACCAAGCTCTCCTAATTTTCGGCCAAGGAAGAGGGGAAGAATGATAGGATGAGCACCGGCCAAGGTAGATGGAAGAAGGATAGGGGCCGACCAACCTTAGGAAGAAGAAGAAGAATCCTCCTCGTCTTGTTGCCGCCCACCCCAATCACCCAAAACCCTAACCCTAGCCGCCCACTCCTAATCTTAACCAAACAAGGATTACTTGCCTCCTAAGGGAAGCAAACCCTAACCTCCTTCATCCATCATCTTGCCGCCTACCCCTATCACCTCCTTTTATAGAGTTAGGGATAAGCCATGATTTAATCTCCTCCATTGGTTCTAGGGATTTAATCTCAACCGTCGGATCTAGAGATTTAATATCAACCGTCGGATCTAGAGATTTAATCTCTACCTTTGGATCTAGAGTTTTATTTTCATCCAATGGATCTAAGATTCATGAGGTGTTAATAGGCTACAATAGGGACCATGAGGAGGAGTTGGATCTTGGCCACCCATGGATCAAGCCCACATAAAGTCCGATCCATAAATGATAATCCAATCCACTAAAGGATTATCAATGATCTACCTCACCAACCCCCATAAGTTAATATGGGCTTCATATATTATTTGTACATTTTCTCCCCGTGTTTAAGATCTCGAATGACCATCGATTAATTAATTTACTGACCATTAATTAATCAACATCTAACTCCATGAGTAGTACCACTCAACCTTTTCATCATGTCGGACCAAGTCCACCTACAGGGTTTACATGATGAACCTTATGAGCTCCTCAAGGGGACATCATCATCCTAATATATAGGACACGGTTTCCTCCTATAATCAATGGCACACCATATAAATAATATCATCTCCCAACTTACCGAGCCTATCGATTTAATCTATAAATCTCGCCCATTGGTAAATCAAAGAGATGAATACTAAGTATATGTGCCCGTTATTATATCGGGATTAAGAGTATGTACAATATAATATCTGAGGTCCGATTCGATTATGTAGTCAGCAATAAATCGAATCACTTCTATGTCGGTCCTGCTCAATACACACAAAGTGCACTAGTGTGATTCTATGGTCAAGACAAACCAATACCAAATCACACTACAACCATTCCGATGGTTTGTCCAAAGCCATCTTGTTTGTGAGCCTTTACTTATACTTTACAAGGAGTCGATAACATGATCTCCCGTGTGACACCACACACCATGTTATCTACAATGTAATGTATTAGATAATATGCATAACCATAAAAATATGCAAATAATGATGATGTGATTCTTATTTCAAAATAAAGTTGTTCATACAAAAGATAGATTTTTCAGTATACATCCCTACAATCTTCCACTTATACTAAAAGACTATGTTGTCCTCAAACTGCCATACATCTTATCCCCATTCCCTCCACATGCCTATCAAAAGCTCTCACCGGAAGGGCCTTAGTGAAAGGATCTGCCAGGTTATCCTCCGATGCAATCTTGGCCACAACAACTTCTCCTCTCTTTACGATTTCTTGTATCAGGTGGTACTTGCGCTATATGTGTTTACTAGCCTTATGGGCTCGTGGTTCCTTCAAGTTTGCAACTGCACCATTATTATCACAATAAATTGTTATAGTTGTAGGCAAACCAAGAATCACATCCAAGTCCATCAGGAAGTTCCTGAGCCACACAACTTCCTTTTTGGTCGCTTCGTAGGTCGCTATACTGGGCCTTCCATGGTGGAGTCCGCCACGATTTCGCTGACACTCCTCCATACAATGGCTCCACCTCCCAAAGTAAACACAAAACCCGAGGTAGACTTATCATCATATCCCTATCCGATTGAAGTCGAACTGTAACCCACAGGAGTAATTGGTCCGCCTGTAAACCAAAGCATATAATCCCTAGTCCTTCTCGTACTTCAATATATGCTTTACCGCAATCCAATGTCCTATCGATTACTCGATATCCACGACCATGCCCACGCAAAGATAGGTATATCTGGTCTCGTACATAGCATCTCATACATGAGGCTTCCTACTATCGAAGCATAAGGAACCGCCTTCATCTCCTCTATCTCCTCAGATGTTCTAGGACACATCTCCTTAGATAAAGGAACTCCATGCCTGAAAGGTAGAAAACCCTTCTTGGAGTTCTGCATGCTAAAATGATCCATAATCGTGTCTATGTATGAAGCTTTGGATAACCACAACATCCTTTTCCTGCGATCCCTTACAACCTTGATCCCAAGGATGTGTCCCACTTTTCCCAAGTCCTTCATATCAAACTGTTTGGACAACCATACCCTTACGTCCGATAACACCTTGATATTATTTCCAATCAATAAAATGTCATCTACGTATAGTACAAGAAATACCACTACGTTTCCGTCACATCTCTTGAATACACAAGACTCATCTGGACTTTGAATAAATCCATAAGAATAGATTACCTCATCAAAGCGGATGTTCCAAGACCTCAAAGCTTGCTTCAATCCATAAATGGACCGATTAAGCTTACATACAAGATGCTCTTTTCCCTTAGCAATGAATCCCTCTAGTTGCTTCATATAGATGTTTTCCTCAAGACTTCCATTAAGGAAAGCTGTCTTGAAATCCATCTTCCACACCTCATAATCCATATGAGCTACTATGCATAAGAGAATCTGGATAGACTTAAGCATGGCTACCGGCGAAAAGGTCTCCTCATAATCGATACCCTCTTTTTGAGTATACCCCTTCGCAAAAATCCTCGCTTTGATGGTCTCAACCTTCCCATCTATTCCTCTCTTTCTTTTGTAGATCCACTTGTATCCAATGATTTTTATACCATCGGGTGGGTCTACTAGCTCCCAGACCTAATTTGAATCCATAGATTCAATCTCAGCATTCATTGCACTTTGCCAAGATACTGCATCTTTATCTTGGATTGCCTCGTCATATGTCCAGGGATCAGGTTCATGTTCGCTAGGGAGCAAATCAGAAGATTCTCCCAAGAACATGAATCTATCAGGCTATCTCACAACCCTCCCACTACGATGAGGTATCACCTATGTATCCTCTGTGACACGCGGTGCAGTGTCATGTGGTATATCCTCTTCTACCGGTGGTACTAAAGAAGTGACTTCCCCTTTTAATTCCTCCAGAACAATTTTACTCTTGGGCTTGTGGCTCATCACATAGTCTTCCTCTAGAAATCTGGCATTCTTGCTAACGATTACCCTCTGATCTCTAGGACTATAAAACAAATCACCCTTCGTTTCTCTAGGATAGAATATGCATATGCATTTAGGTTCCAACTTACCAAAGATCGCTTCAAAGACATGTGAACTCCCCATATGCGAATATGTCTTAGACTAGGCTTTCGCTCAGTCCATAATTCTGTGGGAGTAGAAGGCACTGATTTAGATGGAACCAAGTTCAAAATGTACACCGCCGTTTCTAGAGCATATCCCCAAAACGAATCTGGCAACTTAGAATAACTCATCATCGATCTAACCATCTCTATAAGAGTGTTATTCCTTCGCTCTGCTACACCGTTCTGTTGGGGTGTGCCCGGTGCAGACAATTGGGATTTAATCCCAACCTCTGATAAGTAGTTCCTAAACTCTCCCAAGAGGTACTCACCACCACGATTAGATCGTAGTGTCTTGATACTTTTACCTTGACGTTTCTCCACATTAGCCTTGAATTCTTTGAACTTGTCAAAGCATTCAGACTTGTGGCACATCAGGTAAATGTATCCATATCTTGAGTAATCATCTATAAAAGAGACAAAATACTCAAAACCACCTCTAGCTTGGATAGACATAGGACCACATAAATCAGAATGAACCAATTCTAACACATCTTTGGCTCTATACCCCTTGGCCTTAAAAGGCCTCTTGGTCATTTTATCCTCCAAGCAAGATTCAGAGGTTGGGAAATCTTCCACCACTAATGAACCCAAAGGTCCATCAGCTATCAACCTTTGAATTCTGCTTAGGTTAATATGACCAAGCCTAAGATGCCAAAGATATGTTTGGTTCATCTTCGAAGCTTCTTTTCTCTTATTGGAATTAGAAGATGAGTTATTAACTTCAATTTGCATTGTGGGAGATTTTGGTTCAAGTGTATATAAATTTCCTATCGATGTACCTAAACAGATATTCTCCCTATTCCTTTTTATAACAACTCTGTTATTAAAAGAAATAGAATATCCATCCATAAACAATTTAGAAACTGAAATTAAATTCTTTCTAGATAAAGGTACATAAAGGGAATTTTTCGGAACCAAAGTTTTATTTTTCTCAAAAGATAAATAAAACATCTCCCACTGCAATAGCCGCCACCTTCGTGGCATTGCCCAAGTAAACAGTAAATCTCGCCCATTGGTAAATCAAAGAGATGAATACTAAGTATATGTGCCCATTATTATATCAGGATTAAGAGTATATACAATATAATATCTGAGGTCCGATTCGATTATATATTCAGCAATAAATTGAATCACCTCTAAGTCGGTCCTGCTCAATACACACAAAGTGCACTAGTGTGATTCTATGGTCAAGACAAACCAATACCAAATCACACTACAACCATTCCGATGGTTTGTACAAAGTCATCTTGTTTGTGAGCCTTATACTTTACAAGGAGCCGATAACATGATCTCCCGTGTGACACCACACACCATGTTATCTACAATGTAATGTATTAGACAATATGCATAACCATAAAAATATGCAAACAATGATCATGTGATTCTTATTTCAAAATAAAGATGTTCATACAAAAGATAGACTTTTCAGTATACATCCCAACAATAACTCAATTGGATCGAGTAAAACTATAGGCATATTCCAACGGTTGGAAAGATAGGATAAGATCACATTTACAATAAGATCACATATATACAACGACAAGGAGTTTGGGAATGGCAGAGCAAGCATAAGGACTCCCCACTAATGAAGAAGTTGATATACATCAAAGATAATATCATAGCATCAGCGGGCTCTCTAAAAAAGGCAGAAGAACTCTTAGATGCATGGTTTGGCCAAAGTAAAGATGGAGTCAAGAAGGTGTAAGACCATTTCAGAACTGCAGGTCCTAGGAAAACCTAGGCTCCAACGGTATGGCAGAAAGATATTCAACCAAGTCACAGGTTCACGCTATGGATACTAGCTCAATGGAGGCTGCCTATGCGTGATGGGAAAGAATATATAGTGGATCGAAGATGTGTTTTTTGCAGTCAAGAGGAGGAGACATTAGATCATGTTTTTTTCAAATGTGGGCAGATCCGGCAGCTCTGGAATAGAGTAAGAGGATGGCTAATGATGAGAGGATGTTGCGCATAGAATGCAATACAAGGAAGACAGCAATATAAATAGGGCCCGTCATCTAGCCATGGTAGCACTGATTCATCATGTTTGGCGATCAAGAAACTCCACGAGATTTGAAGGAACAAGGTTTGAAGATGACAAAGGCTTCAAGTTCATGTATATAGGGCTTTGGAGAGCCACACCCTCCAGCTCCCCATAGGCATCACATGAAGGTGACAAAGGCAGGATAGTTCTTTCTTTCTTACTTTCACGCTCCTTGCTTTCCTTCTAGCACTGTATTTGCCTCCTATATTTGGCCTCCCTCTCACTGAATCAAAACTCATTCCACTCCACCAAAGCCAGATACCCAATCTCAGGGTAGGCCTCCATATTCCAAAGCACTGCCTACTCCTATAACCATTGTTACATCCACTTGTCTGCTCACCTCTTTAGACCATATGACACCTTACAACCCACACACATCCATAACCCACATTTGCTCCACCTTGGGCAGTAACACATCAATTCAGAGCACTTCCTTTCCCATAGCATAGGGCACCCCATAGTATCCCCCAACCAATACCCCTCTGTTCCCTAACACAGCCAACAATGGCTAAACCTCATCCCCCAAGCCAGTTCCCATCACTGCAGAGCACTTCCTTCCTGCCGCCATCCATCGACGCCAACCACGCATCCCGGGGCAATCCTTACACGCCTGCAGGTTCTTATCCTATCGGCGCCTCTCCTTGTCCAGGGCAATTCTCCATTTAGGGCACTTCTCCATCCAGGGTGCTACTAGCCCAGGGCACTCCCTGTACATGGCAGTTCTCACCATGTCAGAGTACTTCTCCCTCCTTGTCCAGGATACTCCTTACTCCTCTCCGTCGAGGGCAGTATACAGAGTGCCAAGGCACTTCTCCGTCCAGGCACTTCCTATCCAGGGTAGTTTAAAAAAAAAGCATTTTTTCACGAGGAGCAGGGCAATTTTTGACCTGGCAGGGTAGTTGTTGCATGGCCAGGGCAGTTTTCGCGAGGAGCAGGGCGGTTTTTGCATAGGCAGATTCGCATGGCAGTTTTCCACAACAAGGCCAGGGTGGTTTTTTTTCCAAAGATAGAGCGGTTTTAAATAGGCAGAGTATTTTTTGCATAGAAAGCGAGGACACTCCGACTTGGATAGGGTAATCTACCCTATCCAGGGCACTTCTCGCAACACAGGGCACAGGGCACTTTGCCCTATCCAGGGCACCTCTCCTGCACAGAATACTTCGCCCTATCCAATGCACTTCCCGCTGTACAAGGTTCTTTGCCCTGTCCAGGGAACTGTTGTACCTAAAGGGCGGTCTACAGGGTGGTCCATCAGGTTTCAGAAGGTTCCAGGGCACTCTTCCGGCTGCCCAGGGCAGTTTTTCTCCCAAGCAAGGGTGGGCCATGGTACTTTACCATGTCCAGGGCACTTCGCTCCGTCCAGGGCACTTTACCATGTAGAGAGGCATCAGGGCACTGTTTCAAGGGAGACGGGGGCTGACTATGTTAGGGCAGTGCCAAGGGCCGAAGCAGGAGGGCGGTTCGCAGGGCACTGTGCCAGGGCAATGTTCCCCATCCATAGAGGTGGATTCACACAAGGAGAACCGGCTATACATGAAGGGCCAAAAGGAGGAGCAACAGGGCGGTTTATAGAGCACTGTGCCAGGGCGCTATGCTAGGGCAAGCCTCCTCATCCACAGAGAGGCTCCAGGGCACTGCTCCAAGACACCAGGTAGTGTCTCCGAAGGTGCGGCTAGGGCAGTTCTTCGACCGATTCTAGGGCACTGTTCAAGGGCGCGGTTTTAGGGCACTACCTAGAGCACCGAACCAGGGCACTGTTTCTAGGGCGCTCTAGCAGCTGGGCGGTCTAACTTCATCCAAGTGGCAAAATGAGCACCTTGCATTCAGGGCACTGTAACGTCCAAGTAGTTTGTCCTCAGGATCAGGGCGGGTTTGTACAGAGGCTCAGCTAGAGTGACACCAGGGCACTATTTTGGGAAAAAAAATTTGGGGTAAATAGGCCCACCCATAATGGCCTATCTAGTCTGTAGCAAACGGCTACGGGAAAGACACTGTAAATCTGTGTATGGCTGAGGCTTGGCCAATAAGCCTAGTAGAGGTGAATAGGCCCACCTGAATGGCCTATCTAGTCCGTAGCAAATGGCTACGGTAAAGACAAGGCAAATTTGTTGATGGCTGGTCACTTGCCAAAAGTGACAAATGTTGGATGATCACCACACGAGTTGGATGGAGAAGATGGATACGGATGGATAGTGCAAGGAGGTACACATGGAGGGACGGATGTAGAGGGATAGTATGCATGGCCAAAGGAAACACGGGAGATGCACTCATGCTATCCACAAGTGCAGGATATGTATGCATGTATGAGTTTATGTACCCATGAGAGAGTTAGTGTGCATGAAAGATGAGGTACCCATGAGAGCACATGTACACCCCCCTGGATACACCTCAGATCTGACACATTGTCAGACATGACATGAGTGTGCATCCCAGGATTTTGTATGATTGTGCTTTTCTTGATGATATATATTTACCTTTCATAAAAAAAAAGTCATCTCGTCCGGTGGTCCCTCGGCAGCATCAAGCACACGGCTATGCAATGCTCCTTCTCCGACTCAAACATGAGGTTGTGAGTGGTGACACTTGTCTAAGCTCCATGTGCGAATTACTAAGTCCTACAAGACTCCAACGCAGATATCAAATTCAATCATCCTAACTTAAACCCTTTGCCACACACATCAAAATCATATCACGAGTTGATTGCCCTAACAATCTCCCCCTTTTTGATGTGTGGCAATCCGTTTAAGTTAGGTAAACATTTGATAAAAATATTAAGGTAAGAAAGCATGTGAATAAACATGATTATTAACTCTCCCCCTTAATACATGAAACTCCCCCTAAATGCAATTCTCCCCCTTAATATAACTTACTTAAACATACATATTTCTCCCCCTTTGACACCATCAAGAAGATTAAACTAAGTAATTCAAACATAGCATCAAGTCTAGAAAACAAAAATCATGCCTTAAAATCTGATAAAAGAAGGTTACTGGGCATGTTTTCAGTCAATCAGTCGACTAGTTCAGACTACTAGTCGACTGGCACCTGATTTCAAGATTTTTTGATTTTCGACCTGAATTTTAGAAATGCATAAAAAAATTCTATAAAATTCGAAAAATCATGAAATTTAGGGAACACATTTCTTGTAAGTTCCTTTATCAATGAAAAATGGTTTTCCATGAAAAATCATTATATTTTTGAAAATTAGGCAAAATCTCAAAAGTTGGAAAATATCTAAAGTTTGTATCAATTTTAAAGCCTAGTTTTGCCTTGAAGTTTTTCAAAACGTGAAAATTCAGTTTATGAAACAAGAAATGGTTTTCAAAACATTTGAAATATCCAACCATGATCTTTGGGCAATATGTCTATGAATTAAAAATAAGCATTCCCCATGATTGGTCTATTATTACTCTTTTGATAATTTAAATGACCATCTAAATGCCAAAGGCATTAGTGGACCATTTGTATCATCCTAACATCTCACCCATACTATGTTTTCAATCAAAGTTATCCTTATGGTGAATGTGAGATGTTCCTAAAGGTATTTATGTACAAAACCTTCAATTTCATGCAATTCTACCCATGGTTAAGTATCATCCTAACATACCACATGATCATAAAAATATATATGAATTAATTTCATATTATGACCATGAAATACATGTATTCATCAATTTGTAATCATGAATTAGGTATAAAAACATGATAATAAGTCAAGTATTACCCAAAGCATAATTTAAACCCTATTGCCCATGATTATATATTAAATGTCAAGATCATAAATCATGATTGCAAACATATATAACAATTACATTGACTATCATAATTTAAGCATTATTATCAATTTATGGGCACATTATCATCACCCAACACTATGCTAAAAATTTATAGATCATGAGTGTCAACATATATAACACTAAGTGTTGAGCATGATTTAAACTATTTATGGGTGCATTATCATCACCCAACACTAATTCAAAAAATTTTGTCCCGCCATACTAACTCAACCAAAACATATGATATAAGTGAAGTCTACTATGGTTGACTAACCTAGGGTTTTCCTAACCCTTAAGGATGGATTTAGGAACCCAAAACAAATTCTTTCCTATGGGGTTCACTAAAAATTTCTTAGGGATCCATTTTCTAGCTATTGTTTTCTTTTTATCTTGACCCCTAGCAATCAAACATTTATAGGCCTTTTCATTTTTATTTTCCTTATATCCTAGGCCTTTCTTATTGAAACTTGCCCTTTGGCTCCCTATAATCATATTAAGGGTGTTGGAGCCAATTGTGAATTTTTCTAGAGTCTTGGTCAAATGGTCTACCTTTTTTCTTAGAACCCTATTTTCTTCAATGCATGCGTCATTAACATCAAAAGGCATATAGTCATGTGAGCATGCATCATCATTATTAACATTTAAACATGCTTGTTCTAATTTATTTTCTAGATCCTTAATTTGATCAAGCATACATTTGTTATTTTTCTTAGACCTAAATAAATCCTTAGTAAGGCTAGAAATCATGGAAACTATTTTATTGGGTGAGAGATTCGTTATCATAGTCTCCATGTCTTCTTCTTCGGATGAGGAGGATGATGATGAGCCTCCCCCTTCACTAAAGCTCTCCTCACTTGTGCTTCTTTCTTCTTTCTCGGAGGTGGAGGTGTCTAGATCATCAAACGCCATCAAAGCAAGGTTGGTGACAAAAGTGTTTTCCTCTTCCGATGATGAAGATGAAGAGGGATCATCCCATGTCCTTGCTTTTAGTGCCTTGGCTTTCCCCTTTTCCTTGGCCTTCTTCTCCTCTTCCTTCTTTTTGCTCCCTTTCTTCTTTTCTTCTTTTCTCCTCCTTTCTTTTTTGCTCTTGTTTAGAAGGGGACAATTATCCCTTATGTGTCCCTCTTGTTGGCAATTATAGAAAATTACCTTCCTCCTTGGTCTTTTCCCCCTATCATGAGATTTGTTAAATTTAAACCCTTTCAATACACGCCTTACCTTCCTTACCATGTAAGCTTCTTCCTATCCATGGAGGAGGAGGAGGATGCTTCATCGGAGGAGGAAGGAGTCTCCATCTTTTCTTCCCCTTGTTTGCTAATAGTGCTACTCCTCTTGATGGTTGAAGTCTTGGCTCTTCCACTACTCCTTCAAGCCTTGTTTCGTGTAGCTCCATGGTGGAGAAGAATTCTTCCAAGGTGCTAACTTCTAGGTTCTTGGAGATGTAGAAAGAATCCACCATTGAGCTCCATCTTGAGGACCGGGGAAAGGCATCTATAGCCTTCATTACTATATCCCAGTTGGAAAGCTTCTCCCCTACACTTGTCATACCGGTTAAGATTTTTTTAAACCTAGAATGTAGTGATTTTACCTTCTCTCCCTTTTTGAGTTTAAAATTTGATAGTTGAGAGCGGAGGACATCTCTCCTTGCTAGTTTGGCCTTGGATGTGCCTTCATTAATCTCTATGAGCTTCTCCCACATCTCCTTGGCACTTGCACATTCCCCTATCCGATTCACTTCTTGTTGGGGGAGTACATTGTAGAGATGGTGCTTTGCCTTTGAGTTCGCCAAGTACTCTTCCCTTTGCCTCTTACTCCACCTTGATTTCTCCAATGGCTCTCCTTCTTCATCCCTAGGTATCTCGAAATTGTTTTCCATTATTAATAGAATTTCGAAATAGGTTTCGAAAAATACCTCTATTCGCTTCTTCCACCAAGAGAATTATCCCTCAAACTTTGGTGGGTGAATGTTGGAACCGACCATCCTGTAGGAATGACAAGTGCCTTGGCTCTGATACCACTTGTACGAATGATGTTGGACGGCTAGAGGGGGGTGAAAAGCCCTCTTTCGTCGTATGAGTGGAAGTCGTTCTTAATTGTCTACAAGTAACGTTAGCGCAAGCGGAAATATAAAACAAAGACAATTAAGAAACAAACAAAAGATAAACAATGCTAACAAACAAGATATAACGTGGTTCACGGCCTCACTGCTAATCCACGGTCCGATTCGTCTCCAATGAATCACTCCGTAACCAATCCACTATTGGTGTCTCCCTTTATCCCAATCAAGGTGGAGTTAAACCTTTACAACAAGAGATCACTCTTTCTTTTACAATAAATATTAAAGAAAACTAGAAGAAAGAGTTTGAGCTTTGTGGGGCACTTAGTAGAATGTTTTGAGCATGAAGATTAACCATTTATAAGCCCTCACTCTCTCTTTTTATAGAGAGGAAGCAATTCTTCCCGTTGATCACTATTAGTCGACTGATGCCTTCATCAGTCGACTGATGTCGACTCCAATGGCTCCTTACCAGGCCGGATTCATGGGATCCGTGGCCAATTTTCCAATAGTCATATGATCAGTCGACTGATGCTTTCATCAGTCAACTAATGTGGACTTCCAATCGAATGACCTACGAGCTCGACTAGCTTCTGTGCACGTACATAGTGCGATCAGTCGACTGCATCCCTTTAGCAGTCGACTAATTTCGACTTGATCCAGCAGTTAACACCAGTCGATTATCGATCGACTTGGAGCAGTCGACTACCATGACATGGCAGTCGACTGGTGTCATGTGAAACTCAAACTTAACATCTGTTTGAGCTTTCGGCGGTCGGGTAAACCTCAACCCTTGCGGTCGAGCCTCCGACACTCAACCATTCGGCCATGTTCACCTAATGAGCTACTTACAATTCACTCATTCTCTCATCTCATTTGTTCGACATCCCCTAAGCGATCGCGCACGACTGCAATGCTCCTTCGCGTCTCTGCCCTCGAAGTCTGCTTCCTTGGCTTCACTTCAAGTCATCTCGTCTGGTGGTCCCTCGGCAGCATCAAGAACACGGCTCTGCAATGCTCCTTCTCCAACTCAAGCACGAGGTTGTGAGTGGTGACACTTGCCTAAGCTCCATGTGCGAATTACTAAGTCCTGCAAGACTCCAACGCACATATCAAATCCAATCATCCTAACTTAAACCCTTTGTCACACATATCAAAACCATATCACGGGTTGATTGCCCTAACAACCTTTAGGTGCTTCCATCGGCTATTGTCATGCTAAGCTAGTCTGCACCGCCAAGGCACATTGGGCTTACGCTGCAAAGACACACGCTTGAACTTTACGCTGCCAACCATTAGACTTATGTTGCCAAGACTCCACCCTTGGACTTTATGCTGCCAATATCAATCCTTGGACTTCCCTTGCCAACCCATGTTGTACTTTCCCTTGCCAAGACTCAAGCTTGGACTTTCCATGCCAAGACCCATTCTTGGACTTCCCTTGCCAACCCATGTTTGACTTTCCATTTGCCAAGACTCAAGCTTGGACTTTCCTTTGCCAAGACCCAAGCTTGGACTTTCCACCATATGCTTAACCCCATGTCATCCATATAGTCAACCCATTGTCAAATAATGGTCAACTCATCGTCAAACATCAAAACACTACTAGAGTCAAACTTGAGTTTGTCAATCATAACCTGGGTCGATTGTACCAACATCCGTTGGAGTTTTTTCAGTGTGGATTGAGTCGTTGTGAGACAACGACTATAGGGGCAGTCGACTGGTGCCTTATGGCAGTCAACTACTAGCTGAAAATCAGCTTGAGTTGCAACTTTATAAGAAGCACGACGAGGATGATTTTGGCCAGCATTTCTTGAGGAATTTGAAGGAGAATTGTTGCTGCATTCCAAACCTTCAAGGAATTCTAAAAGCAACCAAAGATCAAGCATTCAAAGCTCATATTAATAAAGACTTTTTCTTTACTTGTATTCATTTACTTAGTGTAATTTCTTGTATCTTGTTCTTATTGTTATATTACTTTTGTAATCACTTGTAAAAGGTTTTTCCACCTCCGGATTATTCTGAGAAGAAGTTTATTAGTAGTGGTGTGCATCACTTGAGATCACTTGAGCTCGACCCGTGGAGTAGGAACCCTAGGTTCCAAACCACGTTATATTTTTGTCTCGTGCATGTGATTGTCCTCTTCTTTTATTTATGCTTTACTCTATATTCCACTGTGCATAATAACAAATTGTAGAGACGATCACGATCGTATTCCATTGAAGTGCAAAATCGCTATTCACTCCCCCTTTATTGCGTCACTACATTCCTACAATTGGTATCATAGCTAGGAGATCTTCTATGGATTTACAACCGAGGGAGCAAAGCACTAGAGGGAAGAAGAAGATGGAGCGACCAAGTTTTAGTCTAGGTCGTGACATTAACACACCACCACCATACGAAGACTATGGATTTGAGCTTTTCGATCAATGGAAAATAGGAATTGAGAACTTCCTGATGATTGTGGATATCAAGCTATGATCCATCTTGATAGAAGGTTGCAAATTTCCAAGGACCAAGAAGGGTGGAATCCTCAAGGTTGAGAAATGGACCATGGAACAACTCAAGGGGTTGAAGACAAAACTTAAGGTAATCAAAATGTTAAGTGATTTAATACCTAATGATGTCTTGTCCAAATTAGGTGAATATAAGGATGCCAAGGAGCTTTGGATCGAATTGGCAAAGTTCCATGAGAATCATCAACCGATCCAAGATGATAAGGAAGAATCCAAGGAGGAGGAAGAAAGTTCATTCTCTCAAGAGAGTGAGGATTTGGAGGTTGAGAGGGAATCAACATCTGGATCGGTAGAAGAGGTGGAAGAGTTGGAGGAAGCCTCTACCTCTATAATTGAGGGGAAGGAGAGACTTTCTATCCCGTAGCAAGATGCCCTAGGGGGAGGAAGCAAACTAAGGGCAAGGGAAGAGCTACACATGTCGGGGGAGTTAAGGCAAACTCTAAGGTAACTTTTAAGTATGCTCCTTCTTCAATTAATATTCAAAAGCATCCTAGGAGTAATTTTAATACTCTTGCTATTGTTCATAATCATGAAAAGTATGCTAGAAAAAAATCTTATTACTTAGGGGCTAAATCATACGAATTTAGGACTAAGGATAGTTCTAGAACCACTACCCCTAAGACTACTCTACCTAAGGAAGCTATTAGGAAGGTAGAGAACTATTTAGGCATTAACCATAAGAGAGATAGGCATATGCCTAAAAGAAAGAACAATGCCCAAAGAATGAATGAAAATTTAAAAATTGGGCAATTAGAGTTGGAAAATCAAGCCTTGAAGTCAAAGCTTGATAAAATGGAAAAGACCCTTAAGAAGATGGAAAATATGATTCTAGGGTCTAGTGGACAAAATCAAGGGGTTAATAGGCACGGCACATCTATGGGCAAGAAAGGCTTGAGTCGCAAGCCTAGGTCCAAGGTAGATAAGCCTACTTATCACAATGTTCCATTTGATCATGGAACCAAATCTAGGCCTAGGAAAGTCAAGGTCACAAGGGAGGTCATCCCTAGAGTTGACCATGATGTGTGTCTAGTGACTAAGGTTTCAAAGAAACCTAGGAAGTGTTTGATCGTAAAAAGTGCGCTAGAGGCGGTGAATAGTGCACGAGAATTCTTTTCGTCGATATGATTAAAACAAAAGCAAAGAGTAAAAGCACAGTGGAATTGTAAATGACACAGGTTGGTTTTACTTGGTTCATAGCCTACCGGCTGCTAATCGAAGGCCCTAGCGGTCCGAGACTGCGTGCGAGGGGCAACTCACAAAAACTTCTCCTCCTCGTTGGAGGTAGGAGACAGTGATTACAAAACTTCGAGAAATCTCGAGGTAGAGAGACAAACCCCCTCTCCTCTTAATGGAAAATTCAACGATGAAAGCCTTGATTAAGAAATGAAGTACAAGTATTAAAGTGATAATTATAAGTACTGATACCGACGACTAAGAAGATGAAGGTTGAGCTCGTGTCGTCGGCATTTTGACATCGCTTCATCATCGTAGAGTAGCGGTGTTGCGGAGGGATTTGGAGAGCTTAGAATGATTACCTAAAGGGGTGAAAGCCCCCTTCTTTTATAACCTTCCAACCCCCTAGACACTGAGATCAAGTTCTATCCAAAAAGCCCACCTCACCATAAGATAAGGGGATGAAGTTTGACTCTAATTGAAGTTGGAATTTGAATGGCAGTCGACTGATGAACCCTATCAGTCGACTGATTCCACTAGTAGTCGACTGCTAATAGCTAGAAGTCAACTATTGGCTAGGGTATTAAGCTGCATGATGTGAGAAAAACGTATAGTGTTTTAGGAGTAGTTTTCGCTCACACTTTATTAGTTGTTATGTTTGTTTCATGCATATTTTACTTTGTTTTGCATGAATTTCTTATTTTCTGGTTCGGAGATCTACTCTTTGTACTTTTGTATGCAGGATAGCATTTCATGGGGAAAACGGTGCACTTTTGGAGCAAAAGAAAAACATTTTGCAACTGGACATAGAAGGGGCACGACTGTATGTGGCTACACATGACTGTGTCCAAGGGTGGAAATTGGCCACCACGATGCCACACATGGCCTGGCCATGTTGAAACACATGCCCATGTGGTGCTGCGCGATTCTGATGCGAGACGATTATTTTCTAGGTTTTAGAGAGATCCAGGCTAATGTCTATATAAAGGAGGCTATGCCCAAACCCTAGAGGGGAGGAATGATGGCTGGGATGGCACTCTGACCCTCTAAAAAGCTTCAGGAACTCGCAATGGGAGGAAGAAAGTCAGGAGATCTAAATTCTGCACTTCAACGCCATAGAGAAGAGTCACATCGCATTGTAAATTCTGTTCTTTACATAATTTCCATTGTTTATACGAACATTATCGTGCTTTGTGTTTCTCCTCTCTTATTTATAGAGTAGGCTCTTCGAATCTAGGACTAGGGAGTAGTTTGTATTGAGTTAGAACATGTTGGTTTAAATATCTTATCATTCTTGAATTTATATTTGCAATTGGCATTTGCTTTAGAGTTATAACTATTGTTTTGGTTTTCTATCTACTGTGTTAGCTCATATGAGGGGTGACAACCCTCGTATCTATGATTTAGGAGAATTATGGAGGAACCTAGGGGTTGGCCTCATCTCCCGTAACAGTGGTAGAAGGATGCGATAGAGTAGGAAATGACACCCCATTTTTGACTCATCGTAGGGATCGATTCAGCATCCTCATACTGACTATCCCGTCCTAAGTCCAGGGGTCAACCTGGAAATGGCAGAGGTAGCTTCAGATAGATGTGAAGGCTCATCAGGGGAGTGTATGATGTCCTTTTCACAAAACCGTAGCTAGAAACCTAGACAAAACCCAATTGACAATGTGTTATGCGACACACAAATGAAACTGAAATCCTAGAATCCTTTTCAAAGACTCGCAACTAGTTTTTTTCTTCTTCTGTGTGACACCGTATTGAGTTGTAACCGCTATCAACCCTCGCAATCACAACCCTTAGATCTGAATTCTGAATAATAATCTCCACTTACCAAATCGGTACTTGAATTTCAGTCCCTATGGGATCGATAATCTTTTTATTACTTGATGACATCCGTGCACCTGCGGGCATTGAGCGCGAGTGTGTGCTTCAAGTCCTCGACGGTATCCATCGCGAGATTTGAGGTTGCATTCATGTGCATCAATTTTTTTAGCGCCGTTGTCGGGGACTTATTGATTTGATATCGAATCAAGAAGCGGATAATTGGATCGAACTTAAAGTAGATTTATTTACTTGCTTTGCTTTTATTCTTTCGTTTATTTTTATTTACTTCAATTTTAGATTTTTAATATCTAGAGTAAGTTTAGATTTATTTTAGTAATTACATTGCATTAACCTTTAGTTAAATTTTCTGCATTTGATTTAGTAATAGTTTAGGCTATTTTCTATTTTAATTAAGTATTAGGTAATACTCCTAATTTTGTGGCTCGATTCCTCGTATGCATAGATGCTTAGGATCGGAAGGCCTGATTTCGATCGATCTAGAAATCGAACGAACCTATCATCACTGAAGAGCTAAACAGAAGAGGATGGAGGACCAAGCTGCATCCGAGGTGAATATAGGTAGCCGACCTTTGCAGGATTATTTAGCCCCTAGTGCTAGAGGCTTTAGGCCGAGTATACCTGGATCATCCATTTCAGCAAACAATTTTGAGCTGAAACCGACACTCATTCACATGGTCCAGCAGAGTCAATTCAGGGGAGCTGCGACTAAAGTCCCGAACTGGCACCTGGAGACATTTTTGGAAATCTGCTCAACAATGAAGATTAATGGAGTCCCTGCAGACGCGATTCTCCTGAGCCTATTCCCGTTCTCATTGCGGGATAAGACTAAGGCATGGCTTCACTCCCTGCCTTCGGGAAGCATTACTACAAGGGAGCAATGTGAGCAGCAATTCTTGAATAAATAATTTCCACCAAGCAAGACTACTCACATGTGCCATCTAATAACGAGCTTCCATCAGAAGGAAGGGGAGTCCCTATTTGAAGCTTGGGATCACTACAAGGGGCTACTCTACCAATGCCCCCATCATGGACTGGAAAGGTGGATGGTGATCCACATCATCTATAATGGGATCACGTACGCCACAAAGATTTCCCTCGATTCTTCGGTAGGAGGATCACTTATAAACAAGACTATCGAGGAAGCGGAGGAGCTAATAGAAGAGGTGGCCCAGAACCACCATCAATGGGCTTCCGAACGTAGTCACCCTACTCCTACCGTGAAACGATATGTTGTCAACTCTGTGGACCATATGGCAGTGAGGTTGGACACGCTTAGCAGATGGTTCGACTCTTTCAATCCTATTTCTGCATGTGCGACAAATGACTTTGAAGAAGCAGCGTATCGGGAGGACTACTATGAAGGGTCGAGTGCCTCGGAAGAGCAGATTGAGCATGTCGACGAGGGTTGGGGACTATAATCAAAGTCCCAATGACCCATACTCCAGTACTTATAATCCCGTATGGAAGAACCACCCGAACTTTTCCTATCGGAATAACTCAGAGCACTTCCAACCATCAGGAGGGTATGGGCAGCAACAGGGTAATGGGCAGCAACAACCACAGAAGTCTAGGCTAGAATTGATGATGGAAGACTTCATTGCTACCCAAACAAAGGCCAATGAAGAGTTTCGATGCCAACATCAGATAACAAAAGAGTCATTTAAGGATTTGAAGGCCACTATTGGCGGTCTTGCAAGTCACACGAGGATGTTGGAAACACAAGTGTCCCACATAGCCCAAACCGTGTCGCAACCTATGGATAGTTCTCCATCATTACCAGAGCCGAGTCAAGTCAAGGAGGAGGGAATATACGGTGAAAGAGTAGGTCAGAAGAACATATCCACCAAGGGGCATGCAGCCATGATTTCCACCCTACCCGACCAAGCTGAAATCGAAGATAGAATTCCACCACAGCTTCAGGACCCTGGTGAATTTATTATCCCTTGCTCGATTCATGGTGAAAGCTTCGATCAAGTGTTGTGCGAGTTAGGGTCATCAATAAGTGTGATTCCCTACGCATAATATTTGAAGATGAGACTGAATGGGATCCAACCAATGAACCTTGGTATTCGTATGAAGGACGACTCAGTCAAGGAACCTATCGGCATGCTGGCACATGTGCCTGTGGTCATTGAGAATTTCGTGATACACACAGATTTTATTATATTGGACACAAGACCAAATCCCCAGAATCCCATCATTTTGGGAAGATCCTTTCTGGCGACTGTGAGAGCCTTTATAGATGTAAAGGTGCACAAGATCTCCATGTAGGTAGACGAGAAGATCATCATCATCAATCTGTCAGAATATAGAGCGCACTTCCTATACGACTACACTTTCAGTAGGGTAGAGCCGAATCCACCAGATGTCAACTCTGAGATGGATGAATGGAGATTCACAGAACCTCCATATCCAAGTTGAGACAATGGAGTAGGGTCGAGCTAAAAGACCTTAAACAAAGCGCTTCTTGGGAGGCAACCCAAGTTTAGTTTTTAGGTGTTGTTTTCATTGTATTAAATTTATTTGTTTAATTTGAACTTTGGATTCCATTCATTTAGCATTTTTAACATGAATTAGGACTAGAAAGAACCTGCTAGGTAAAATAAAAATAATTTTGAACATACACGACTGAGCATGTAAAGAGAATTTGGACCGTTGTGCACCATGAGAGAGAAACGGGGGGCACACGGCTTGGCCATGTGTTTTTACACGGTCGTCCCCTACATTCTAGCAGCGCACATGAACTGGCCATATGATTTCACACAGTCGAGTTATGCAAGGGATAAAGGGCGTCACACCATGCGTTTCTCCCTTGTAAATAACTCTCCCTCCTGTCCACGCATTCATTTGAGCCCACCTAGTCCACGTAGACATGAGCCTGCACCTACACCACCACCTTTTTCTACATTGGAGCAGGATGCATGTACATCTGCCTATGATTTTTCAAAGTTTAGATCGTGCCTCAATGACATATATGCCTAGCAGTAGACGTAGAGGTAATGATGGGTGGAGCAGAGCGCTTACACACAGGCAGAGTTTCAGGGCTTCCGGGAGCCACTTCTAGCGAGCTAAGGAGTTCTACGACAAGGCCCGTGTCTACTTCTAGAAGGAGGCTTCCGTCGCCAAAGTTGAGGCCACCTATCACATGCATGCCTAGCAGGCACAATGGGCCCAAGAGGAGGAGCACAGAGCGACCGTTGTATCCACCAACTCTCAGATCGACCACATGTACATATGGCATTAGCGGCTGAGCACCAGGTTTACCCAGGAGCCTGACATTCTGAGATTGCCGAACTTTCAACCTCGGCCACCATATTAAAGGTACAGTCTCATTTAAGTCTGGGGGGACCCCAAGTTTTGATTTATTTTGTTTCTAGAAGTAGTTTCTTTTCTATCATTTGCATTTTTAGTTAGCATTCATTTGTTCATACATTAAGTTTTTAGTTTCGTCAATACTTAAATTTTGCTATCTTTAAGCTACCTCAGTAGTATTTTTAGAGTTTTCTTTCATGAGTTATTTCCATGGGTAACTTAACTTCATTTACCTTGTGGTAATTTATTTTATTTGCTCTAATGAATGTTCTAGTCTTACACTGGTTATCTTTTATATTTACACCTACACATGACCAACATTCTAAAAGGGAGAGTCTAGTACGTACCTAGTTATGATTCATCTCAGTAGTCTAGTACTTTGGAATCCATAGGTGACCCTAAGTTTAGTATTTTAGTTACTGGAGATGCTTGGATTGTGGAAGCCCATTCGAAAAAATCAAAATCTCAAGAGACTAAAAAAAAAATATTATCGTGGGTGGAAATGGTTAGGTGCCCCTTTGAGACCAAGTTAGGTTACTAGGGAAACACCTATCAATTTCTCTCAATACCGAGCACGCTTTTGAGACTTTGTGCTAGATCAAAGGAATGTCCCTCGCTTTCGACAGTACCTAAGAGCTGGATACCTTAGGGAAGTTATTGGATGACAACTTAACTTACCATGGAACGAGTATCCCCTAAGAAGATTCGCTTAGCACGAGCATGAGGAGCTAACTTAGTGAATTTCTAGAACATCTCTATTTTTCTTTGATTGCAAATATCACTTGATAAATCTAGTTAACATGCTAAGTATGGAACAATACCTTTTAAAATTTCATGGCACTGAGGTTTGCTTGAGGACAAGCAAAGACTTAAGTCTGGGGGAATTGATGTGAGCAAAACATATAGGGTTTTAGGAGTAGTTTTCGCTCATGCTTCATTACGTTTTATGTTTGTTTCATGCATATTTTACTTTGTTTTGCATGCATTTCCTATTTTCTGGTTCGGAGATATGCTCTTTGTACTTTTGTGTGCAAGATAGTATTTCATGGGGAAAACGGTGCACTTTCGGAGCAAAAGAAGGACATTTTACAGCTAGATGCAAAAGAGGACACGACTAGGGAGTGAGGCTACACACGGTCGTGTCCAATGGTGGAAATTGGCCACCACGGAGCCACATATGGACTGGCCATCTGGAAACACATGGTCGTGTGGCATTGCACGATTCCGACACGAGTCGATTATTTTACAAATTTTAGAGAGATCCAGGTTGATGTCTATATAAAGGAGGCTATGCCCAAACCCTAGAGGGGCGGCACGATGGCTAGGATGGCACTCTGATGTCCTAAAAAGCTTCGGGAACTCATAACGGGGAGGAAGAAAGCCACCGAAGATCCAAATTCTGAACTTCAACGCAGGAGAGAAGAGTCAAATCACATTGTAAATTCTGTTCTTTACATAATTTCCATTGTTTATACGAACATGATCGTGCTTTGTGTTTCTCCTCTCTTATTTATGGGGTAGACTCTTCGATTCAAGGACTAGGGAGTAGTTTGTGTTGAGTTAGAACATAATGGTTAAAATATCTTTCTATTCTTGAATTTATATTTGCAATTGGCATTTGGTTTAGAGCTATAACTATTGTTTTTATTTTCTATCTACTTTACTAGCTGATACGAGGGGTGACAACCCTCGTATCTAAGATTTAGGAGAATTAAGGAGGAACCTAGGGGTTGGCGTCATCACCCGTAACTGTGGGTAGAAGGATGCGATAGAGTAGGAAATGCGCCTCATTTTCGACTCATCGCAGGGATCGATTCGGCATCCTCATACTGACTATCCCATCCTAAGTCCAGGGGTCGACCTGGTAATGGTAGAGGTAGCTTCCGATAGATGCGAAGGCTTATCGGGAGAGTGTATGATGTCCTTTCCACAAAACCGTAGCTAGAAACCTTAACAAAACCCAATTGACAACGTGTTCTGCGACACACAAATGAAACCGAAATCCTAGAGTCCCTTTCAAAGACTCACAACTAGTTTCTTTCTTTTTCCGTGTGACACCGTATTGAGTTGGGACCGCCGTCAACCCTCGCAATCACAACCCTTAGATCTGAATTTCGAACAATAACCTCCACTTACCAAATTGGTACTCGAATCTCAGTCCATGTGGGATCGATAATCTTTTTATTACTTGACGACATTGTGGGCGTTGAGCGCGGCCAGCAAGCGCGTAAGCGCACTTCGAGTTCTTGATAGTCTCTGTCATGAGATTTGAGGTCGCGTTCGCGTGCATCACTTCATCAAAGAGTTAGCTCGAAATCAAAGTAATAAGAGTGAATTCAACAGCCACCTACCGTCGGATCTCGACCTAGACCTTCCATGGGAAGTCTTGATTGGATCGCCACCTAAGGATGTCCCCATCTGAGAGGACCCGTCCTTACTTTCACTCACACACATGAGCTTACCTTAGGTCCTTTTGTGATTTGTAGCTTTGCTTCAGGTCTCCACCTTGATTCTTCAGCTCCCTCCGAAGTTTTCCTGGTGTTGCCCGACCACTGCGGTTTCTCCATCCAAGATTCTCTGGGTGTCACCGACCTTCAACTTAGCTTAACCATTCCTGCACACTTGGTTGAGCTCATTAGATAACAATATGACATTAGATATGAGTCTTTGCTATAATCATAACTTAGGTTTGATTTTACAGTGCCTCTGCACTAACAATCTCCCCTTGATCTATGGCAAAACCACACAAAGATAAGGGAAAATTAACTCATAAGAGTGAAATGATTATTATGAATATGAAATAAGCATAAATTATGGATGAAACATAAGTGCATAACTTAGTAAGTTAGCATAAGTAGGAGTATGAGTAAAACTCTTTTTCAAGTCCTCCCCCTTGAGGTATCCTCCCCCTTGACCTTAGTTGAGTACTTGAAAAAGGATTTTAGCACTCCCCCTTAACGGTTGCAACATAAAATGTTAAGTAATCAAGATTACTTGACATTGGCCTAAATGTATAAGTTAAGTTATCAAAAATTAATTTTTGATCTCTTAACTTTTTCTCCCCTTGTTGCCATAAAAGAAAGTTTAGTTAAGTAAGTGTCACTTACTTAACTTTGGCCCGATGGTTTTAAGTTTAGATTTAAGTTAAGTTATCAAAAGAAATTTTTAATCCCTTAACTTTGGCCTTTTTCTCCTCCTTTGCCATAAATTGAAAAGTGTGGGGGTTTATATAAAGGTCTTTTTCGAAACATAGTGATTATGTTTTATAAGTCCAAGCATGTTCCTATTAGATTTTGAAAATAATACTTTAAACATAAGATCAACTAATAGAATGTTCAATTCTATTTTACTTGATTGATATAGAATGATCAATAAGTCCTTATTAGAGTTTTTTAATTTAGATAATTATACTCCATGGTTCATGTTGATGCACTAGATCTACATCTGGAACCAGGAGTGAGGTCCTAACTTCTCACGCCCATCTACGTAGCTAAGTACACAAACACATTAGTCCTATGTGTTGTGAGATGTATTGGCTCCTTAAATCTATAGGTGCATGCTTTATATGGTAAGCCCTAGGCTAGTTCCATTTTGCATGAAAACAAAATAGAGTATAGAAAAAATATATGTTTTATGTCCTACTCTATTACGAACATACCTAATTTACATCTAGGCAGACTAAATTCTGCTTCGGGTAAAGGTTTTGTAAATAAGTTTGCTAGGTTTGACTTGGATTCCATGTATTTGAGTTGTATGGTCCCGTTAGCTGCATGTTCTCGAATGAAGTGGTGTTTGACCTCTATATGTTTAGTCCTGGAGTGGCATATAGGGATTTTGGTTAAATTAATTGAACTAATATTGTCGATGTAAATTTTGGTGTTGTTAAAATTTAAGTTAAAGTCTTGGAGAGTGTGCTTCATCCAAAGAAGCTGAGCTACACACTCACCCATCGTGATGTATTCGACTTTCGGTGGTAGATAAGGCAACACAGTGTTGCTTTCTACTGCACAAACTCACTAGACTCGAGCTGAGGAGTTGACAACACCCACTCGTGCTCTTTCTATCAAATTTACTACCGTTATAATCTGAGTCGGAGTAGCTGATAAGTTTGAACTCGGTAGATCAAGGGTACCAAATCCTTACGTTTAGTGTACCCTTTAGGTATCTAAGGATACGTTTAATTAACGTTAGGTGCTACTTCTTAGCACAAGTTTGGAACCTTGCGCACATACTTACTGCGAATAATATATCGGGACGACTCGCAGTTAAGTACAGGAGACTACCTATTGCTCTCCTATAGTATTTAAGGTCTATTGGTTTGCCTTCTAAGTCTTCTCCTATATTAACATTTGTGGCCATCGATGTATTTATTACCTTAGCATTTTTCATTCCGAATCCATTAATTAATTCCTTAGCATATTTATGTTGGTGTATGTAAATTCCTTCTTTAGTTTGTTTAATTTGTAATCCTAGGAAAAAAGTTAATTCTCCTACTAAGTTCATTTCAAATTCAATTTCCATTAGTGAAATGAACTCGTTTAGTAGGATTGAGTTGGTTGTTCCAAAAATTATATCGTCTACGTAAATTTGGGCACTAAAGATTTTTTTGACTACGAATTTTACGAAGAGGGTTGGGTCGACTATGCCTTGGATAAACCCTTTAGATTTGAGATAAATAGAAAACCTTTCATACTAAGCTCGAGGAGCTTGTTTTAGTCCATATAAAGCTTTCTTAAGTTTAAAAACATAGTCAGGTTTGTTTAAGCTTTCGAATCCTGGGGGTTGGCTAACATAGACTTCTTCCTTGATAATTCCATTTAAGAATGCTGACTTCACATCCATTTGAAATAGTTTAAATCCTCGATGTGCAACGTAGGCTAATAACATTCTGATTGATTCTAGTCTAGCTACGGGGGCATAGGTTTTGTCATAATATAACCCCTATACTTGACTAAATCCTTTTGTGACCAATCTCACTTTATTTCTAACTACTTCACCTTTGTCATCGAGTTTGTTCCAGAATACCCACCTTGTTCCAATAATCGATTTATCTTTAGGTGGTGGTACTAATTCCCAAACTTCGTTCCTAGTGAATTGAGCTGCCTCTTCTTGCATAGAAAAAATCCAATCGGGATCAAGAAGAGCTTATTCAATTGATTTGGGTTAGATTTTCGAGATTAAAGAGATTTGACTGAGGTTTCTGTATGATTCTCTAGTTCGAATCACTAGGTTGGGATCACCTATCACTTTATCAATAGGATGATTCGATTGTTACCTAGACTGACTCGGGTTAGGATTTATGCTAGACTCATTTTCATGGTCAGATTCGGGTCTAGTCTGAATTGGTTTACCAATTGGTTCTACTTCGAGTTTTGTGGTTTTATCTCCATCATCGAATACTAGATTAACGGTTTCTTCGATTTTTAGGGTTTCATTATTGTAGACTCTATAGGCTCTACTTGTGGTTGAGTATCCTAGGAATATTCCAGTATTTGTTTTAGAGGTGAATTTGCCTAGGTAGTATTTAGTAAATAGGATATGTACCCTACAACCAAATACCCTAAATTATTTAATGTTAGGTACTTTATCATGGTAGATTTCGTATGAGGTCTTAAGGTGTCTTTTGGTAAAAAGGATTCTATTTTGGACGTAGCACGATGTACTAACGGCTTCTGCCCAAAACCTATTAGGAAGATTGTATTCATTCAACATGGTTCTAGCGGCTTCTTGTAGGGTTTTATTCATTCGCTCGACTAGACCATTTTGTTGTGGGGTTCTAGGATAGGAGAACTCATGGTGGTATCCGTTTAGGTTACAGAAGTCGGTGAACCTATGGTTTTCAGATTCGCCACCATGATCGTTTCTAAGTCTTTTAATCTTAAGGTTCTTTTTGTTTTCTATTAATTTACATAAGTTGGTCTAAGGTATCACTTTTGTGTTTAAGGAACCTAACCCAGGTGAACCTAGAGTAGTCGTCAATTATGACTAAGTAAAATTGACTTTCATTTAGTGACTTGGCTCCATGAGAATCGAATAGAACCAAGTGTAGGAGCTTAAGCACACTTTTGGTTCATTCTTGGTTAATTGATGTTGTGTCCTAGTTTGTTTACCTTGTTGACAAGCATTATAGATTTTATTATCCAAATTATTAAGGTTGGGCAAGCCTCTGACTAAACCATTTTGACTCACCTTGTGAATGAGTCTTGGGTGCAAGTGGCCGAGTCATCGGTGCCACAACCAATATTTCTCTTGTTGTGTCATAAGACACTTGGTTGAGGAGTTGGATAAATTAATTGTGTAGATATTGCTATTCCTAGTTTCTTTATATATTATTTTAGAGGTTTCATTAGTTATAATTAAGCATTTATTTTCTAAGAATATAACCTTATAGTTGTTGTCACACAATTGGTTTACACTATTGGGATGTATAATGAAAAGTCTATCTTTTGTATGAACATCTTTATTTTGAAATACGAATCACATGATCATTGTTTGCATATTTATGGTGATGCATATTGTCTAATACATTACATTGTAGATAACATGATGTGTGGTGTCACACGGGAGATCATGTTATCAGCTCCTTGTAAAGTATAAGTATAGGCTCACAACCGAGAAGGGTTTGGATAAACCATTGGTATGGTTGTAGTGTGATTTGGTATTGGTTTGTCTTGACCATAGAATCATACTAGTACACTTTGTGTGTATTGAGCAGGACTGACTTAGAGGTGATTCGATTTATTGCTGACTACAAAATCGAATCGGACCTCAGATATTATATTGTACATAATCTTAATCCCGATATAATAACGGGCACATATATTTAGTATTCATTTCTTTGATTTACCAATGGCCGAGATTTATAGATTAAATCAATAGGCTCGGTAAGTTGGGAAATGATATTATTTATATGGTGTACTATTGATTATAGGAGGAAACAGTGTCCTATATATTAGGATGATGATGTCCCCTTGAGGAGCTCATAAGGTTCATTATGTAAACCCTGTAGGTGGACATAGTCCGGCATGATGAAAAGGTTGAGTGGTACTACTTATGGAGTTAGATGTTGATTAATTAATGGTCAGTAAATTAATTAATCGACGGACATTCGAGATCTTAAACACAGGGAGAAAAATGTACATATAATATATGGACCCCATATTAACTTATGGGGGTTGGTGAGGTAGATCAATGATAATCCTTTAGTGGATTGGATTATCATTAATGGATCGGACTTTATGTGGGCTTGATTCATTGGGTGGCCAAGATCCAACTCCTCCTCATGGTCCCTATTGTAGCCTATTAATACCTCATGAAGCCTAGATCCAATGGATAAAAACAAAACTCTAGATCCAAAGGTAGAGATTAAATCTCTAGAACTGACGGTTGAGATTAATCTCTAGATCCGACGGTTGAGATTAAATCTCTAGAACCAATGGTGGAGATTAAAACAAGGCTTATCCCTAACTCTATAAAAGGAGGCTTTAGGGTGGGCGGCAATAAGGAATTCCAATTGAGACAGGATTAGGGTTTGGGAGGCTTAGGATTTGAAGGCTTGGGCGGCACCAAATAAGGAAATTATTTCCTTTCTTCTTCTTCTTCCTTGGTGGACGGCACCCATCTCCTTCTTCCCTCCCTTGGCCGGTGTCCAAATCAAGTCCTTCTCCTCTCCTTGGTCAGTGGAAAGAAGTCTAGGATCTCTTCCCTTAGAGTCTTGGCCAGTGTTCACTCTTCTTGATCTCCTTATTGGCCGGCGGCAAGCACCAAGCTTGGAGCTTGGTGGTTGGTTGAAAGAAGGAGAAGTGTTTTGTTTCTTATTCTTCCTCTTGTTCGGAGCGAGCAAGGAAGGAAGATTGGTGATCTAGAAGCTTTGACTTTTGGTAGATCGTCGCCCACACGATGTCCAAAAGGAGGAAGGACATACAATAGAAGATCGAGAGGTATATCGATTGTCTATTCTCTTTTGTAACATGTCTATAATTGTTTTTCAATTATATTTGCATGTAGTATTCTGTTTTTATGGCTAATATAACTTGGACCCTGAACATAAACACAAAAGCCGGCTATCCATACATCGTCTATTCCGCGGCTATTCGTAGAATAGAGGTTGGTTGGTTGAACAACAAGTTTGTTCAAGTGACTACTCTAATCGAATAGCACGACGATGAAACGGTTGCTTGGGTAATCCCTCTTGTCAAGGATAAATTTTTTTTATCCGCGGACGTAGAAGGGATCGCCATAAACAAGCGACTGAGTTGAAGTAGGAAGCGAAGTTTCCTACCTTCAAGTGGTATCAGAGCCACGGTTTTCGGTTTTGTGTGTTTAGGATTCGGTTACTTTTATGCGCTTTTCATATATTATGTGTCGGATAATAGTAGGATATGCGTAGGTTAACTCTTTGGTTGCAGGCATAGGATCCAACTATTATGGCCATATGTGTGTATGTGATTGTATATGTGTAATTGTATATTTTGTTGAATCCTCGGGGTTGACGAGGCTAGTATTTAATTTTTATAATTAGATACGCCATTGTTTAGCCAGTCCTTTTATTTTAGTTTACTTTCGATCTAGATTTCATGTACACTCCCTCGTGGAGTATAGGATCGTTGGATGTAAATAAAAATATTTTTTCTCGGCTCGGATCTCCGGATGGCTTGTACATGACGTAGGGAGTAGCAGACGAGATGGCGATACGATGGGAGACATATTGAAGACAAAAGCCATAATAGTTGGAAAATTTTTATTTTTCATATTTATTGCTTATTATTTGATATGCATGTCGTAGGCTAGAAAATTCCTCAATTTCAAATTACTAAGTGGGAGAGGGATATTTTTATAAATTCTCTCGGCCTACATTACGATTTGACATGTGATGCAAACAAACTTGCGCGTCGGCTCTGAGTGCCTTCCTCCCCATCGGATGGTTTTGTTTGCGGATCACAAGGTCGAATATGGTTATAGGAAATTATTAAGGAGCGTGTGTACTTCCCCATCGGAAGGCACATAACCCGAGATAATTACCTTGGTACCAAGTAATGGTGAATACTTAGATACAAATATAAGTATCCTCCCCATCGAAGTCACTGCTTTTATTTGTAGGGTCGAAGAGGAACCAACTATTAATTTTATTTGTCAAAAAGTTAGGTTGACAAGATAGTAAAATTAATGGGTGAAACCTCCTCTTACAAATGTAGAATTCGTATACGTCCACACTATCGTGGCATACGATATTCTCGGTGTATTGAGGTGTTGATTGATTTTAAAATTTTATTGTTTGAGGAATCAATAATTTTTTGAAATCTAATGTTTTGATCTATATGATTCTTAGGTTGTTTTCAAAATGACTTTGAACCCACTTGCTGTGATACTGAAAGAAAATAAACTTACTAGACCCAACTATGTTGATTGGAAGAGGAATCTTGACATTGTCTTGACTACTAAGGAATACAAATATATACTCCTCGAAGAGTGCCCTGCGTAGATGATTCTAGGGAAAAGGAGAAGGAGAGTTATAAGAAGTGGGCGATGAGATGGCGCGGTGTTACATTTTGGAATCTATGTCAAATGTACTGTAACATCAGCATCCAGCCATGCCCACTGCTTATGACATGATGCTCAATCTCAAAGAGCTTTTCGGACACTAGAATCGGGATACAAGGCAGGAAGCCATGAGGAACTTGATGACGACTACCATGATCGAGGGAACACCCGTGAGGGATCATGTTCTCAAGATGATGGCTCATTTGAATGAGTTGGAAGTCCTTGGAGCTGAGATCGATGGGGAAACCCAGGTCGATATCATTCTCCAGTCTCTACCTATGATTTTTTAGCAATTTCGCCTGAACTACAACGTGAAAAAGAGGTTGTATTCGTTGTCGGAGCTTCTGACAGAACTCCAAGCGGCAGAGGGGCTATTTCGTCAGAGTGCTCAGGCGCATGCCATGGTTACCCAAAAGATTTTTACTTCTAAGCCGATAGGCAAGAAGAAGAAGAAACAAGCTAGGGCAAAGGCGGTGGGAGGAACTCAAGGAGGAGTGAAGAAGAAAGGCAAGTGCTTCACTTGTAAGCGATCGACATCGTGAAGAAGCACCGCCTAACCGCAAGAACAAAGGTATATCTTTTGGTCTAGTCGTTGAAACATGTTTAGCAGTGTTATCTACCGTAGAATGGTGTAGTAGAGCGAAGGAATATGACTCTTATGGAGATGGTTAGATCGATGATGAGTTATTATGAGTTGTCAGATTCGTTCTGGGGATATCCTCTAGATACGACAGTGTACATTATGAATTTGGTTCCATCTAAATCAGTGCCTTCTACTCCCACAGAATTGTGGACTGGGCGAAAGCCTAGTCTAAGACATATTCGGATATGGGGAGTACAACACATGTCTGAAGGTAGATCCGTAAGTTACAACCCCATACTATGCATGTTGGCTATCCTTGAGGAACAAAAGGTGGTTTTTTTTATAGTCCTAGAGATCAGAGGATGATCGTCAGCATGAACGCCAGATTTCTAGAAGAAGACTATGTCATGAACCACAAGCCCATGAGTAAGATTGTTCAAGATGAATTGAAAGGGGAAGTCACTTCTTCAGTACAACTGGTACAAGAGGATATATCATAAGTCACTGCACCGCGTGTCATAGAGGATACACAGGTGATACCTCATCATAGTGGGAGGGTTGTGAGACAACCTGATAGATTCATGTTCTTGGGAGAATCTTCTGATTTGGTCCCTGGTGAACATGAACCTGATCCTTGGACATATGACGAGGTAATCCAAGATAAAGATGTAGTATCTTGGCAAAATGCAATGAATATTGAGATTGAATCTATGGATTTGAATCAGGTCTGGGAGCTAGTAGAACCACCCGATGGTGTGAAAACTATTGGATGCAAGTGGATCTACAAAAGAAAGAAAGGAATAGACGGGAAGTTTGAGACCTTCAAAGCGAGACTTATTGCGAAGGGGTATACTCAGAAAGAGGGTATCGACTATGGGGAGACCTTTTCCCCGGTAGCCATGCTTAAGTCTATCCGGATTCTCTTATGCATTGTTGCTCATATGGATTATGAGGTATGGTAGATGAATGTCAAGACAACATTCCTTAATGGAAGTCTTGAGGAAAACATCTATATGAAGCAACCAGAATGTTTCATTGCAAAGGTCAAAGAGCATCTTTTGTGTAAGCTTAATCGGTCCATTTATGGTTTGAAGAAAGCTTCGAGGTCTTGCAACATCCGCTTTGATGAGGTAATCCAGTCTTATGGATTTATTTAAAGTCCGGATGAGTCTTGTGTTGGGTTTCTGGCACCGCGGCGTGTGTGTGTTCGATCATGTTTCGTAAACATGAGCACAGCGGAAGCAATAAAAATAATAAATACTCCAATTTATTACAACACACACAACACACGCATGCTATTACAACAAGTGTAGACATAACCGTAAATTAAATTTGCAATAAAAAGAAATTAAACTACGTTATACCTTCCGTATGACGTGTAGCGGGAACGGCATCAACCGGAACGATCCTCGTAAGAATCGTCTCTATCCGTATCCACGCCGAGCTCCTCGGGATGACTTCGCTAAGTCACGAGCTTCGTCTTCGTACGGGTTACTAGTCTCGTGTTGAAGACGACGTGATCGAGAGATGATCACGATCCGAATCCAAATTCGGATCCAAAACGAGTTCTCAAAACTCGCTTCTCCGGAGAGGTGTTCGTCAACCGTTTAACGAATCCTTCGTCCTCCACCTCAGAGGATTACCGGAGATCAAATCCCCGGTATGTTAGCCGCTGTCGGAGCACTAACCGTTGTCCAAACGACGCTCCGACGAGAGGAGAAGAAGCTGTCCAGAAAACTGGACAGCTTGGTGGAGGAGTAGGCGCCGGCCAAAACAAGGAGAGAAAAAGCTCACCTTGATGCCGAACCTCTAGGAGATCACCGGAGGGTCGCCGGAGGTTCACCGGCTGGAGCTTGGACGCCGGCAAGGAGCTGGACGGTGCCACCACAAGCTGGGCGGCAACAATGTGTTGGGCGGCAACAACATGTTGGGCGGCTAGGTTTTGGATTTTGGATGATTAGGGTTTAACAATCCCTTAAGCTCACTTTTATAGAGAACTAATTCTCTTAATGGTTAATGGATCATATCCATAAAGCCCGTTAACCCGCTCCATTAAGATAAGTTAAAATAAACCAAACCATGATGGTTTATTTTTAAGTTAAAACGAACCGAACCAACCTTTGGTTCATTCGTTTAATATAAACCAAACCCTTTGGTTTATTCTCATCCATTGGATTAGAACCAAACCATTTTGGTCCATCCATTATGTCTTCATAAGACACTGCCCATCCACGCTTCCATTGCGACTGAAACAATTTCATGCTCGCTATATGTTTGGTCCAACCAAACATAGTTTCTCTCGGTCTGAGAATCCCATTCTCAAGCTCGTTTTAAATCCTTTGGATTACACTCGTTGTGCGTGTGACCAAATAGGTTCTCGGTTTATGTTGGCCGTCTATAATTAACCATTAATTATAGAACGATCATGAGTGGCACCTAGTAGTACATCATGATCCCCAATTAACCGAAAAGATCAACGGTTGATCCGTAACTATTTCAAAACCCTTCAAGAGCTCGAATGAATCGCGTGCCCCATTCCCTTCACTCATCTTATACCCACTTGGTTGGGACATGGTCTATTGTGTCGGTCCCCACTAGGTGACTACGTCACACACCTAGCCCAAGTATCATTTCCTCATCCTCACGGATTCTAGTTACTCCACATGTATCGAAGAGTACTTTACTCTAAACATGTATAATGCTTTGGCCAAAGACTTTAGTTACTATCCGTCGAGAGGACTTGGGTATTCATCTCCTCGGTTGGAGTGGTGAATCCTTTATAGGCTTTTCAAACACCTTCGATCACTTCGACTTATACCCAATCATCCCGGGTACACATCTCCTTAGAGATGTTTGCTTAAGATGTCCAAGCATAAGTCTCCATGATCAAGATGACTTGAATATCGCACGTCAAAGGAACATCGCACTTAAGCCACAAGAAGAACTTCATTGACATATCTATATATGCAGAGAACCATATGAAGTCTTACTGGTCACTCCAATGAACTAGTTACCATAACTAGCATCCACGATTAACTCGGACATCACTATGTCTCCGGCCCGGTGAGAATCACCGCTTGGATACACCAAGGAGTATACCTCGTGCTAGTCTCAATGAATTGATGGTGTCGGATCCATCAATTCATCGACTAGGATAATTCCGATACATCACAATTACACATGTAGAGATACTCACTAGTTGTGATCCAATCACAAATTCTCTCATGCTGTGAATCGTATCGTGGACATTCAGTAAATGAGTTTAAGATCCAATCAAATACATAAAACATCTATACTCAAATAGTGAATCTTCATTTATCATATAAATGGTTCATACATAAGGCGATTGCCTTAGGACATCTCTCATATATTACTAACAGACTCCCACTTGGCCTAATGCCAATCGCTACGGTATCCAATACCATAAGCACCAATATGACCCTCAAACTTACTTTGAGGTAATGCTTTAGTCAAAGGATCCGCTAAGTCCCTTTCAGTGGGATTTTTCTCGATTTGTATTTCGTTCCTACTGATGATCTCTCTGATAAGATGATAGTGGCGAAGCACATGTTTGGATCATTGATGAGACCACATCAAATTCAGAGATGAACTTCTTGATCCAAACCGCTTCCTTTGCTGCTTCCAAAGCTGCAATCTATTCTGCCTTAGTGGCAGAATCCGCTATAGTGTCAAGCTTGGAACCTTTCCAACTTATTGCGCCTCCATTCCAGGTGAATACATACCCAGACAAAGACATGGAATCATCCTTGTCTGTCTGGAGCTGGCATCCGTATACCCACGTATCACCATGTACCCTTCTCCATATATTAGGAACACATCCTTAGTTCTTCTCAAGTACTTAAGGATCATCTTAACAGCCGCCCAATGATCCATTCCTGGATCGGACTGGTATCTGCTCGTGACACTCAGAGCATACGATACATCGGGCCTCGTACATAACATAGCATACATGATAGATCCTATTGCGGATGCATAGGGAATCTTACTCATGCAAATCTTCTCGTCTTCTATGCGCGGACACATAGACTTCGAAAGGTGTTCCCCATGCCTGATGGGCAGATAACCTTTCTTGGATTCCGACATGCTAAACCTCTTTAGCACTCGGTCTATATATGTAGACTGCGAAAGACCAAGCAACCGTTTCAATCTATCTCTATAGATCTTAATCCCAAGGATGTAGGTTGCTTCTCCCAGGTCTTTCATGGAGAATGTCTTGGATAACCAAACCTTAACTGACTGTAAGATTGACACATCGTTTCCTATAAGTAATATGTCATCAACATACAATACTAGGAACACGACTGCACTCCCACTAACCTTCTTGTACACACTAGGTTCGTCTGGATTTTGTGAGAAATCAAACTTTTTGATCGTCTCATCAAAACGGATATTCCAGCTCCTGGATGCTTGCTTCAATCCATAAATGGATCGTCGCAACTTGCATACCTTGGTTTTATCAACCGATGTGAAACCCTCAGGCTGTATCATATACACGTCCTCGAGCAAGTTTCCATTAAGGAAAGCTGTTTTCACATCCATCTGCCATATCTCATAATCATAATGAGTCGCTATGGCCAGGAGCATCCGAATGGATTTAAGCATAGCTACAGGCTAATAGGTTTCGTCATAATCAACACCTTGCTTTTGACGATATCCTTTCGCCACCAATCTAGCCTTATAGGTAATCACATTACCATCCATGTCGGTTTTCTTCTTGAAAACCCACTTGCACCCTATAGGCTTTATGCCTTCAGGTGGGTCAACCAAGTTCCAAACTTGGTTTTAGTACATGGAATCCATTTCCGACTTCATGGCACCAAGCCACTTATCCCTTTCTGAACTTGTCAGCACTTCTTCATAACTGGTAGGCTCCTCATCATCAATGAGTAATACGTCGTTCGATTCACTTACGAGAAATCCATATCTCTCAGGAATATTGCGTGTTCTACCAGATCTACGAAGATGTGGTGTTACAATAGGTCCAGCCGATTGCTCATCACTATGAGTTGTCGGCTGTTGTGCTTCACCAGGTATCTCATTAATGTCTATTTGAGTCTCTCGAGCCATCTTAAGCTCGACGACACTCCCACTATTTTCTTGCAAGAGAAACTCTTTCTCTAGAAACACAGCATGCCTTGAAACAAACACTTTTTGTTCCACAGGATGATAGAATTTGTAACCCCTTGTTTCCTTAGGGTATCCAACAAATAGACATTTATCAGAATTAGCATCCAATTTGTCTGATACAGTCCGCTTCACATAAGCAGGACAACCCCATATCTTCAAGTAAGATACATGAGGTTTCTTACCATTCCATATCTCATATGGAGTAGTTGAGACTACCTTGTAGGCATTCTTTAACAAGTAAACAATTTATGCAAGTGCATAACCCCAAAAGGACTTGGGAAGAGTCGCATGATTCATCATTGACCTGACCATGTCCAACAAGGTCCGGTTACGCCTCTCAGATACACCATTATGCTGTGGTGTATAGGGCGGAGTCCATTGAGACAATATGCCATTGTCTCTTAGATAATCAAGAAACTCTTGACTTAAGTATTCACCACCTCGATCCGATCAAGTATTTTAATACTTTTGTCATGTTGTTTCTCTACTTCCTTTCTGAATTCTTTGAACCTTTCAAAGGCTTCAGACTTGTGTTTCATCAAGAACACATACCCAAACCGTGAGTGATCATCGGTGAAGGTAATGAAGTAGCTATAGCCTCCTAATTCTTGAGTTGACATAGGTCCACATACATCAGTATGTATTAGACCTAGTAACTCTCCCACTCGTTCACCTTTTCGGTAAAGGTAACTTAGTTATCTTGCCTTTTAAGCATGATTTGCATGTATCGTATGAATCCAATTCAAACGCGATTCCAATTCCACATCGGTGTAATTCGGACATGCTTTCTTGCTTATATGGCCAAGACGACAATGCCACATGTAGGAGTCTATTTGATTATCCTTGTTGTTGCTCGCTTCGATATTGCAAATGTCATGGATACGTCCCAACGATAAACACCATTGCTTAAAGTTCGGTCCATAAAGAACCCCATTCAAAGTTATGTAACAACAATTGTTACTAAGCGTCAAATGGAAACCATTTCTATTTAAACAAGAAATAGAAATGATGTTCTTTATCAACAAAGGAATATAAAAGCAATTGTCGGTTCTAAGACAAGTCTGCAGGAGTTTCAACAAATACGTTCGATGGCGAGTGCAACAACCTTTGCTTCATTCCCAACACGTAAATTTGACTCTCCCTTGACGAGTCTTCTTCTATTCCTTAGCCCATGTATGTCATTACATATATGTGAGCCACACCCAGTATCCAATACCCAAGTGTCTAAGGAAATAGAATGACAATCAATAAAGAAGATTTCGAAGAAGATGGGGCATCCGATGCCTTATCCTTCTTCACGGACTCAAGATAAATCTTGTACTTTCTTCAAGAATGGCTCTCCTTGCCATAATGATGGCAAGTTTCCTTTGTGCTAGTTCTACCTTCTTAGCCCTTCTCTTCTTTCCCTTCTCTGCCTTTGACTTCCTCTTAGAACCTTTCTTCGAGGAATCAACTAATAAAGACCGCCCCTCGCCATGCTTCTAAGACTCCAACCTTCAAAGATATTGAGCAAGACTACGATGAACCTCCTAGCATCTCAGAGGTGAAGAGGAGCTTTGAGACTTCAAACCTTTCGAATCTCACTTGCTCATCAATCAACTAACAAAGATGAAGGACTACGATATGACCATCCATATGCTCATGCTTCTTTCGTAGCTTGGGTTCCATCGTGGCTAGCATGATGCAACTCATTTGTTCAGAATCACTCACATGTTTCTGATAGGCCAACAATTGGTCCAAGGTTGCATCGTCACTAGGACGGGCGGGAAGAGGCGCTTCGAGGACATTTGCAAGCTTTTCAACCTTGAGAACAATTCTCAAGTTTCTAAGCTAGTCCAAGAAGTTCGGCCCAGTCAATTTATTTGAATCCAAAATGGAACGCAAATTCGAACACATCATGATCAATATATTAACTTAGAAATACAAAACGAGCATATATGAGAAAGATGATTTTAAAAATGCATCAATATACATTTATAAATCCCATTCATTTTTCGAATTCAAAAACCCCAAAATCACTTCGGGAGATCGTAGGTCCATCTCCGAATGGGCTGATATCCATCATAGATAAGAACAACCTTGGAGTGAGTCCAACAAGCCATTCTTAGCTATGATGGTGGGTATCAAGTATACCGATTACATATCATGTATATGTAACTATCACAATGTGCTATCAACTAATTGAATGTTTACACATACATTGGGTTGTTAACACATTAACAAGTATGCATCATATGCATAGCACCCAACTTCACCTCTCTTCACATCGACCTTGGAGTGAGTCCAACAAATCGATGCTCCAAGTTAAAGCCGACCCATTAATCGCGAAATAGTTTTAATATGGTTAGAGCGATTCAACCAATTAGCGTGCTTGGAGTGAGTCTAACAACCCAAACTAACGATTGACCTCGACTCTTACCATATTAGAGTTAAACTATTCCAATGATTTGAACATGTTCAGTTCGAGTCGGCTTGGAGTGAGTCCAACAACCCAAACAAGAAATGTAACTCCGGTTCTAACCATATTAATGGAAGGTGTAGGCTTTAATATTGAGTTAGGGTTTTATGTCTCATCCTCTTTGCATGCAAATAACTATTATCTACATGGCATGGCATACATGGCATACATCTACATGTCACGACACGCATGGCATAATGTTATGCATCTAATGCAATTACATGGCATACAATTATGTCATGTACATAATTTCCTTATTTGTCATAACTATTTATGGAAATAAAATATGTTTAAGATTTGATTCTCCAAATCAAATCATAATTAAATTAGGAAACAAATTTCCAAATCTAATCACATATTTTATTCATGGAATTATTTGATTAAGGAAAATCTATTTAGGAAACCAATTTCCTAAATCTTTAAAACTACTTATGGAAATAAAATATTTTAAGATTTGATTTCCCAAATCAAATCATGATTAAATTAGGAAACAAATTTCCAGAATCTAATCAAATATTTTATTTATGGAAAATATAAATTTCCATAAATACTTCCAACTTTCCAAAAGTGGAAGATTTCCATAAATACTTCTAGACTTTCCAAAATTGAAAAATTTCCATAAATACTTCTAAATTTCTAAAATTAGAAAATTTCCAGAAATACATTATGACTATCGCAAAACCATTTTACGATTATGTCGAAACACAACCTGGGCTCTGATACCACTGTTGGGTTTCCGGCACCGCGGCGTGTGTGTTCGATCATGTTTCGTAAACATGAGCACAGCGGAAGCAATAAAAACAATAAATACTCCTATTTATTACAACACACACAACACACGCATGCTATTACAACAAGTGTAGACATAACCGTAAATTAAATTTGCAATAAAAAGAAATTAAACTACGTTATACCTTCCGTATGACGTGTAGCGGGAACGGCATCAACCGGAACGATCCTCGTAAGAATCGTCTCTATCCGTATCCACGCCGAGCTCCTTGGGATGACTTCGCTAAGTCACGAGCTTCGTCTTCGTACGGGTTACTAGCCTCATGTTGAAGACGACGTGATCGAGAGATGATCACGATCCGAATCCAAATTCGGATCCAAAACGAGTTCTCAAAACTCGCTTCTCCGGAGAGGTGTTCGTCAACCGTTTGACGAATCCTTCGTCCTCCACCTCAGAGGATTACCGGAGATCAAATCCCCGGTATGTTAGCCGCTGTCGGAGCACTAACCGTCGTCCAAACGACGCTCCGACGAGAGGAGAAGAAGCTGTCCAGAAAACTGGACAGCTTGGTGGAGGAGTAGGCGCCGGCCAAAACAAGGAGAGAAAAAGCTCACCTTGATGTCGAACCTCTAGGAGATCACCGTGGGGTCGCCGGAGGTTCACTGGCTGGAGCTTGGACGCCGGCAAGGAGCTGGACGGTGCCACCACAAGCTGGGCGGCAACAATGTGTTGGGCGGCAACAACATGTTGGGCGGCTAGGGTTTGGATTTTGGATGATTAGGTTTTAACAATCCCTTAAGCCCACTTTTATAGAGAACTAATTCTCTTAATGGTTAATGGATCATATCCATAAAGCCCGTTAACCCGCTCCATTAAGATAAGTTAAAATAAACCAAACCATGATGGTTTATTTTAAGTTAAAACGAACCGAACCAACGTTTGGTTCATTCGTTTAATATAAACCAAACCATTTGGTTTATTCTCATCCATTGGATTAGAACCAAACCATTTTGGTCCATCCATTATGTCTTCATAAGACACTGCCCATCCACGCTTCCATTGCGACTGAAACAATTTCATGCTCGCTATATGTTTGGTCCAACCAAACATAGTTTCTCTCGGTCTGAGAATCCCATTCTCAAGCTCGTTTTAAATCCTTTGGATTACACTCGTTGTGCGTGTGACCAAATAGGTTATCGGTTTATGTTGGCCGTCTATAATTAACCATTAATTATAGAACGATCATGAGTGGCACCTAGTAGTACATCATGATCCCCAATTAATCGAAAAGATCAACGGTTGATCCAGAACTATTTCTGAAACCCTTCAATAGCTCGAATGAATCGTGCCCCATTCCCTTCACTCATCTTATACCCACTTGGTTCAGGACATGGTCTATTGTGTCAGTCCCCACTAGGCTGACTACGTCACACCTAGCCCAAGTATCATTTCCTCGTCCTACGGATTCTAGTTACTCCACATGTATCGAAGAGTACTTTACTCTAAACATGTAATGCTTTGGCCAAAGACTTTAGTAACAATCCGACGAGAGGCCATGGGTATACATCTCCTCGCAAGGAGTGGTGAATCCTTTATAGGCTATTCAAACACCTTCGATCACTTCGACTTATACCCAATCATCTCGGGTCCACATCTCCTCGGAGATGTTTGCTTAAGATGTCAAAGCATAAGTCTCCATGATCAAGATGACTTGAATACCGCAAGTCAAAGGAACATCGCACTTAAGCCATAGTAAGAACTTCATTGACATATCTATATATGCAGAGAACCATATGAAGTCTTACGGCTGGTCACTCCAATGAACTAGTTACCATAACTAGCATCCACGATTAACTCCGGACATCACTATGTCTCCAGCCAGTGAGAATCAGCTGCTTGGATACACCAAGAAGTATACCTCGTGCTAGTCTCAACAGAATTGATGGTGTCGAGATCCATCAATTCATCGACTAGGGATAATTCCGATACATCACAATTACACATGTAGAGATACTCACTAGTTGTGATCCAATCACAAATTCTCTCATGTTGTGAATCGTATCGTGGACATTCAGTAAATGAGTTTAAGATCCAATCAAATACATAAAACATGTATACTCAAATAGTGAATCTTCATTTATCATATAAATGGTTCATACATAAGGCGATTGCCTTAGGACATCTCTCATATATTACTAACATCTTGTGTATACAAGAGATTTGACGAAAATGTAGTGGTATTTCTTGTACTTTACGTAGATGACATTTTGTTAATTGGCAACAATGTCAAGGTGTTATCGGACGTAAGGGTATGGTTGTCCAAACAGTTTGATATGAAGGACTTGGGAGAAGTGGGACACATCCTTGGGATCAAGGTTATAAGGGATCGCAAGAAAAGGATGTTGTGCTTATCTCAAGCTTCATACATAGACACCATTATGGATCGTTTTAGCATGCAGAACTCCAAGAAGGGTTTTCTACCTTTCAGGAATGGAGTTCCTTTATCTAAGGAGATGTGTACTAGAACATCTGAGGAGATAGAGGAGATGAAGGCGGTTCCTTATGCTTCGGCAGTAAGAAGCTTCATGTATGCGATTCTATGTACGAGACCAGATATCTGCTTTGTCATGGGCATGGTCAGCAGATATCAAAGTAATCAAGGACAGGGACATTGGACTGCGGTAAAGCATATATTGAAGTACCTGAGAAGGACTAGAGATTATATGTTAGTGAAAGCCCTAGAGCCAATCATGTGATGATTGTTGTATGGACTTGATTGTATCATATTCCTATTTATAAAGGCATGGTTATTATATTTACTTAATTGGTGCCAAATAACTAAATATAATAACGTCCTTGAGTAGTAGGTTCATATCTATATCAATCGATTGGTTGAATCGATAATGAGATGATATAGAGAACACTACTCTTAATCATTCCTAGTCAAGTATTAACATTCAGGGACAATGTTAATGCATAGAGACTAGCATGTAGGTCAACACGATGACTTGATCTCACAACTCATGGATATGAGATATCAAGTTGACACATGGGTATGCATTGGAGAATGTATACTGAATGATCCGCCATGAGAAAGTATCATGGATCGTTATATGAGTGTCATATACTTTCTCATGTGGCTATTAGTATGACTATTAGTCCTTAGACCTGAAGTCACCATGGTTCCCTACATAAGGAGTTGCATACTTTTGTTTCATCAAACGTCACCCGTAAATGGGTGGACTATAAAGATGATTACTGGGTATGTAACAAATTATGCGAAGGGATGTAAGTGATGTAGATGAGAACTATCCCTCTTATATGACGGGAGCAACATCGTTATTTTTGATATAGTGAGACCACGAAGTGCATGGCCATGCCAAAATGAGTCAATATGAGATATTGAGCTCATTTGATTAGAGTGAGTCTACTTGGAGTTCAAGCTATAGATTGTACCGAGGATGACACGGTCTATGCCTTAATTGGTCAATCTAGATGTCAAGGATAGAGAGACATTGTCACATATTGTGAGAGTCACAATTAGTAGTCACAAAGGTGATGTTGGAGCTCAACATTCTTGTAACTTGGGTAGCAATGATGTGTTGCTAGATACCGCTCATTGCTTATGTTCCTAAATCAGTTTAGGGACATTGCCAACATTACAAGAACCTATAGGGTCACATACAAAGGGCAATTAGATGGAGATTAGGTTCATATGATGAACAATGAGGATTAGGTTCATGGGATGAACCAAATTGGTTTAAGAGTAATCTAAATTAGACTAATTGAGTTAGACTCAAGTTGATTCAAGTGTTGAATGAGTCTAATTTAGATTTGATTCATTTAGAGATTCATTAAATCAAATTGACTTGAATCAAGTAGTTAGATTTGATCAACCATGGGAGATAAGAGGTCAAGTTTGACTTGACTTGAGAGGGAAGATGAAGGGTCAATTTTGACTTGACCAATTGCCATGTCATGGTGACATGGCATGGGGGCCGGCCAATGATGATGCTCCACATCATCATGGACCTATCATGTGGTGCCACCTCATGAGGGAGACCAAGAGTCATTGGCTCTTGGAGTTACATGCATGCATGTAACCCCCCAAGAATGTAGTGGCCGGCCACTTCATTTTGCATGAGATGTGAATTGATTTGTGTGGTAACTCCATCTTCTTCCTCCTTGGATTATTCTCTCAAGCTATCCCAATCCTCAACTTGGCCGAACCATCCAAAGGGTACTAGCACACTCAAGGTTGTGTTTTCTCCACCTATTGCTTGTGTGGATACTAATAGAGGAGTGTGCACTTGACACTCTCGAGTTCCGACGAAGCTTTTGGACGAGCGGGATAAGCGAAGGGCATCGCTTCAAGGGTAATGTTCTCACCTTCTAGATCTAAGGTAGATCTAGGTTTACTTAAGCACATACATATTTTATTTTAATATATCTTCTCACGGATCCCTGGTCGGACTTCCGGGGTTTCTACAACACAAAAAGCGGTTTTTGCGGCTCAGAAAGTACAACGGTGGTATCAGAGTCACGTGCGAAGCATGTATGTGTTTCATTTTTATAGTTTTTGTATTAGATATAAAAATTACAGATTTTTATGTTTCTGTAAATTTCTTATTTTTATCGAATTTTTGGGTATTTTTCTCGAAGAGTCGAAGCAACGAGTGTTGGGACACTTGTAGGCTTCAACTATCGAGAAAAACTCTCCGAAACGGTGAGTTCTCGCTTTAGGTTTTTGGCACAGCGACTTAAGTCACTGTAAGATCGTAGTAGGGACACTCGCAAAGTTTATTTTGTGAGCAGGGGCATTGCCCCTATCCCCGAAAAGGGCCTTGTCCCGCGATCGTGCCCAGAAACCACTTAGCGGGACCTTTATGGAGAGGTGACTCATGGCCCAAGAACCCCAATATGATTTGATGATGATGTGTTGTAATTCATAATACGGCCTGCGTGCCTTTTTTGTAGTTGTGCGTGTTGTATAGTGTAGCGACCTGTGCGTCATTCCTCTTCTTTTGAAATTCTAGTTGTAAATAGTTTTAGACTCGAATGTAACTCGAGTTTGATATTTGTAATGTACAAAATGGAGCGGTGGAAAGTCCACTTTCCGATCTTCTCATTGGCTTGATGAAGATCGTAGTAGAAGACCACATCGATTAATTATACATATATATATATATATATATATATATATATATATATATATATATATATATATATATATATATATATATATATATATATATATATATATATGTTGATATATATATATATATATATATTTGTTATGCTTGTATGTATGTGATGCATGCTAGTAGAATAATGCTTGTATGTATATGATGCATGCTAGGATATTTTTCTTGTATGTATATGATGCATGCTAGAATAATGTTTGTATGTATGTGATGCATGCTAATATAGGATAACAAAGGCCTTAATGCATATATGATACACATTATGATTAGATTAGATCTTAATCCAATCAACTCGTAAATGCCTACCAAGTCCTTGATACCCATCACTACCTCGATCATTTATAGTTGTTGAATCTGCCAAAGCAGAGCAACACATATTATCTTGGTAGGGTGCGGAGGGGCAATCTTGGTCCCGCTTATCACGGCTTGGGTTAGAGTAAGCTCAATTAGATTGAGTAAAACTAGTTAACTCAATTGGATCGAGTAGAACTATAGGCATATTCCAACCATTGGAAAGATAGGATAAGATTGCATTTACACTAAATCTTGGGCGATTTAGCCAAAGCTAACTCAAGGTCTTTTGTAAATGTGGGTCTTGATCCTATAAACAAGAGTTGCATAGAGATGTAATCGGTAATGTGTTACCCACCGATTGTACTAACTCTTGGGTGATTTAGCCAAAGCTAACTCAAGGCTTAGTATGATGTGGATCTTGTCCCGCAAGAATTATAGCTAGTTTGTATGAATCTAGTAATGTGGTTTGACTACATCCATAACTCGATTCTACAAAATTCCTATAATTCAGCGGGAACATCATTTGATTAAAGGCCTAATTAAATGATAAAAGGAATATGATCTTAATTCTCACTGTATGTTGTAGATTACTATGTCAACAAACACGAACACTCTCTCTGCATTCTATCCTTGAGAAGGACAAGCTCAATGGAGCAAATTTCTGAGTGATGCACAGAACACGAGAATTGTTCTCACCCAAGAAAGAAAACTGTACGTCCTGGAGCAACCCATTTCGGAGGCACCTTCTGCCACTGCCTCGCGAGCTGACAAAGATGCCTACTAGAAGCATCAAGATGATGCATTAGATGTGTCATGTCTAATACTAGCGACCACAAACTCTGAGCTTCAGAAGCAACACGAGTTCATGAATGCTTATGATATGGTTGAACATCTTCGTCAACTATATCAAGGACAAGCAAGGAACGAGAGATATGAAGTCTCTAAGGCATTGTTTGGTTCCAAAATGCAAGACGTGACTCTCGTAGGTCCATATGTACTCAAGATGATTGGGTACGTAGAAAACCTATAGAGATTGGGATTCCCCCTTGGCCAAAAGTCGCATCGACTTGATCTTGCAGTCTTTGCTGCAAAGCTACAATCAATTTGTCATGAATTACAACATGAATGAAATTGATAAGCCACTACCTGAGATGCTCAGCATGTTGAGAACTGCTGAGCTCAACCTTAATAAGGGAAAATCTAACGCCATTTTGATGGTGCAAAAGAATAAAGGCAAGGGCAAGCCTAAAGGTAAGGGAAAGTCCCAAGCCAAGGGCAAAGGCAAGGAACTGAAACCCAAAGGAGGGGTGGCCAAGGAAGGGGCTTGCTTCCACTGCAAGGAAGCTGGACACTAGAAGTGTAACTGTAAGGCATACCTGGAAGATCTTAAGAAGAAGAGAAGTGAGACTTCTACTTCAGGTATAAATGTTATAGAAGTCAATCTATCTATTTCTTCATAATGGGTATTAAATACCGGATGTGCATCTCACATTTGTACCAATGTGCAGGCGCTGAGAAATAGCAAGACATTGACAAAGGGCGAGGTGGACCTACGAGTAGGCAATGGAGCAAGAGTTGCTACTGTTGCTGTAGGAACTTATGATCTATCCCTACCCTCTGGGCTTGTACTAGAATTAGATGAATGTTGTTATGTGCCTGCTTTAACTAAGAACATAATTTTGGTTTCTTGTTTGGATAAGAAAGGATTTACATTTATAATAAAGAACAAATGTTGTTCTGTTTATTTAAATGATATGTTCTATTATAGTGCACCTCTAATGAACGGACTCTACTTTCTAGACTTAGAGAGCCCTATCTATAACATAAGTATCAAAAGGTTCAAGTCAAATGAGTTGAACCAAACCTATCTCTGGCATTGTCGCTTAGGTCTCATAAATGAGAGTTGCTTATCTCAGCTCCATAAGGATGGTCTGCTAGACTCATTTGATTTTGAATCTAATGAGACATGTGAGTCTTGCCTTTTAGGCAAGATAACTAAGACTCCCTTTAGTGGACACAGCGAAAGAGCAACGGACTTGTTAGGACTTATACATAGTGATGTATGTGGCCCTTTCAATGTTGCTGCTAGAGGCGGTTATAGGTACTTCATTACATTTACTAATTACTTCAGCAGATATGGTTATGTGTATCTCATGACACATAAATCAGAATCCTTTGAAAAGTTCAAAGAATTCAAGAATGAAGTATAAAACCAGCTTGGCAAAAGTATTAAGATACTTCGATCAGATCGAGGTGGTGAATATCTTAGCCATGACTTTCGTGACTATCTAGCTGAGTATGGGATTCTATCCCAACTCACTCCTCCTGGAACACCACAGTGGAATGGTGTATCCGAAAGAAGGAATCGTACCCTATTAGATATAGTATGATCTATGATGAGTCACACAGATCTTTCTATATCCTTTTGGGGATATGCTCTAAACACAGCAGCCTTTACCCTTAATCGTGTACCATCTGGTGTATGACTCAGATTATTGTCTAAATGAGCTCAACCAATTTAGTAATACCGAATCCCCCTAACTAAAGTAGTATAGGATGACTCGAGTCGTCTCCCAACGATTGAAGATGGTGTATGATAATTCAAGTGGTTATTGCAGTTTTGATTCTTTTTTTTAGATTGAATAGAGAGGGGGGGGGTTGTGTATTGATTCCTAAATCATCTAATCTCAAGGGAAAACAAGAAAGAACACTAATCATAACGAATTATGTGCATTCTTGAAGTAAAGAACATTCGATGAGTAAATCATGCAACAACTGAATAAACGGAGGAAAACGAAAACCAAACAACATCTAATCTACGATGGGGAAATTCAATCAAACACTCAACAAGTCAAACAAATCTAATTAATGCTCAAGAAGGTAAAAGAAATTAGATCTAGTAATCTCCCTGTGTCTCTTGCCACCGGTAGAAGTGAAGCGATGCGAACTCCACGTTTTGTGCTCCTCTGCTCCGATGGATGCGTGAAGTGATTTTAGATCGAGGATGAACGAACGGCGAAGAGGAATCCCTTGCCTCATGATCGTGGAAGTAAAATTCGATGATGTGAGATCGATGAGCGGAGCGAAGAGGAATCCCTTGCCTCCATCGATGATCGTGAAAGTGGACTTTAGATCCATGAATCCGAAGAGGAATCCCTTGCCTCCGCTCGATGATGATCGTGAAGTGGGCCCCTTGAATCCCCCTTTTACCGCGCCGCTTCTTTTTCATTTTTAGCCCAAAATCTTATTTGGCCCCGAAAACTTCTGGCGCTGCCCATTCAAAGGCGGCACGCGCCCGTGTCATCGTTTGATATTGCTAGTAATGTAAATAGTGGCAAGATCAACACGACACGCTGCTCGGTGTGTATGCGCCCATGTCGTGTAGTCTTTGTAAGGGTAAAAAAAGCGACATGCAGTAACAATTTGTGCTTTCAGCGTAATATCCCAAAGCCGGAAAAAAATGACTGTCATTTTAGTCAATTTGTGTCAAGCCCGTGTCATTTTTGATACTTACTTGTGGTCGAGATGGACAAAAAACTGCGCCCGTGCTTCGTCCCATCATCTGTCTGAAGCAGTTCAACGTGTAGCGGAAAAGCGTATATGCACTTGTGCCGCTTTCATTGCGTCCAAAAGCCCGTGTCGTTTAGCCTTCGAGTTACAAGAAGACATCGAAAATGTTAAAAATCAATCCAAATTATGTAGGAATGATCATTATAGTCCAAAACAAGTCCCTCATAAAATGTGCTAATTCTCCACAATTAAACAATAAAAGGATAGAATCATCAATCATTAAAGCCAATATAAACTACCAAAGCGAGTGTTATCAATTCCCCTACACTTATTCTTGCGTCCCGGGCAAGCAAAAAACAACTTCCCTAAGTAACTCATATCGTTGCCTCAAAAGAAAGTAAAAAGTAGTTACTTAGGCTTATCATATTTATTTAGACCAAGGCACATAGATCCGATTAGGACACAAGTCACTAAGCATGGTGATTTCAACACATGATTAACTAAAGCTTGATGCAATCCTCACAAGATATATGATGCATAAGGTAGTGCTCTCACTCTCAATAGCATGTAAGTAAATGGAGTTCCACTCAATGCAACTAATGATGTTTCACTACCATATGCTTGCATATTTTCTACTCTCCATCACTAGATCACAAGTTTCATGACTCCAAAGGCTTATCATCATGAAGTAAAATTTATGGAAAATCACAATAGAACATAAGAAAGCAAGAGGTTGTGGAAAGATGATATGACAATGTAATAAGGAAGGCAATAAACACTATCTGGGGTTTGAGGAATTTAGAAATTTCCTTTCAGTTTCAAACTTCCAAATTGCTTCCAATTGAATTTTCCTAATTATACGACTTGCAATTCCTGCATTTCAAACTCCTTCTCACGCAAACTCCTAGCCTGCCAATTTCTACAGACTATGTAACTTCTTCTCAGACATTACAATTCCCTTTTCTCACGATTGAGTGTTGCAACATCCTGAATTTAACTCAATAGCTGCGAGCTCAAAATTTTATGTTTTGTTTTTTTAGCAATCTGACTTCCCTTTTAGACTTTCAAGTTTCAAAATTCGAGTCAAGTGACCCATCAATTTAGTTTGAATTCCAACTTTACTCAACCTAGGTCCCAGGTCTGAAATGCCTAATGTGTGACGACAAAATTTCAAATTTCGTTATGCAAAAATTCAGAATTCTGTAGCTTCCTCCAATTGCAGACAATTGGATTTCATTAGCCTTATAGACTATCCAGTGCCAGTGTGCTGACCTTTTCCATGATACCGAATAATCCAGTAATCGGCTACAACTCTTTCCTTTTTTTTTTTATGGTTAATCTGATTCTGCATAGATGTTATCATCCGATGTGTCAATAAAACCAGTGCACTTAATACTCTATAATCTCTGTGTGTGCACATTTCTTTCCAAATTGGTATCTGATTTCCTTTTCCTTAGTCCAAATCTCTCAACAAAGAAAATATGACCTCAAAGGCAATCAAGGTTAGTCCAACCCTGGTAATCAAGTGCTCGTGCTTACCATTATATCTCACCTTACCTTCAACAAGACAACAAGACAACCATCCTCACATCCTCTCAAGATCCCCCACACTTAAAATTTGACCGTCTCGGGCAAGAAATCCAACAAGATAAATTGTTTGAGACAATAAGAAGAAGGCATTTATACAAAGAAGATAGCGCAAGAGAAATTCCAAGAGTATAGAGAAGATAGCCTTTATCATTATCACAACTTTTATGAAATTGTAACCTTGAGAAGAAACATAGCAAGTTCTAGAGCTCCACAACAAAATTGCATATCACACACAAGGAGAAAATGGCTAGATCCTTACTAGGTGTGTAAAATCATCAAGTACAATCAACCAATTAGCATCCATCACCACACTAATGAGCATATGCATGTAAAGTATCTAATCATGCCCTAGAATCCAGAAAACATGATAATCAAACTTAACTAACTTTCACATCCCCTAAAAGTCCCGAGCACTCAAGGATTCTATTCAAAGATTTTATTCACTAACACATTTATGCAAACAAAAATAACAAAAGCATTAAAACAAAAATAACAAAAGATTTTATTCACTGAACTCCCCTTTAAATTGGATAGATGGGGTTGTCTAGTGCTTCACATTCCAACACCGCATGCATAACTCCATCATGAAATTTCTTCAAGCGATGCCCATTCACTTTGAAGGTCCGTCCATCTTCCTTGTCCTGCAACTCAATCACTCCATAGGGAAAGATATTAATAATGTAGAAAGGCCCATCCCACTTAGATCTCAATTTACCTGGAAACCATTTGAGTGCAGGTTGTACAACAAAACTTTATCACCTATTTGAAACTCTTTCCTCAGTATGTGCTTATCATGATATGCTTTGGTCTTTTCCTTGTAAATCCGAGAGTTCTCATAGGCTTCAAGTCTTAACTCTTCCAATTCCTGTAATTGCATTTTCCTCCCAACTCTAGCTTGATCCATATCCAGGTTACATGACTTGACTGCCCAGAATGCTTTGTGTGCTATCTCAACTGGTAAGTGACATGCTTTGCCAAACACAATCCTAAATGGTGACATTCCAATTGGTGTTTTGAAGGCGGTTTTGTAAGCCCACAAGGCGTCATCCAACCTTTTGCTCCAATCTTTCCTGTCAGGTTTTACCATTTTTTCCAAAATCTGCTTAATCTCTCTATTTGATACCTCTGCTTGCCCGTTTGTCTGAGGATGATAAGCAGTAGCAACTTTGTGCAAAACGCCATATTTGTTAAGCAGCATCTTCATGTGTCTATTAGCGAAATGGGACCCTTGATCACTAATGATCACCTTGGGCCACCCAAACCTGCAAAAGATGTTTGACCTGACAAAACTAACAACAACAGATGCATCATCAGTCCTGGTAGGAATAGCTTCCACCCACTTGGCAACATAGTCCACCGCCAATAAGATGTATGTGAAACCATAAGAAACAAGAAATGGACCCATAAAGTCGATTCCCCATACATCAAACACTTCACAAAACAAAATAGACTGTTGGGGCATCTCATTTCTACGTCCAATACTCCCGACTTTTTGACATTGTTCGCATGTTCTAGTAAACTCATATGCGTCACGGAACAGACTAGGCCAATATAAACCTGAATCTAAAATTTTCCTAGCTGTTCTTTGTGGTCCAAAATGTCCTCCACAAGATAAAGAATGGAAAAATGTAAGTACAGATTGAAACTCGCCGTTAGGAACACATCGTCTAATTACCTGATCGCTGCACCACTTCCACAAGTAAGGTTCATCCCAAACATAGTATTTAGCATCACATCTTAATTTGTTAACCTGTACTTGAGAGAAATTTGCAGGTATAACACGTGCAACCAAATAATTAACGATGTCAAGATATACCATGGTACTTCCCTTGCGATTAGAGTTGTTCATCTGGAAAACAATCTGGAATGGGTGTAAGCTCCCTATCCTGCATGATTCTGCTCAAATGATCAGCCACCATATTTTCCTTACCACTCCTATCGCGTATTTCCACGGCGAATTCTTGGAGTAGAAGTATCCATCTGATTAATCTGGGCTTTGCATTTGACTTCTTTAAAAGGAATTTGAGAGCTGCATGATCTGAAAAGACAACCACATGAGAGCACAATAAATATGAACGAAACTTATTCAACTTAAACACAATGGCCAGAAGCTCTTTTTCCGTGGTTGTATAATTTGCTTGAGCAGGATCTAACGTCTTGGATGCATAATAGATAACATGTGAAACTCCGTCAACCCTTTGAGCCAACACTGCACCCACTGCAAAATTAGAAGCATCACACATTAATTCAAAAGGTAATTCCCAATTAGGAGAACTCATAATAGGAGCTGAGATGAGAGCATCCCTGAGTTGGTTGAAAGCGTCCTTGCATTTTTGATCGAATCCAAATTCCACATCCTTTTGCAGTAAGCGTGAAAGGGGAAGGGCTATATCACTAAAATTTTGAATGAATCTCCTGTAAAAACCTGCATGACCAAGGAAAGCTCGAACCTCCCGCATGTGGGATAAGACAAAGAAGAAATAACCTTGACCTTAGCAGGATCTACCTCTATGCCCCTACTCGAAACAATATGTCCTAAAACAATACCATGTTCAACCATGAAATGACACTTCTCAAAGTTTAAGACCAGGTCAGTTTCCACACATCTCTGCAAAACTTGAGAAAGACTATCTAAACATTCATCGAATGATGAGCCATACACGGTAAAATCATCCATAAATACTTCCATACAATGCTCTAATAAATCTGCAAATATGCTTACCATGCATCGCTGAAATGTACACAGGCGTTGCGAGCCCAAAGGGCATGCGTCGGAATGCAAATGTCCCGTAGGGGCATGTGAATGTAGTCTTCTCCTAGTCCTCGGGTGCTATGCAAATCTGATAATATCCAGAAAATCCATCCAAGAAGCAGTAATGAGTCTTTCCCGCTAATCTCTCCGACATTTGATCAATAAAAGGTAGTGGGAAATGATCCTTCCTTGTATCCTGGTTAAGCTTCCGATAATCTATGCACACCCTCCATGAATTTTTCACTCTTGTGGAAATCATCTCACTGTCCTCATTGACAATCACTGTCATCCCCGATTTCTTTGGTACCACATGTATTGGGCTCACCCACTGACTATCTGAAATGGGATAAATGATACCTGCTTGCAACAATTTTTGAATCACTGTCTTTACCACTTCGGTAAGCAATGGGTTCAATCTTCTCTGTGGTTGCCTGATTGGGTTCTTGTTCTCCTCCAGAAAAATCCTATGCATGCAAAAGGAAGGGTTGATGCCGTGAATATCTGCAATGGTCCATCCTATGGCCTTCTGATAAAGCCTTAGCAGATCCAACAACCTTATCTCCTGATATGCTCCTAAATTCTTAGCAATAATGACCGGTAATTCCTTCTCTTTCCCCAGGTAAGCATACTTCAAGTGCTCGTGAAGTTTCAATTCGATTTTGGAGGTTGATCATGGGATGGAAACAATTTTTCAGGACCTGCTTCTATTAATGAATTCCCTGCAAAAGCATCCTCAATGTTATCAATGATGCTAATAGAGTCATCTTCTATTACCTCAGAGTCGGTATCCCTATCAATCCACGAAGTCTCTGCACTACCTTCCAACTCGTCAAGAATATCAATGTTAAGTAGTGAGTGATCTTCTTCAGGATACCTCATTGCTTCAAGAATGCCAAACTGTACCACTGTGTCTCCAAACTCCATGGTCAATGTTCCTGCATGTACATCAATCTTTGTCCTTGCAGTCTTGAGGAACGGCCTCCCTAAAATCAGAGGAGTTTGGCTTGAAGTCATATCTCCTTCCATATCAAGAACGTAGAAATCAGCTGGAAAAATCAGATCCTTCACCTTAACTAAGACATCTTCAATAACTCCATCTGGATGAGCTAAACTTCGATTGGCTAATTGAATAATTACCCCAGTCGGTTGTAATGGTCCAATACCTAGGGATAGGAAAACAGACTTAGGCATGACATTAATGGATGCACTCAGATCCAACATTGCATTTGAGAATCTGCATTCTCAATCACACATGGTATGGTAAACATTCTCGGATCTTTACATTTAGTGGGCATTACACAATCAAAGTGATACATTCTTTCCCATGCTTACCAATTCATTACCTTTCAGTTTCCTCTTATGAACACAAAGATCCTTCAAAAACTTAGCATATCTTGGTATATGTTTGATAACCTTCAATAATGGTATGTTTACTTCCACCTTACTGAAAATGTCCACCAATTCTTCGAGATCATTAGTCCTTCCTGCAGTAACATTTTTCTCAGAAATTCCTGCTCTTTGAGGGAAAGGAATCTGCACTACCTCTTGCGATTTATCACCTGATTTTTTTTGTTCCTTTTCTTAAATCGAAGCTGCTATAAACACAGTGCATGAGCTGTGGCAGGTCTTGGAAGGTTGGGATATATCATAGTTTTCCCACTCCTTAGTGACATAGCACTCACATTCCCTCTGGGGTTTGGAATAGACTGAGCTGGTAGTTGACTGGACCCTTGGGACTAAAATTGGCTGAGTGTCGTAGCCATCTGACTTATTTGCCTTTCTAAATTCTGAATGGCACTATCACTCCTCTGTTGTTGTTGTTGAAATTGTGCTTGTTGTTGTAACAAAGTTCTTTGCATCATGTCTTTCAAATCTGTGTGGATGAATCTAAATGACTTGGTCCGTAAATAAGGTGTGATTGTGAAATGCAGGAAGGTTTATATCGCGTGGAACTATTATGAAATCCTAGAGGCTTCGCAAGTTTGTTGCGTGGTGGAATGATGGTTGTTGTACCCGATCGGTCTTGCGTGCAGAATTATTTCCATACCTCAGATTTGGATGATCTCTCCATCCAGGATTGTATGTAGTTGACATAGGATCATACTGTGATCTTTGTGTTTGCTGATATTGCGATCTATTCTGAAACATATTTGTTGCTGCCACCTGGTCCAAGACAAACCCTCCTTCTTCTGACTGCAAGGTTGAGCAGGTATCAGCCGAGTGTGCTGCACTGGCACAAATGCTGCAAACTCGTGTTAGTTGAGCAGACTGAGTATATGCCTGTCGAGTCTGACTAATAGCTATCTGCCTTAACATTGTTTCAATCCCATCCAACCGACTCTCGATTCTAGGTTGTTCAGTATCAGAGTCCTGAACATGATGCACACTCTTGATGGGTACAGTCTGACTCCCAAATTGCTGATAGTTAGCTGCCATAATCTCAATAAGTTCCTTGGCTTGAAAAGGTGTTTTGTTTACAAGCACTCCTCCACTAGCAGCATCTATCATATTCCTATCCATAGGTAACAATCCTTCGTAAAAGTATTGAATCAACAATTGCTCACTAATTTGGTGTTGGGGGAAGCTCGTACAGAGTCTCTTGAAACGCTCCCAATACTCGTATAATGTTTCCCCAATCAGTTGTTGAACTCCACATATATTTTTCCTGATTGTTGCAATCCTTGATGCAGGAAAGAATTTCTCCAGAAATATTTTGCTCATATCATTCCAACTAGTAATGGATCCTGGGGGAAGATAGTAATACCAATCCTTAGCCTTAATGAGAGAATGGAAATGCCCTGAGCTTCATGTCATCCTCTGATATGGTTTGAGGCTTCATGGTTGAGCACACCATATGGAATTCCTGGAGGTGTCTGTTTGGATCCTCACCAGCTAAGCCATAAAACTTTGGTAGCAGATGAATTACCCCTGATCTTAGCTCAAAATCCCCTTCAAGTCCCTGATACACGAAGGCTGATAAGCTACATTTGGCTCTGCCAATTCTCTGAGTGTTCTATCACTGCTTTTTGTGTTGTTGTCTTCCATGCTAATCACTGAAATCCTCTGAGCTCTCTGTAAAGCGTGGAATGTTCTGTCAATCTCTGGATCGTATGCTGGTATCTGCTCTGTAGATGTCCTAGTCATGCACTATAGTCTCACTGCAAGCAAGTAAACAAGACACAACTGGTGTAGAACAGGTATAACAACGACAAGTATAATGAGGTATTGAAATGTCAAATTGTTTTCTTAAAAAAAATTATATTACCTTCTCAGCAATACAAGTAAATGGAAATAGAATTGGAAATTGAGAAGTAAAATTATTTTTCAAGCAAACACATTAGAACTGCCTATGCACCTCTATCAATCCCCGGCAACGGCGCCAAAAATTGGTGTATGACTCAGATTGTCGTCTAAATGAGCTCAACCAATTTGTAATACTGAATCCCCCTAACTAAAGTAGTATAGGATGACTCGAGTCGTCTCCCAACGATTGAAGATGGTGTATCATAATTCAAATGGTTATTGCAGTTTTGATTCTTTTTTTTTTTAGATTGAATAGAGAGGGGGGGGTTATGTATTGATTCCTAAATCATCTAATCTCAAGGGAAAACAAGAAAGAACACAAATCATAACGAATTATGTGCATTCTTGAAGTAAAGAACATTCGATGAGTAAATCAGTGCAACAACTGAATAAACGGAGAAAAATGAAAACTAAACAGCATCTAAACTACGATGGGGAAATTCAACCAAACACTCAACAAGCCAAACAAATCTAATAACTGCTCAACAATGTAAAAGAAATTAGATCTAGTAATCTCCCTGTATCTCTTGCCAACGGAAGAAGTGAAGCGATGCGTGAAGTGACTTCGGATCGAAGATGACCGGAACGAAGAGGAATCCCTTGCCTCCGCTCCGGGTGATGCGTGAAGTGACTTTAGATCGAGGATGAACGGAACGAAGAGGAATCCCTTGCCTCCACTCCGGATGATGCGTGAAGTGGCTTTAGATCGAAGATGAACGGAACGAAGAGGAATCCCTTGCCTCCGCTCCGATGATGCGTGAAGTGACTTCAGATCCGAATATGAACGGAACGAAGAGGACTCCCACCTTTTTACCGCCTTCGCCTCTTTTCATTTTAGCCCAAAATCTTCGCTGAATTTTTAACTTCCTGCTGCCCGTGCCAAGACGACACGCCCGTGTCATCATTTTGATATTGCTCGTGTCGTGACGGACAGAGATCAACACGCCCGTGCTCAGGTGTGTGCGCCCGTGTCGTGTAACGGGAAAAGAGCGACACACCTGTGCTCGGCTGTGTCCAAAGCCCGTGTGATTTTGGTACTGCCCATGTCGTGATGGTCAGAGAGCAACACGCCCGTGCTCATCTATGTACAAAGCCCGTGTCGTGTAACGGGAAAAGAGCGACACGCCTGTGCTCGGCTGCGTCCAAAGCCCGTGTCGTTTTGGCATTGCCCGTGTCGACACGCCTGTGCTCGATTGTATCCTACAAGAAGACATCGAAAATGTTAAAAATCAATCCAAATTATGTAGGAATGATCATTATAGTCCAAAACAAGTCCTGCTCATAAAATGTGCTAATTCTCCGCAATTAAACAATAAAAGGATAGAATCATCAATCATTAAAGCCAATATAAACTACCAAAGCGAGTGTTATCACTAACCGAAGCTAACTCACTAAGTATTTAACTAGTTAGACCAAGGCTTAGTCCAAAGTGAATCAAGTACTTGATTCCTTCATTGGCTTTGTCTAGGAAGTGGTCGTTGCTCTGATAACCAAGAAGGTCATGTGCCTCGCCACGACCTGGAAGTCAATGCTGGAAAAACCTACTTGACTAGCTCAAACCAAGCTTGATTCTAACACAAGCTTAAACACTTTGAAATTACTCATTAAACTTAATTAAGATTAAAAGAAATCCTCATCTCACAAAAATCATAGGAATAAGTGTATTGAAAACCTAGCTTGGGTGAGATGATTTAGAACTTAATTAAGATTAATTAGTTTAATTAAACTTAACAACAACTTAATCAAACATAACAACTTACCTTAAATAAACTTAACAACAACTTAATTATACTTAACAACTTACTTAAATAAACTTAACAACAACTTAATTAAACTTAACAACAACTCAACAACAACTTATTAAACTTAACAACAACTTAATTAAACTTAAAAACTTACCTTAATTATGTTGGATCGAAGCGGATCGCTAGAGGGGGGGTGAATAGCGATAGAAACTTTTCTTTGAATTCGTTCGGTAAATCACGAGTAGACACAGCGGAAGATAAATCTAAAATAGAAGAGACAATGGGTTTTTTACTTGGTTCGTAGCCGAAGGCTACTACTCCAAGGCCCTAGTGGTCCTTGACCACGTACGGAGGGCAAAACACTAAACGAACTCCTTCTCGTTGGAGATAGGAGTTAAACGAATACAAAAACTCAAGAAAGACTCAAGGTAGAGAGACACTCCCCCTCTCCTTGATATGATTTAAAGCTCGAAATGAGAACAACTTATATAAATTAAAGATTATACCGACGACTTTTGAAGACTTGAATCTTGGAGCTTGAGTCATCGTCTCGGCAACGCTTCATCGTAGGGATGTCGGAGACTCGTAGCATATCGGAAGCACTTGGAAGGTTTTTAATTGATGAAAAACCCTAGGACAAGCCCTCCTTTTATAGCCTTTAAGCCCCTCATCGAATGGGTCTTCAACCAATAGGAATTGGGAACAAAACCTCCTTGAAAAATGGTGATAGAGCTTGACTTCTCGAGGTTGATCCTTGACCATCAGTCGACTGATGGCCATCATCAGTCGACTGATGGTAGCATCAGTCGAGTGCTAATCTCGGCGATCGGCGATTGACGGCAATCGAGTCCTCAGTGGCGATGACTGATGCTTGCTGCAAGTCAAAGTTAGCTCAACAAAAACATAATTCCGACAGTCGTCGACCGTCCGATCTCGACCTAGACCATCTATAGGATGTTTTTGGTCGGATCTACGCTTAAGATCTTCCCCGTAAAGAGGATATGACCTCACTTACGCTCGCACACACGAGCTTACCTCGATACTTACTGTGTCGCTTTCGCTTTCAGCCTTCCACTCGATTCCTTCGCCTCCCTCCGAAGTCACTCGAGTGTCGCCCGACTACCGCGGCTTCCTCCGGGTGTCGCTAGCCTTCAGCTCCAGCTTTAACACTTTTCTGCACACTCGATTCAGCTCATGAGATAATGATATATCCTTGACTTTGTGTCTTTTGTCATAATCAAAATCTGAGTTCGACTTAGGTGCCCCTGCACCAACAATCTCCCCCTTTTTGATCCTATGGCAAATTTACGCAAAGTTAAGGGAAAATATAAAGCAAAAAATGAGTAAGATAAACGTTACGCTCATTTTTAGTGAACTCCCTCTTAACCTTCGGTGAGTTTAAAAAAAAAAGTTTTAATTTTCAAAAATTTAAATTTTGTTCTCCCCCTTAACTTATGCTCTTCTCCCCCTTTTGCCATGAATCAAAAAAAGTGTGGGGGTTTATATAAAAAGTAGGGGTTTTTTAATAGAAAAGGTAGAATGCATAAAGATTATCTAACATGAGTCCAAGCATGTGTCTTGATTTAATTTGGTTCGAGGTATAGCCCTCTGCATCAACAATGAAAGTTTTTGGAAACTAAGTTTGATTTTCAAAATACTTATAAAATTAGCTTTGAGTTCCACAATACTTATACGCTAATAACTTTTGAAAATATATAAAACCCTTAGAGTTAGTTTGCTCCCTTAATCAAATATATAAGGTCTGGAAATAAGAGTTAGGGGGCGCTAAACATTGACCTAGAAGGTTGTATATTTAGAGTTTTGTCCGAAAATAAATGTTTATGCTCAATAGTTTGAAAAATAGATAGCATTTTTGAAAATATTATGTAAATTGAAATTATTCATTATTCATCTCACCCATTCTAAGTGTCTTAGAATTGGTCACCTTATATGTTGTGTGAGATGATTCCAATTTTATCTTGATTAAGTTTTAATGATTTGAAACTTGTCAACCTTGCGTTAGATTCAGATTTGATCCTAAGCTCATCAAGTCACCTTTTCAAGATCTTGGCTTCCAGGTCGTGGCGAGGCACAGGGGCCTTCTTTGATCGGAAAAATGACCACTTCCTTAGACAAAGCCAATTTCGAGAAAGTAGTAACTTGACTCACCTAACACCACTTCCTGGTCTAACTAGTCTAGGATACGGCGAGGTAGCTTCAGCTAGTTCCACTTTCGGTCAAGTGCAGAACTAGATCGCCTTATCTAGCCCGAATACACAAGACTTCGCTTTCCTAGCATACTATCATCTCGGCGTCACGGTACTATGTTATCAAGCATTGTGAGTTATAGTCCTATCTAACAATTCTAAAATAAATAAGAGTTTTAGGTTACCGGATATACTATTTTGGTATTAGCTCCCCCTGGATCATTGAACCGATATGGTCTGGTCAAGTAATGAACTTGATCCTTGGGAATCCAAAACCTATTGGTCCTTATATGTGAGTTTAATAAAGTTCTCGGGACCCACGCTTGGACTCGATGATGACTACGGTTTACGATAGACATGTAAGATATATTCGTAGTCTTTGTGGTAGTACACGGCGCTACGAGTTCCAAGAAGTCGGTTAAGATTCTTGGACCCGTCGAGAACTTGTTCAACCGAAGCCGAGCTCTTGGACTTGCCCTTTCAAGAGAGAGTTCTCTTCTTCGAGTTTTTCAACTCGAGTTGAGTCCTCCTCTTGAACTCGACTAGTCGAAGAGTTTAGGGGTGTCTCTTGTTTGAGGGTTTCAACCTCCTCGACCAAGGACTCGACCCTAGACTCAGATTTAGCTAATTTTCTAGTTAGCAATTTAATCGTATTGTAAAGCGTATGAATTAGTGAGCGGCTAACCTTAATTTTATCTTTCGATCCGGCTTTGAGTTGCTTCTCGAAATAGTCCTCGAGTTCGGAGTCGGTGTTGTAATTGGATTCGGATTCGGACTCTGACTCGGACTCTTCGGGTCTTGCCATGCATGCTATGCCGCCGCCTTCTTCGTTGTCCCATGTTGCATGAAAAGCCTTCTTTTTATTTGATTTGAATTGTGACCTCTTTTGATTCTTTAGTAGCCTCCTTTCCCTCCGAACGATCTTCCGCACTATGTTCACTATTGCTTCCACCTTTTCCGATTCGGACTCCGATTCGTCTTCGGGTTCGAGTTCATCTACTTGCCTAGTAGGTGGCTTGCTTCTTTGTTCTGCAAGTAGAGAAATACCTCTCTCGGCCCGGATCATGTTAGTTTGCTCGTGAAGTTCAAACTCGGAAAATAACTCGTCTAACCTAAGCTTTGAAAGGTCCTTAGAAACCTTGTAGGCATCAACCATGGATGCCCACAAGGTAGTTCTAGGAAATGAGTTAAGAACATACCTTAGGAGGTCACGGTTTTCGACCTTGTGTCCGATGGTGTGCAAGCCGTTGACAATGTCACGGGCGGGCGTGTAGTTGCGTTGCCGTCTCACATTCCTGCATTTTTAGGTTATACAATTTATTAAGTAGCAAATCACGCTTACTTACCTTCGCGTCGTTAGTCCCTTCGTGTAGTTCTATGAGTTTTGTCCACAGATCTTTTGCGCTGATGAAGGGTCCGATGCGGTTGAGCTCTTCCTTAGACAAACCGCATTGCAATATTTGGGTTGCTCTTGCATCGACTTCAATTTGCCTCTTGGTTGCATTGGTCCACTTGTTGAAATCCAAGGGCTCATCTTGATCATTGGTGGGTAGAGCAAAGCCGGTTTGGATGATTATCCAAGACTCGACTTGTGTTTTTAGAAAACACTCCATCCGACCTTTCGATGGAAATCATCTCATTAAAAGCGGAGGTCAGGTGGTGTTGTACCCCTCAATGTGGGCCATAAAGAAAAACTTGCACACACAAAAAAACAAAAAAACTTGCCAAGACTCGAGTCTTGGATTAGTGGTGCGGAAAATAAAAGGAAACACACGAGAAATAGAAAGTTAAACAAAGAGATAAGAAACTAAACAAAATGTAAGTACTCACAACCTTCGATGTCCCCGAAAGGGTACTAAACGTCATTTTTTGGGGATAAAAACAGCTTGTTACGGAGTAAACCACTATAATAAGTGCAGATCTCTCAGAGATCTTCGATTTGGTGGGTAGATCGTTTCATGAGTCCACTTGTAGCAAAAGTTATGCTCGTTTGATTGTGAGGTACTCCGAAGGCGATTAATACTTGCAAAAACACAACCAAAAACTATGTACCAAGACTTGGTCTTGGATTAGTAGTGTGGGAGAAATCTTAAAACGATAAATATGAAAAGAAAAAATGCTCGACCGGTGGTTGCACTGAATCTGAGCATCCCCGGCTCTGATACCAATTGTTGGATCGAAGCGGATCGCTAGAGGGGGGGTGAATAGCGATAGAAACTTTTCTTTGAATTCGTTCGGTAAATCACGAGTAGACACAGCGGAAGATAAATATAAAATAGAAGAGACAATGGGTTTTTTACTTGGTTCGTAGCCGAAGGCTACTACTCCAAGGCCCTAGTGGTCCTTGACCACTCACGGAGGGAAAAACACTAAACGAACTCCTTCTCGTTGGAGATAGGAGTTAAACGAATACAAAAACTCAAGAAAGACTCAAGGTAGAGGGACACTCCCCCTCTCCTTGATATGATTTAAAGCTCGAAATGAGAACAACTTATATAAATTAAAGATTATACCGACGACTTTTGAAGACTTGAATCTTGGAGCGCTTCGTCGTAGGGATGTCAGAGACTCGTAGCGTATCGGAAGCACTTGGAAGGTTTTTAATTGATGAAAAACCCCAGGACAAGCCCTCCTTTTATAGCCTTTAAGTCCCTCATCGAATGGGTCTTCAACCAATAGGAATTGGGCACAAAACCTCCTTGAAAAATGGTGATAGAGCTTGACTTCTCGAGGCTGATCCTGGACCATCGATCGAGATGGCCATCATCGATCGTGATGGTAGCATCGATCGAGTCGACCTCGGCGGTCGGATCGATTGTGATGAGTCGAGTCCTCCAAGCGCGATCGGTGATGCTTGCTGCAAGTCAAAGTTAGCTCAACAAAAACATAATTCCGACAGTCGTCGACCGTCCGATCTCGACCTAGACCATCTATAGGATGTCTTTGGTCGGATCTACGCTTAAGATCATCCCCGTAAAGAGGATACGACCTCACTTACGCTCGCACACACGAGCTTACCTCGATACTTACTGTGTTGCTTTCGCTTTCGGCCTTCCACTCAATTCCTTCGGCTCCCTCCGAAGTCACTCGAGTGTCGCCCGACTACCGCGGCTTCCTCTGGGTGTCGCTAGCCTTCAGCTCCAGCTTTAGCACTTTTCTGCACACTCGATTCAGCTCGTGAGATAATGATATATCCTTGACTTTGCGTCTTTTGTCATAATCAAAATACAGGTTCGACTTAGGTGCCCCAGCACCAACAATTAAACCTAACAACAACTTAATTAAACCTAAAAACAATTTAATTAAACTTAACAACAACTTAATTAAACTTAACAACTTAACTATGTTGGAATGTATACTGAAAGTCTTGCTCTTTTGTATGAACATCTTTATTTTGAAATAAGAATCACATGATCATTGTTTGCATATTTTTATAGTTATGCAAAATTGTCTAATATTTTACATTGTAGATAACATGGTGCTTGGTGTGGCACAGAAGATCATGTTATCAGTCCCTTGTAGAATATAAGTAGAGGCTCACAACCAAGATGGTTTTGGACAAACCATTGGCATGGTTGTAGTGTAGCTTGGTATTGTTTTATCTTGAACATAGAGTTACACTAGTACACCTCGGTGTATTGAGCAGGACCGACATAGAGGTGATTCAATTTATTGCTGACTACATAATTGAATCGGACCTCGGATATTATGTTGTACATGCTCTTAATCCCGATATAATAACGGGCACATGTACTTAGTATTTATTTCTTTGATTTACCAAAGGGTGAGATTTCTATGGATTAAATCAATATGCCCGGTAGGTTGGGAAATAATATTATTTACATGGTGTACCGTTGATTATAGGAGGAAACCGTGTCCTATATATTAGGTTGATGATGTCCCCTTGAGGAGCTCATAAGGTTCATCATGTAAACCCTGCAGGTTGACTTAGTCAACATGATGATAAGGTTGAGTGGTACTACTCGAGGAGTTAGATGTTAATTAATTGATGGTTAGTAAATCAATTAATTGACGGACATTCGATATCTTAAACACGGGGAGATGGATGTACAAATAATATATGGAGCCCATATTAATTTATGGGGGTTGGTGAGGTAGTTCAATGATGATCCTCTAGTGGAATGGAACATCATTGATGGATCAAGTTTGTGTGGTTCCGATCCATCGGGTGGCCAAAACCCAACTCCTCCTCATGGTCCCTATCGTAGCCTAATATAAACCTCATGAACTCTAGATCAAATGAAAACAAATCTCTAGATCCGGTTGGGATTAAATGAACCGGTGGAGATTAAATCTCTAGATCCGACAGTTGGGATTAAAACCCTAGCACCGATGGTTGAGATTAAATCTCTAGATCCGACGGTTGGGATTAAATCCCTAGAACCGACGGTTGAGATTAAATCTCTAGATCCGACAGTTGGGATTAAATCCCTAGAATCGACGGTTGAGATTAAATCCCTAGATCCGACGGTTGGGATGAAACCCTAGATCCGACGGTTGGGATGAAACCCTAGATCCGACGGTTGGGATGAAACCCTAGATCCGACGGTTGAGATTAAAACCCTAGAACCGACGGTGGAGATTAAACCAAGGCCTATCCCTAACTCTATAAAAGGGTGGCTTAGGGTGGGCGGAAAAGATTGATGTATGATGATGGATGCTAAGGAGATTAGGGTTTTGCCTAGCATTGCTTGGGCGGCAAGAAACCCTAAGGAGGAAACCCTAACTAGGGTTTGGCTCCTATTGTTGAGCGGCCAAGGTATGGAAAGAAAGTGAGCGGCAACTTGTGGAAGAGTTCTTCTTCTTCCTAGGAAAGGTGGCCGATTCCTAGATCTCTTCTCTCCACCTTGGTTGGGCGGCAAGAAAGCCTAAGGAGGAAACCCTAATTAGGGTTTGGCTCCTATGGTTGGGCGGCTAGGGTTTGCAAGAAGGTGGGCAGTATCTATAGGAGAGGAGCTCTTCTTCTTCCTAGGGTGTGGCCGGCTCCTTCCTCTATTCCCTCCACCTTGGCCGGCGCCCAATGTATTCCTCTTCTCCTCTTCATTCCATCTTGGCCGGCGGCATTAGAAGCTAGGGTTTGTCCCTAGTTTGGTTCCTTGGTGGTTTCCATTTTGTTCTCTCTATTCTTGGGGCCGGCGGCATCAATCCTTTGTGGATTGGTGGTTGGCTCAAGCAAGAAGGGAAAGAGAGTTCTTCTTTCTTTGGATTGATGAAGATCTAGGAAGCTTCAACTTGTGGAGGATCTTTGCCCACACGAGGTCTACAAGGAGGTTAGGACATACGATAGAAGATCAAGAGGTATAAAAGTTTTACAACTTTTATTATTGTTCTTTGCATGTTCTTATTGATATGCTAGCTTATGTTCTTTATGTTAGTATGTATTGATTATACTAGTTTACATTTGTATGTATTTGTATAATCATGGACCCCGAAGATAAACACAAAAACCGGCGATCCGTCCGTCGTCTCTTCCGCGGCTAACCGACTAGAAGAGATGATTGCTTGAACAACAAGTTTGTTCAAGCTATCGCTCGAGTCGTTAGCACGATGACGAATTGGTTGAGCTTAGGAAACTCATCCCATCCGGATTAGTTTTCATTAGTGAAAATTTTAATCCGGGGACATGGGAGCCAATGAGCCTCCGAGGAATAGCAAGATTCCCAACAATTGGTATCAGAGCCACGGTTTTCGGTTTTGTGTGTTTTGGATTCGGTTACTTTCACGCACTTATCATATATTGTGTATGCCGGATAATAGTAGGATGTGCGTAGGCTAACTTTTTGGTTGCAGGCATAAGATCCAACTATTATGGCTATATATGAGTGTATGTGATTGCATGTGTGTGTGATTGTATATTATTTGAATCCTCGGGGTTGATGAGGCTAAATTAGTATTTAATTTTTGTATTTGAATACGGCATTGTTTAGCCACTCTTTATTTTATTTTACTTTCGATCTAGATTTCATGTACACTCCCTCGTGGAGTATAGGATCGATGGATGTAAAATAAAATAGGTTTTATTCTCGGCTCGGATCTCCGGATGGCTCGTACATGGCGTAGGAGGAGCGGACGAGGTGGCGACACGACGGGATGCATATTGGAGAACAATGCCATAATAGTTGGAAAAAATTCTGTTTTTTCCATATTTATTGCTGATTTATTTTATATGCATGTTGTGTGTGCTTGAAAATTCCTCATTTTCAATTTACTAAGTGGGAGAGGGATATTTTAATTAATTCCCGCGGCCTCCATTACAATTTGACTTGTGATGCAACAAACTTGCGCGTCGGCTCTGAGTGCCTTCCTCCCCATCGGATGAGTTTGTTTGAGGATCACTAGGTCAAATAATGGTTATAGGAAATTATCTAGGAGTGTGTGTACTTCTACAGCGGTAAGGCACATAATCCGAAATAATTCCCTTAGTACCGTGTAATAGTGCACACTTAGATGCAAATAAAAAAGTAGTTTTATTTGTAGGGCCGAAGAGAAACCAACTATTAATTTTATTTGTCAAAAAGTAAGGTTGACAAGATAATAAAATTAATGGGTTAAACGTCCTCTTACAAATGTAGAATTCGTATACGTCCACACTATCGTGGCATGCGATATTCTCGGTGTTTGAGGTGTTGGTTGATTTCTAAATTTTATTGTTTGAGGAATCAATAATTTTTATTGAAATCTACAGTAATAATAAGCATGTTGTGTGTTCTTGAAAATTCCTCATTTTCAATTTACTAAGTGGGAGAGGGACATTTTAATTAATTCCCGCGGCCTCCATTACAATTTGACATGTGATGCAACAAACTTGCGCATCGGCTCTGAGTGTCTTCCTCCCCATCGGATGAGTTTGTTTGTGGATCACTAGGTCAAATAATGGTTATAGGAAATTATCTAGGAGTGTGTGTACTTCCACAGCGGTAAGGCACATAATCCGAAATAATTCCCTTAGTATCGTGTAATGGTGCACACTTAGATGCAAATAAAAAGTATCCTCCCCATCGGAGTCACTGCTTTTATTTGTAGGGCCAAAGAGGAACCAATTATTAATTTTATTTTTCAAAAAGTAAGGTTGACAAGATAATAAAATTAATGGGTAAAACCTCCTCTTACAAATGTAGAATTCGTATACGTCCACACTTACGTGACATGCGATATTCTCGGTGTTTTGAGGTGTTGGTTGATTTCGAAATTTTATTGTTTGAGGAATCAATAATTTTTTGAAATCTAAAGTAATGATCTATGTGATTCTTAGGATTTTCAAAATTGACTTTCAGTCCACTTGCTGTGATACTAAAGGAAATAAACTTACTGTACCTAAATAATGTTGATTGGAAAAGATTCTAGATATTGTCTTATCTGCTAAGGAGTACAAGTATGTACTCTTCAAATAGTGTTCTCAAGCCATCATTGCTCAAAAAGGGTTTCTACTTCTAAGCCGAAAGGCAAGAAGAAGAAGAAACAAGGTGGAGCAAAGATGGTGGGAGGATCTCAGGGAAGAGTGAAGAAGCCGAAAGGCAAGTACTTCACTTGCAAGCAGGATGGACATTGGAAGAAGGACTGTCCCAATCCAAAACCGAACAAAGATATATCTTTTGGACTAGTCATTGAAAAATGATTAGCGGTGATATCTACTGGCACCTGGTGAGTTGATACGGGAGCCACTAATCATGTCTGCAACAATTTGCAGGGGTTCCAGGAAACCCGATGACTAGCTAAAGGGGAGATTACCATTTACTTGGGCAATGCCATGATGGTAGCGGCTATTGCAGTGGGAGAAGTTTTATTTATCTCTTGAGAATAATAAAACTTTGTTCGGAAAATTCCTTTATGTACCTTTATTTAGAGAGAATTTAGTTTCTAAATTATTATGGATGGATATTCTATTTCTTTTAATGACAAAGTTGTTATAAAAGGAATAGGGAGAATATCTATTCAGGTACATTGAAAGAAAATTTGAACCAAAACCTCCCACGATACAAATTGAAGTTAATAACTCATCTTCTAATTTCAATAAGAGAAAAGAACCTTCAAAGATGAACCAAACATATCTTTGGCTTCTTAGGCTTGGTCACATTAACCTAAGCAGAATTCAAAGGTTGAAAGCTGATGGACCTTTGGGTTCATTAGTGGTGGAGGATCTCCCAACCTACAAATCTTGCTTGGAGGGTAAGATGACCAAGAGGCCTTTTTAATGCCAAGGGGTATAGAGCCAAAGATGTGTTAGAGATGGTTCATTCTGATTTGTGTGGTCCTATGGCTATCTAGGCAAGAGGTAATCTTGAATATTTCGTCTCTTTTGTAGATGATTATTCAAGATATGGATGACACTACGATCTTATCGTGGTGGTGACAACCTCTTGGGAGAGTTTAGGAACTACTTATCAGAGGTTGGGATTCAATCCCAATTGACTGCACCTGGCACACCCCAGCAGAACGGTGTAGTAGAGCGAAGGAATAGGACTCTTATGGAGATGGTTAGATAGATGATGAGTTATTCTGACTTGTTTTATAGTCCTAGAGATCAGAGGGTGATCGTTAACATGAACACCAGATTTCTAGAGAAAGACTATGTGATAAAGCCACAAGCCCAAGAGTAAAATTGTTCTGGAAGAGTTAAAAAGGGAAGTCACTTCTTTAGTACCACCGGTACAAGAGGATATACCACATGTCACTGCACCGCGTGTCACAAAGGATACACAGATGATACCTCGTCGTAGTGGGAGGGTTATTAGACAGCCTCTTAGATTCATGTTTTTGGGTGAATCTTTTGATTTGGTCCCTAGCAAACATGAACCTGATCCCTAGACATACGACGAGACAATCCAAGATATAAATACGGCATCTTGGCAAAGTGCAATGAATACTGAGATTGAATCTATGGATTCAAGTCAGGTCTGGGAGCTCTTATGCATAGCAGCTCATATGGATTATGAGGTGTGGCAGATGGATGTCAAGACAACTGTCCTTAATGGAAGTCTTGAGGAAAACATCTATATGAAGCAACCAGAGGGATTCATTGCTAAGGGCAAAGAGCGTATTGTATGTAAGCTTAATCGGTCCATTTATGGACTGAAGCAAGCTTTGAGGTCTTGGAACATCCGCTTTGATGAGGTAAATCCAGACTTATGGATTTATTCAAAGTCCGGATGAGTCTTGTGTATACAAGAGATGTGACGGAAATGTAGTGGTATTTCTTGTACTATATGTAGATAATATTTTGGTAGTTGGCAACAATATCAGAGTGTTATCAGACGTAAGGGTATGGTTGTCCAAACAGTTTTGAAGGACTTGGGAGAAGTGGGTCACAACCTTGGGATCAAGGTTGTTGTGCTTATCCCAAGCTTCATACATAGACATGATTTTGGATCGTTTTAGCATGCAGAACTCCAAGAAGGGTTTTCTACCTTTCAGGTATGGAGTTACTTTATCTAAGGAGATGTGTCCTAGATCATCTGAGGTGATAAAGGAGCTGAAGGCGGTTCCTTATGCTTCGGCAGTAGGAAGCCTCATGTATGCTATGTACGAGACAAGATATCTACTTTGCCGTGGGCATGGTTAGCAGATATCAGAGTAATCCAGGACAGGGACATTGGACTGCGGTAAAAGCATATATTGTAGTGCCTGAGAAGGACTAAGGATTATATGCAAGTTTACCGGGCAGACCAATTACTCCCTGTGGGTTGCATGGATTACGATTTCCAATCAGATAGTGATAACAGTAAGTCTACCTCGGGGTTTGTGTTTACTTTTGGAGGTGGAGCCATAGTATGGAGGAGTGTCAAGCAGAAATGCGTGGCGGACTCCACCATGGAAGCTGAGTATGTGGCAGCCCCTGTGGCGTCCAAAGAAGCTATGTGGTTCAGGAACTTTCTGATGGACTTGGATGTGATTCCTGGTTTGCCCAGAACTATCACAATTTATTGTGATAATAATGGTGCAGTTGCAAACTCGAAGGAACCACGAGCCCATAAGACTAGTAACACATAGAGTGCGAGTACCACCAGATACGAGAAATCGTAAAGGAAGTAGAAGTTGTTGTCACCTAGATTGCATCAGAGGATGACCTGGTAGACCCTTTTCACTAAGGCCCTTCTAGCGAGAGCTTTGATAGGCATGTGGAGGGAAGGGGAATCAGATGTATGGCAGTGTGATGACAGCATAGTCTTTTAGTATAAGTGGAAGATTGTTGGAATGTATACTGAAAGCCTTGCTCTTTTGTATGAACATCTTTATTTTGAAATAAGAATCACATGATCATTGTTTGTATATTTTTATAGTTATGCAAAATTGTCTAATATTTTACATTGTAGATAACATGGTGCTTGGTGTGGCACAGAAGATCATGTTATCAGTCCCTTGTAGAATATAAGTAGAGGCTCACAACCAAGATGGTTTTGGACAAACCATTGGCATGGTTGTAGTGTAGCTTGGTATTGTTTTATCTTGAACATAGAGTTACACTAGTACACCTCGGTGTATTGAAGCGGGACGACGTATAGAGGTGATTGAATTTATTGCGACTACATAATTGAATCGGATCTCGGATATTATGTTGTACATGCTCTTAATCCCGATATAATAGGGCACATGTACTTAGTATTTATTTCTTTGATTTACCAAAGGGTGAGATTTCTATGGATTAAATCAATATGCCCGGTACGTTGGGAAATAATATTATTTACATGGTGTGCCATTGATTATAGGAGGAAACCGTGTCCTATATATTAAGTTGATGATGTCCCCTTGAGGAGCTCATAAGGTTCATCATGTAAACCCTGCAGGTTGACTTAGTCAACATGATGATAAGGTTGAGTAATACTACTCGAGGAGTTAGATGTTAATTAATTGATGGTTAGTAAATCAATTAATTGACGGACATTTGATATCTTAAACACGAGGAGATGGATGTACAAATAATATATGGAGCCCATATTAATTTATGGGGGTTAGTGAGGTAGTTCAATGATGATCCTCTAGTGGAATGGAACATCATTGATGGATCAAGTTTGTGTGGTTCCGATCCATCGGGTGGCCAAAACCCAACTCCTCCTCATGGTCCCTATCGTAGCCTAATATAAACCTCATGAACTCTAGATCAAATGATGGAAAACAAATCTCTAGATCCAACGGTTGGGATTAAATCCCTAGAACCGACGGTGGAGATTAAATCTCTAGATCCGACGGTTGGGATTAAAACCCTAGCACCGACGGTTGAGATTAAATCTCTAGATCCGACGGTTGGGATTAAATCCCTAGAACCGACGGTTGAGATTAAATCTCTAGATCCGACAGTTGGGATTAAATCCCTAGAACCGACGGTTGAGATTAAATCCCTAGATCCGACGGTTGGGATGAAACCCTAGATCCGACGGTTGGGATGAAACCCTAGATCCGACGGTTGAGATTAAAACCCTAGAACCGACGGTGGAGATTAAACCAAGGCCTATCCCTAACTCTATAAAAGGGTGGCTTAGGGTGGGCGGCAAAGATTGATGTATGATGATGGATGCTAAGGAGATTAGGGTTTTGCCTAGCATTGCTTGGGCGGCAAGAAACCCTAAGGAGGAAACCCTAACTAGGGTTTGGCTCCTATGGTTGGGCGGCCAAGGTATGGAAAGAAAGTGGGCGGCAACTTGTGGAAGAGTTCTTCTTCTTCCTAGGAAAGGTGGCCGGTTCCTAGATCTCTTCTCTCCACCTTGGTTGGGCGGCAAGAAAGCCTAAGGAGGAAACCCTTATTACGGTTTGGCTCCTATGGTCGGGCGGCTAGGGTTTGCAAGAAGGTGGGCGACATCTATAGGAGAGGAGCTCTTCTTCTTCCTAGGGTGTGGCTGGCTCCTTCCTCTATTCCCTCCACCTTGGCCGGCGCCCAATGTATTCCTCTTCTCCTCTTCATTCCATCTTGGCCGGTGGCACTAGAAGCTAGGGTTTGTCCCTAGTTTGGTTCCTTGGTGGTTTCCATTTTGTTCTCTCTATTCTTGGGGCCGGCGGCATCAATCCTTTGTGGATTGGTGGTTGGCTCAAGCAAGAAGGGAAAGAGAGTTCTTCTTTTTTTGGATTGAAGAAGATCTAGGAAGCTTCAACTTGTGGAGGATCTTCGCCCACACGAAGTCTACAAGGAGGTTAGGACATACGATAGAAGATCAAGAGGTATAAAAGTTTTACAACTTTTATTATTGTTCTTTGCATGTTCTTATTGATATGGTAGCTTATGTTCTTTATGTTAGTATGTATTGATTATACTAGTTTACATTTGTATGTATTTGTATAATCATGGACCCCGAAGATAAACACAAAAACCGCCGATCCGTCCGTCGTCTCTTCCGCGGCTAACCGACTAGAAGATTTGATTGCTTGAACAACAAGTTTGTTCAAGCGATCGCTCGAGTCGTTAGCACGACGACGAATTGGTTGATCTTAGGAAACTCATCCCATCCGGATTAGTTTTCATTAGTGAAAATTTTAATCTGGGGACATGGGAGCTAATGAGCCTCCGAGGTATAGCAAGATTCCCAACAAACTAAACAATTAAACTTAATTAAACCTAACAACAATTTAATTAAACTTAACAACAACTTAATTAAACTTAACAACTTAACTAAACAATTAAACTTAACTTAACCTAACTAAACTTAACTAAACAACATAACCTAACCAATTTAATCGATTCAACTCTAATCAATCGATTCAACCCTAATCAACTAATTCAACCACAATCAACAAATTCAACTCAATTCTAAGCAACACAACTCAATTAATTCAATCGACTCAACTTTAATTCTAAAAGAATCAACATAATTAAGGGGGAGTTAAGATATATTATAATTCTAGGGGAAGTTAAACATTTAAAATTTTATTTTGAAAAGAAATTAAGTATAAATATAACAATGTTACTTTAAGGGGGAGATCAAGAGTCTAGGGGAACCTAAAATATTATGCTAAATTATGATATTCTCTAAAATTATGCTGGAATTGGATAAGAAATATTCTTAAGGGGAGAAAATAATTAAGGAGAAGTTTCAAGATGTTAATTAAGGGGGAGAAAAGCTTAAGCTTGAATGCTCTTTGAAAAGCTTAAATAGTTTCAAGTTTATTAGACTTAAATTAAGGGGGAGAAAAACTTACTTTGAAAGGATTAAGTCTTAAAAAGCTTAAATATTTTTAAAATTACTACTTAGGTTTCGATGTATGGGAAGAAAACAATTAAACACTGTAAATCTTTATTCAAGGGGGAGTTTAAAAAAAACTTTAAAGAGTTATAATTTTGAAATTTTAAATTATTTGAAGGAGTTCTAATTTTGAAAATTTAAATTCTTTGAAAAATATTTGAAGAGGAGTTAGTAAATTTTAAAAATTCTTTGAAAATTTTTGAACATTCGCTTTGAGGACAATTTTTAGATGTGTATTTTTAAAATATAAATATAATATTTAAGAATTCATGCATGGACTTATTCCCTATCACTTTTGCATCAAAGTTTTTGAAAAAGATGAAAAAGTTGAAAATTTTAAAAATTTTAAAAAAATTTTGAATTATTTGGGGGGAGATTTTGGAGTCTTTGGAAAAGTTAAAAAATTTGAAAATTAAAAAAAAAATGAATTATTCAAGGGGAGAATTTGGAGTTTTTGAAAAAGTTGAAAATTTTGAAAATTTAAAAAAAAAATTGATTATTCAGGGAGAGATTTTGGAATTTTTGAAAAAATTGAGAAATTTTAAAAAAAATTGAGAAATTTTAAAAAAATTTAAATTATTCAAGGGAAGATTGTGGAGTTTTCGAAAAAGTTGAAAATTTTGAAAATTTTAAAAAAATAAATAAATTATTCAGGGGGAGATTTTGGGGTTTTTGAAGCTTGTAAATTTGTTATTTTAAATCTCCACTACATTAAGTTGGCGTATTTTTTAACTCAATCCTTATTTTGATGTCTGCCAAAGGGGGAAAGAAGAGATATAAAATTGTAGACTTAAAAAATTAATAGAATCCAAAAATTTGATAAGGACCTATGCATCTTATATGTGGTTAAATTTATGCATGTCAAAAATTATTAGTTCATTTCTTATACATGTCAAAATATGGTGATTGATATTTGATTCTCCTAACTTTAACTGATGTGCTGTCATACATCAAAAAGGGGGAGATTGTTGATGCAGTGAGCATCACTCCTTAGTTTTGATGTATGAACCACAGTTAAGAGTTAGGATCCACTTGTGATTTAATATAAGTGTTAAGTGTGTAGGCTTAACAGAAAGTTCTAGTAGGTCGTATTGATCAGATACTAGGCATGTATCTTGACAGATCAAAAGGACCGGACACCAGGCATGAAGTCCAGATGGGTCGCGTGGATCGAACATTTGGCATGAAGATCGATTGGGTCAGGAGACTAGACAATTGGTAAAAAGTCCAGCTGGGTCAGGCAGACTGGACAGCTGGTGGAAGCCCTGGTGGATCAAATCATATGTCAAGAATGGTAAGTCTGGCAGGTAGCCGGCAGATAAGCCTTGAGTGAAGAGGTGATTGTTGGATCGAGAAGCGTCGCTAGAGGGGGGTGAATAGTGATCGTAAATCTTTTCGACGTTTCGTTCGAGTAGACAATTAAATGAGTAAGAGCAGCGGAAAATAAAGGAACACGTTTATTTTTACTTGGTTCACAACCCAGCGGTTGCTACTCCAAGGCCCTATCGGTCCTAGACCGCGTACGAAGGGCAAAGCACTATAACGTCTCCTCCTCATTGGAGGTAGGAGACAATGATCACAAAAACCAAATGTACGAGGATGTGGCAACAAGCCTACCTTACCTCGTTACGATTAAAATAAAGAATACAATAAAAATAATTACTTGCTATCACGCAGATTTAAGGAGATTTGAACTTGTCATCCCGTCGGCGTTATGACGGCGTTGGAGCGTTGGCGTTGTAGGAGCACTTGATGAATAAACTTGATGATACTTGGAGTTGGAATCCTCCCCTCCTTTTATAGATTTTGACCTCTGAATATGTCTCCTCTTTTTTTGGAACAGATCACGAAGTTGTCCAAATTTTATCGCGAAGTGGCCGCATCAAACCTTATCCATTTTGACCTAGCGCAAAGGCTGATTCGTCGCCATCAGTTGACTGATGCCTCCCATCAGTCGACTGATGAGCATCAGTCGACTGCTTGATGTTCAGCAGTCGACTACCAGCCTAGCCACTTCCCTGCAGTAAGAGGTTAGCTCAGAAAATTATAAATGCGACAGTTTCTGACCGTCCGATCTCGACCTAGACCTTCCACGGGAAGTCTTAATCAGATCGCCGCCTACGGTCGTCCCCGTAAAAAGGACACGACCTTACAATCTCTCACTCACACGAGCTTACCTCGATAGTATCTCTCGCTTCCGGCCTTCCACTCGATTCCTTCGGCTCCCTCCGAAGTCACTCGAGTGTTGCCCGACCACCGCGGCTTTCTCCGGGTGTCGCTAGCCTTCAGATCCAGGTTTAGCACTTTTCTGCACACTTGATTTAGCTCGTGAGATAACGATGTAAACTTAACTTTGTGTCTTTGCCATAATCAAAACACAGGTTCGATTATCTAGTGCCCCTGCACCAACAGTGATGTCGAGTCCTCTTTAGGGGGACAAAGCTAGGCGTCGATCCGACGAAAAGTCCGCATGGGACGTAGTAGTCGAGATCAAGCAGTATTACTACTGCTATCGTATTTCATATCTTGTACTAATCCTGTTTTGCAGAGAACAGTCGACTGAATGGATTCAAGTCGACTGGAGTTGTATCAGTCGACTAGATTCCTATTTGGCAGGATTAGCTGGTGATCGATCGAAGATCGTGCGATGCAGATGGAAAGAGCTTGAGACGACTGAAGAGTTTGAGTCGACTAAAGAGTGAAAATTCCTTATGCAGAGCCGAGTGACGTGGAGTCGACTGGAGAGGATTCAGTCGATTGGAAGACCACAAATTCCATAACGACGGGTTGATGTGGAGTTGACTGGAATGTTAGTAATATATGAGAGATTTCCTAAGGGAATCGCCTTATATATGAACCATTTATATGATAAATGAAGATTCACTATTTGAGTATAAATGTTTCATGTATTTGATTGGATCTTAAACTCATTTACTGAATGTCCACGATATGATTCACAGCATGAGAGAATTTGTGATTGGATCACAACTAGTGAGTATATCTACATGTGTAATTGTGATGTATTGGAATTATCCCTTGTCGATGAATTGATGGATTTGGACACCATCGATTCTGTCGAGACTAGCACGAGGTATACTCCTTGCTGTATCCAAGCAGCTGATTCTCACTGGCTGGAGGCATTGTGATGTCCGGAGTTGATCGTGGATGCTAGTTATGGTAACTAGTTCATTGGAGTGACCAGCCGTAAGACTTCATATGGTTCCCTGCATATATAGATATGTCAATGAAGTTCTTACTGTAGCTTAAGTGCGATGTTCCTTTAACTTGCGGTATTCAAGTCATCTTGATCATGGAGACTTATGCTTTGACATCTTAAGCAAACATCTCCAAGGAGATATGGACCCAGGATGATTGGGTATAAGTCGAAGTGATCGAAGGTGTTTGAATAGCCTATAAAGGATTCACCACTCCTTGCGAGGAGATGTATACCCATGGCCTCTCGTCGGATTGTTACTAAAGTCTTTGGCCAAAGCATTACATGTTAAGAGTAAGGTACTCTTCGATACATGTGCGAAGAATTAGAATCGTGGGCGAGGAAATGATACTTGGGCTAGGTGTGACGTAGTCAGCCTAGTGGGGACTGACACTATAGACCATGTCCTGAACTAAGTGGGTATAAGATGAGTGAAGGGAACTTTGAATGGAGTTCTTTATGGGACTGGAACTTTAAGCAATAGTATTTATACGTTAGACGTATCCAGTGACATTTTCAATATCGAAGTGAGCAACAAGCGTGCTCGAAAAGATAATCAATTAGACTCCTACATGTGGCATTATCGTCTTGGCCATGTAAGCAAGAACCGCATGTCCGAATTACACAGATGTGGAATTCTGGAATTGTTTGAATTGGATTCATACGATACATGTGAATCATGCTTAAAAGGCAAGATGACTAAGTTACCTTTTACTGGAAAAGGTGAACGAGTGGGAGAGTTACTAGGTCTAATACATACTGATGTATGTGGACCTATGTCAACTCAAGCTTTAGGAGGCTATAGCTACTTCATTACCTTCACCGATGACCACTCACGGTTTGGGTATGTGTTCTTGATGAAACACAAGTCTGAGGCCTTTGAAAGGTTCAAAGAATTCAGAAATGAAGTAGAGAAACAACATGACAAGAGTATTAAAATACTTCGATCGGATCGAGGTGGTGAATACTTAAGTCAAGAGTTTCTTGATTATCTAAGAGACAATGGTATATTGTCTCAATGGACTCCGCCATATACACCACAGCATAATGGTGTATCTGAGAGGCATAACCGGACCTTGTTGGACATGGTCAGGTCAATGATGAATCATGCAACTCTTCCCAAGTCCTTTTGGGGCTATGCATGAGCGCATTTGTTTACTTGTTAAGCGAGAATGTTAGGACCTTTATGCGCTAGAGGGGGTGATTAGCGTCAATGGAATTCAATCGCGGTTGTGTCTACAAATTCGTTAGCGCAGCGGAATATAGATAATACAATAACAATAATGAAAACACAACACGCTAACACGAGTATATAACGTGGTTCGGAACCGCACGGTTCCTACTCCACGGATCGGGCTCAAATGAGCCCTAGCGATGCCAATCACACACCACTATCAAATAACTCCTTCTCGGAACAATCCGGAGGTGGAGAAACCTCGTACAATATGATTACAACAATAATCAAATGAATACAAGCAATATAGTGAAATACAAAGCAATACAAGTAAAGGAAACACTTTACAAATGCTCTTTGAATGCTTGATCACTTGGTTGATCGAGTAGCACTTGGAGACCCTGAATTGCAGCAGCAACTCGCCCCAAATCGCCTCAAAGAACCATTGCTTTTTCTTCCACCACGAGCTCCATATATAGCTTCAACCTGTGCTGGAAAAAGTCGATCAGTCGACTGATGCCACTGTTGTCGTGAGACAACGGCTAGTTCCACGTTGGATAAGTCCAACGGAACTACCATCAGTCGACTGATTGTGACCATCAGTCGACTGATGAAGTCCTCACTCGACCAGTCGAGTCTCGACTCATTCTCGTGGCCGAATTCTCGAGCACCGGTCGACTAATCGGGCGACGATCACCGATCGCTGAGCCATCCGATCGCCAACCTATGGCAGTCGACTGCTAGGCAATAACCCGCAGTCAAACCCTAGTTGACTCGGTCCAGTCGACTGTCCCATGGCACCAGTCGACTGGCACACCTCAAACATGAGGTTTTAACTCAAGTATGGTTCCCCCATACTTGCTAGACCACCCTTAGCCTAGACCTAAGCCTTCTAGTCACCTCCATCAGCCTCACGCCTCTCGGATCCCTCCAAGTCATCCATGACTTGTTCATCCATCGCGCTAGCCTTCAAGTGCTTCCGTCGGCTATGTCATGCTAACGGTGTCTACACCGCCAAGGCACATTGGACTTACGCCGCCAAGACTCCGCTTGGACTTTACGCCGCCAACCATTGGACTTATGCTGCCAAGACTACCGCTTGGACTTTACGCCGCCAATATCAAATCCCTTGGACTTCAAATGCCAACCCATGTTGGACTTTCCATGCCAAGACCATGCTTGGACTTCTCAAATGCCAAGACCATGCTTGGACTTTCCCTTGCCAACCCATGTTGGACTTTACATTGCCAAGACCCATGCTTGGACTTTTCCCAATGCCAAGTGTCCCACTTGGACTTTACCAAATGACAATTACATTGTCATATGTTTTTGTCGAAACATCAAAACACATCAAAACATCACTCGAGCCAAACTCGAGTCCTGGTCAATCGTGACCTGGGCCGATTGCACCAACAATCTCCCCCTTTTTGATGTTTGACAAAAACCAAACAAATAATTGAGTTAGAATACTAACTCAAATCCTTTACCAATTATCCCAAATGTTCTCCCCCAAACATTCTCCAAACATTGGTATCAGATACCATTCTCCCCCTTTTTGACAAATAGCAAAAAGGTTATCTCTCCAAGGAGGTCAATGTCTCATGTCCCAATGAGATCTTACAATCTCCCCCTTGATCCAGAAATACCTAGGATGCCTACAATCTTCCTAGTGATAAGTCCCATATTACTCAAGAGAGGCAATCCTATTCACTCTCCCAATTTCCAAATTGGGTTTCTAAAAATCCATCAATTTCCCAAATTGATAACATTCCCATAACTTCTCCTTTTCAAGGAGAAAAACACATCCATCATCCCAAGATGGATACCTCCCCCTAAAGGCTTGCTCCCCCTTGACCATTGCACCAACAATGTCCTTGGGGAGTCCCTAAGCCAATAGGAACTCTAAATCATCAAAATTAAGGTTGGAAATTCAACATTGAACTTTCCACCACCTCAATTTGATACTTTGACCTAACACCTCTCCAAATCCATATCCAATGAATTTTCACCCTTCATAATGCTTCCCAAAGCATATCCTAGGGTTAGGAGTGGTTAGGGACCTATGTTAAACAAACCTTGTCAACCCAAAATCAGCTTGGCAATCGACTCACGATAATAATGATCACATACCATCACCGATCGCCACCCATAGTTGATCGATAATCGAAAATCCGATTTTGATTATCGAAATGAATTTCAAAAAATCATAAATAATTATACGTTTATCGAAAAATCACGAAATTTGATACGTATAATACTTATGACCAATACAATGGGTGAAAAATGTTTGAAAATTATTTTACCCATTAAATAGTGACATTGGTACAAAGTTCAAGAACATTGAAATTTACAATGTTTTGGCCCTACTTTGTATCAACTTCATCAATGGTGATTGCTATCGAAAGATAGACTTCACCAAGGTTTTTCAAAATGATTTTAAAATGTTTTCAAACCTTATCTTGGACCATAATTTATTGGCTAAATATACATAGCTTGTACACAAGCTTTCCCAATGATCCACAAATAAAAATAAGATGAGTTTTGCTCACCCTAAATTAGGGTTTCATGCATTTTTCTAGGCAACCCTACTTGATTCCCTTATAAATGGGACTTCAAGTCATGCCATTGTCCTTAAATCAATTTTAATCAAATTATCCTAAATGCATGAATGATTATGGCATTTGAAATAATATAAATAGACATATGCTCATAATCATGATGTCATGGCATAAGATGAGATCTAAAAGACACATGACATTTATCCTTAATTCTAAAGCATAATCATGACATATAAAATGATTAAGAATAAACATGATGTCATGACATGGCATATGGTAGCAATACAATTATACAAATATTCATTCATACACACAAGATTTTTCAGAAATAAGGATTTCATTTAAACTTAAATTTGTCTTTTACAATCAAAAAGAAGATTGGCTAAGCTCAATCTTACTACAAACATTGACAACCACAAAAACAATATCCTCTAATCGTCCGCAGGAGGTGGCGATGGAGGGTGTCTTCTTGACTCGAGTCGGCCCGCATCATCTCTAGCATATCGCGCTGATGCTGCTCTATGCGGCCCTGGGTCTCCTCCATCCTATCGAGACGTGTGCCAAAAGCCGCTGGCACGCCAATAACTCTGCTCACCGAGTCAACCGACTGCTGATACTCCTCAAATCTGGACTCCAGCCGGCCACGACGAACTGATGGACCAGCCGCTGATGTGTCTGCCGGCATCTGGTCATCCTCATCAGAGGTGTCCGCATCCTCGTCGTCCTCTCTCGCATCTTCGGGCGGAGGAGGTGTCTCAGGCGCATACTGGGTGGTCGTGGCGCCAACTCCATCTGTCCAGCGCCCATCCGTAGCTTCGCTAAGGAGAAGTTACGAACTGATATACAGTCGTACACTTCCGATAGCTGTCGCAGAGTGCCCCTATGGATGTTAATGCCTACGGAGTCGAGCCATGCTGTGATGATATGTCCAAATGGCATATGCACTTTCCCTTATGCGGGAAGTGAAGTGCACAATGCAATGGAAGATGTTCAATGCAAAGTTTATGTCTAGCTGAAGACGCATGGCATATAGAAGAAAGAGATGGGGAGGCCGAATCTTAGCCAGACCCCGAGTGATAATGGGCAGAAAACACCCAACAATGACCTTATAAAGGACATTGTCAGGTGCAGACAACTCAGTGATAGAAAATAGGTTTTGGGCCGGTGGACGTGGATAACCAAAAATGCGCTCATGCATGGACTCCATAGTGATATGGGCAAAAGGCTCAGTAGGGAAAGTCCATGGTAGGGTAGAAGATAAAGGTATCATTTGGCCTACACTCGAGAAACTCCGCGATGTGCGAGTGAACTCTAAATCGCGTTTTGCAACGCGAGTAGTGTATGTAGGACCGTCATCTACCTTTTTAAGGTTCTGATAGAATTCCTTAATAAGGTCATCATTGATTGGATGCGTGCACAAGACAATCTTCATCAAATTGTAGTATGCAATGAGTTCCATGACGTCACTACAATGCCTATCGAAAAAATTCCTATCTATGTACCTAACCAACATAGGTTGGTACAACCGAGATTCACTCTCGGATGGATCATTCCACTGGCTCCTATTATGAATGTAATGTGATGATATGCAATGCAATGGCAACAATACGCGATTAGATAAACCTACATTGTAATGGAAATGAAAATTAGGGCTCGGAAAGAAGAATCGTTACTTAGGCGCCATGTTTGTGTCGGAGGGAAGACTCAAGAGTTGCTGAGGATCGCCGGAAAAGTCGCCGGAAAGCTTCAGCCGCCGGAACCCTAAACGGAACAAAGACAATAAACCCTAAATCCCTTGAACTAGTGCTCCAAGATAGGTCAAAAACAAAGGAAGGGGAGAGACATGCTTATCAAACCTAGGACTTTGGAAGATTGACACGCCGGAAGAGCTGGTCGGAGAAGGAGGCAGCGTCGGAGATTGAAGGAGGAAGAGCTTTCGTCGCGTGAAATGTCGAACCCTAGCGGTTCGCGTTTTTAAAAACACGATTGATCGGTGATGTGGAGCATCAATCGGTGATAGCTTTAACATGGTTTACCGAGCCGTGATGATCCGGCTCGGCGGTCGCTGAACCTTCTCGTAACGTGCTCTGAGCATCGGTCGATCGATGTGCATATCACTCATTGCTCGTCGAGCACTCGTGATGGCCTTCTCGGTGAAACGATACCATCGATCGGTGATGGACCACATCGATCGTGATGGTCGATCGGTCGAGTCATGGAGCTAGCACTTTCGGTGATGGCCGTATCGTATCGTGTCTGATGTTATCGATCGGTGATAATCGTGTCGATCGATGTCTCGATTTCGATTCGAAAATCGAGAAAATCTCGATTTTATTATCTTAATTGTTCCATTTTATCACGTTAGATCTTGTATCTTGAATGTATTGATGTTATACTTTTATTTATGTATTTGTTCATGTATTTTAATGTTTTATTTCATTTTTGCAAACATTAACATTCAACGATTTCCAAAACCTAACATCTCACCCTTTCTAAGTGTTGAAATACACAATCAAGGTAAAAGACTTGTTTTGTGAGATGTAATCTATCCTAGACATTCATTTCATGCAAACATATGGTAAAACATATGAAGCATGGTGAATACAAGACATCAAGTTGTGTGGCATTTGAGTATCACTCTAGATATTACCTTTACATCTTAACCACACATTTCTTGATACATGACCTTCCCAAGTGTGCCAATAATCAAAAGTACACACTATGACCTCTAAATCTAGATAGTGTCAATTTTATTGATTTTCATGTTTTCAAGATATATATTGACACAACCTAAAATCTTTTAGGATTATGATTCAATTGTATTTCCAAGGTCACCTCATCCTTGAAAATGACCTGAAGTGCCACCTTAACCATGGTTAGGTTAACTACCCTTCCATTTAAAGTTGGCACACCCTAACCCATCTAGCGTGAATCAATCACGCTCTTAGGAACCCAAAACCTATTTGAGCTCCTAGGGTTAATTAGGTATTCCTTAGGGATAACCTCCCTAGGTACCTTCCTAATGACCCTCCTAGGCTTGGTAGCCTTGGTCATTTGGGTCTTACCTAGGTTGACTCTAGGGGTAACTCCCCTTGCAACCTTCTTAGTGGCCACCCTAGGTTTCCTAGAAACCCTAGCCACTAGGCACACACCATGGTCAACTCTAGAGATGACTTCCCTATTGACCTTGGTCTTCCTAGACCTAGTTAGTGTTCCATAGTCAAATGGAACACTATGGTAAGCCACCTTAGGCTTAGGTTTGTGACCCAAACCTTTCTTGCCCTTGGTTGACTTTTGACTCTTAGGTCCTAGATGTTGACTTTGACTTCTTGACCTAAAAGTTTGACAATTAGACCCTTGAAATTGATTTTGTATCTTGTTTAGGGTCTTTTCCAATTTCTCAAGCCTTGACCTCAAGGCTTGGTTCTCTAATTCTAATTGCCCAATTTTAGAATTTTGATTTAAATCTTGGGCATTTGACTTCTTAGGCATATGCCTAGTCCATTTAGGGTTAATACCTAGATGTTCTTGTATTTTCTTAATAGATTCCCTAGGTATGGTTTTTCTAGGGACATTAGTCCCAAATTTCTCCTTATTATTAAGGTGTACCTTCTTAGCTCCTAAACAAATATGTTTGTTATTTCTAGCATGCTCTTTATGATAAATAGCAAGAGAATTAAAAGCATGCTTTTGCCTAGAAATTGAAGGTGCATTAACAAATTTTACCTTAGGGTTTGCCTTAGAGGCTCCCCCTACACGTGTTGCTCCTTCTTGCCCTTTCTTCTTTCCCCTTGGGCATTGACTCCGAAAATGTCCCGGTTGTCGACACTTGAAGCACACCACGTGCTCCTTGCTCTTTTGACTTGGGAACCGCATCCTTTGACTTTTCTTGACTTTTAGGTGGAGGAGCTTTCTTGATCCTCTTTGGGCATTTGCTCTTATAATGCCCATACTCCCTACACTCAAAACACATTATATTATTTTTATTTTGAATTGAGGTGTTTGAGTTACCGATGGTGGTGGAGACCGGAATTGGACTTTGAGCTTCTTCATCTTGACCGGATGTTGAAGGCTCTTCTTGAGGTTGCTCCGGTATCGAGGATGGTCTCTCCTCCTCTTCTATTTCTTCTTCCGATCCGGAAGTTGACTCCTCACTTCCTCCCGATTCCTCACTTTCACTTGAGGATGAGCTCTCTTCTTCGGTCTCCTCCTCTTCCGAATCTTCTTGGACCGATTCGGGATTTTCGTGGAACTTGATCAACTTGTTCCACAATTCCTTGGCATCCCTATAGCTTCCTAATCTAGACAAAATATCGTTAGGTATCAAATCAATTAGCATTTTTGTTACCTTAACGGTTGTCTTGAATTTTTCCCGTTGCTCCTCGGTCCATCTCTTCATCTTGAGGATTTCGCCGTTTTCTCCTCTCGGAGCATCAAAACCTATAGTCACGGCAAGCCAATTTTCTATATTTGTCATTAGAAAATATTGCATTCTACCTTTCCAATACGCGAAATGTTCGCGGTTGAAGGAAGGTGGGATGTTGACGTCGTCACCCAATTTTTCTTGAAATTCCATATTCTTCCCTCTAGCTTCTTCAACTCTCGGCGGTTAGTCCGTAGAAGAGCCACGGGCTCTGATACCACTTGTTAGGACCTTTGTAACGCTAGAGGGGGGGTGATTAGCGTCAATGGAATTCAATCGCGGTTGTGTCTACAAATTCGTTAGCGCAGCGGAATATAGATAATACAATAACAATAATGAAAACACAACACGCTAACACGAGTATATAACGTGGTTCGGAACCGCACGGTTCCTACTCCATGGATCGGGCTCAAATGAGCCCTAGCGATGCCAATCACACACCACTATCAAATAACTCCTTCTCGGAACAATCCGGAGGTGGAGAAACCTCGTACAATATGATTACAACAATAATCAAATGAATACAAGCAATATAGTGAAATACAAAGCAATACAAGTAAAGGAAACACTTTACAAATGCTCTTTGAATGCTTGATCACTTGGTTGATCGAGTAGCACTTGGAGACCCTGAATTGCAGCAGCAACTCGCCCCAAATCGCCTCAAAGAACCATTGCTTTTTCTTCCACCACGAGCTCCATATATAGCTTCAACCTGTGCTGGAAAAAGTCGATCAGTCGACTGATCGAGACCATCAGTCGACTGATGCCACTGTTGTCGTGAGACAACGGCTAGTTCCACGTTGGATAAGTCCAACGGAACTACCATCAGTCGACTGATTGTGACCATCAGTCGACTGATGGAGTCCTCACTCGACCGGTCAGTCTCGACTCCGATCGTGGTCAATTCGAGCACCCGGTCCGACCGATCGATGATCGATCGCTGAGCCATCACCGACCGCCAACCTATGGCGATCGCTAGGCTATAACCCGCATCAAACCCTAGTTGACTTCGGTCATCGCCCCATGGCACCGCCGACCGCACACCTCAAACATGAGGTTTTAACTCAAGTATGGTTCCCCATACTTGCTAGACCACCCTTAGCCTAGACCTAAGCCTTCTAGTCACCTCCATCACCTCACGCCTCGGATCCCTCCAAGTCATCCATGACTTGTTCATCCATCGCGCTAGCCTTCGTGCCGTCGGCTATGTCATGTTAACGGTGTCTATACCGCCAAGGCACATTGGACTTACGCTACCAAGACTCCGCTTGGACTTTACGCTGCCAACCATTGGACTTATGTTGCCAAGAATCCCGCTTGGACTTTACGCCGCCAATATCAAATCCCTTGGACTTCAAATGCCAACCCATGTTGGACTTTCCATGCCAAGACCATGCTTGGACTTCTCAAATGCCAAGACCATGCTTGGACTTTCCCTTGCCAACCCATGTTGGACTTTACATTGCCAAGACCCATGCTTGGACTTTTCCCAATGCCAAGTGTCCCACTTGGACTTTACCAAATGACAATTACATTGTCATATGTTTTTGTCGAAACATCAAAACACATCAAAACATCACTCGAGCCAAACTCGAGTCCTGGTCAATCGTGACCTGGGCCGATTGCACCAACACAGAATGCCTACCAAGGTAGTCTCTACTACTCCATATGAGATATGGAATGGTAAGAAACCTCATGTATCTTACTTGAAGATATGGGGTTGTCCTGCTTATGTGAAGCGGACTGTATCAGACAAATTGGATGCTAAGTCTGATAAATGTCTATTTATTGGATACCCTAAGGAAACAAGGGGTTACTAATTCTATCATCCTGTGGAACAAAAGGTGTTTGTTTCAAGGCATGCTGTGTTTCTAGAGAAAGAGTTTCTCTTGCAAGAAAACAGTGGGAGTGTCGTCGAGCTTGAGGAGGCTCGAGAAACTCAAATAGACATTGATGAGATACCTGGTGAAGCACAACAGCCGACAACTCATAGTGATGAGCAATCAGCTGGACCTATTGTAACACCACATCTTCATAGATCTGGTAGAACACGCAATATTCCTGAGAGATATGGATTTCTCGTAAGTGAATCGAACGACGTGTTACTCATTGATGATGAGGAGCCTACCAGTTATGAAGAAGTGCTGACAAGTTCAGAAAGAGATAAGTGGCTTGATGCCATGAAGTCGGAAATGGATTCCATGTATGAAAACCAAGTTTGGAACTTGGTTGAGCCACCTGAAGGCATTAAGCCTATAGGGTGCAAGTGGGTTTTCAAGAAGAAAACCGACATGGATGGTAATGTGATTACCTATAAGGCTAGATTGGTGGCGAAAGGATATCGTCAAAAGCAAGGTTTTGATTATGACGAAACCTATTCGCCTGTAGCTATGCTTAAATCCATTTGGATGCTCCTGGCCATAGCGGCTCATTATGATTATGAGATATGGCAGATGGATGTGAAAATAGCTTTCCTTAATGGAAAGCTACTCGAGGACGTGTATATGATACAGCCTGAGGGTTTCACATCGGTTGATAAAACCAAGGTATGCAAATTGCGACGGTCCATTTATGGATTGAAGCAAGCATCCAGGAGCTTGAATATCCGTTTTGATGAGACAATCAAAAGGTTTGATTTCTCACAAAATCCAGACGAACCTTGTGTGTACAAGAAGGTTAGTGGGAGTGCAGTCGTGTTCCTAGTATTGTATGTCGATGACATATTACTTATAGGAAACGATGTGTCAATCTTACAGTCAGTTAAGGTTTGGTTATCCAAGACATTCTCCATGAAAGACCTGGGAGAAGCAACCTACATCCTCGAGATTAAGATCTATAGAGATAGATCGAAACGGTTGCTTGGACTTTCACAGTCTACATATATAGACCGAGTGCTAAAGAGGTTTAGCATGTCGGAATCCAAGAAAGGTTTCCTTCCCATCAGGCATGGGGTACACCTTTCGAAGTCTATGTGTCCGCACACAGAAGACGAGAGGATTTGCATGAGTAAGATTCCCTATGCATCCGCAATAGGATCTATCATGTATGTTATGTTATGTACGAGGCCCGATGTATCGTATGCTCTGAGTGTCACGAGCAGATACCAGTCTGATCCAGGAATGGATCATTGGGTGGCTGTCAAGATGATCCTTAAGTACTTAAGAAGAACTAAGGATGTGTTCCTAATATATGGAGAAGGGGACATGGTGATACGCGGGTATACGGATGCCAGCTTCCAGATAGACAAGGATGATTCCAGGTCTCAGTCCGGATACGTGTTCACTTTGAATGGGGGCGCAGTGAGTTGGAAAAGTTCCAAACAAGACACTGTAGCGGATTCTACCACTGAGGCAGAATACATTGCAGCTTCGGAAGCAGCAAAGGAAGCGGTTTGGATCAAGAAGTTCATTTATGAACTTGGTGTGATTCCTGCCATTGTTGAAGCAATACCGGTCTACTGCGACAACAATGGAGCGATTGCACAGGCGAAAGAGCCGAGGTCTCATCAACGATCCAAACATGTGCTTCGCCGCTATCATCTTATCAGAGAGATCATCAGTAGAAACGAAATACAAATCGAGAAAATTCCCACTGAAAGGAACTTAGCGCATCCTTTGACAAAGCATTACCTCAAAGTAAGTTTGAGGGTCATGTTAGAGCTTATGGTATTGGATACCGTAGCGATTGGCATTAGGCCAAGTGGGAGTCTGTTAGTAATATATGAGAGATGTCATAAGGCAATCGCCTTATGTATGAACCATTTATATGATAAATGAAGATTCACTATTTGAGTATACATGTTTCATGTATTTGATTGGATCTTAAACTCATTTACTGAATGTCCACGATACGATTCACAGCATGAGAGAATTTGTGATTGGATCACAACTAGTGAGTATCTCTACATGTGTAATTGTGATGTATTGGAATTATCCCTAGTCGATGAATTGATGGATTTGGACACCATCGATTCTGTCGAGACTAGCACGAGGTATACTCCTTGCTGTATCCAAGCAGCTGATTCTCACTGGCTGGAGACATTGTGATGTCCGGAGTTGATCGTGGATGCTAGTTATGGTAACTAGTTCATTGGAGTGACCAGCCGTAAGACTTCATATGGTTCTCTGCATATATAGATATGTCAATGAAGTTCTTACTGTAGCTTAAGTGTGATGTTCCTTTGACTTACAGTATTCAAGTCATCTTGATCATGGAGACTTATGCTTTGACATCTTAAGCAAACATCTCCAAGGAGATGTGGACCCGGGATGATTGGGTATAAGTCGAAGTGATCGAAGGTGTTTGAATAGCCTATAAAGGATTCACCACTCCTTGCGAGGAGATGTATACCCATGGCCTCTCGTCGGATTGTTACTAAAGTCTTTGGCCAAAGCATTACATGTTAAGAGTAAGGTACTCTTCGATACATGTGCAGTAACTAGAATCCGTAGGACGAGTAAATGATACTTGGGCTAGGTGTGACGTAGTCAGCCAAGTGGGGACTGACACTATAGACCATGTCCTGAACCAAGTGGGTATAAGATGAGTGAAGGGAATGGGGCACGATTCATTCGAGCTACTGAAGGGTTTCAGAAATAGTTCTGGATCAACCGTTGATCTTTTCGGTTAATTGGGGATCATGATGTACTACTAGGTGCCACTCATGATCGTTCTATAATTAATGGTTAATTATAGACGACCAACATAAACCGAGAACCTATTTGGTCACACGCACAACGAGCGTAATCCGAAGGATTTAAAATGAGCTTGAGAATGGGATTCTCAGACCGAGAGAAACTAGGTTTGGTTGGACCAAACAAGAAGCGAGCATAAAATCGTTTCAGTCGCAATGGAAGCATGGATGGGCCGTGTCTTATGAAGACATAATGGATGAACCAAAATGGTTTGGTTCTAATCCAATGGAGGAGAATAAACCAAAGGGTTTGGTTTATTTTAAACGAATGAACCAAAAGTTGGTTCGGTTCGTTTTAACTTAAAATAAACCATCATGGTTTGGTTTATTTTAACTTAAATTAATGGAGCGGGTTAACGGGCCTCATGGTTATGATCCAATAACCATTAAAAGAATTAGTTCTCTATAAAAGAGGGCTTAAGGGATTGTTAAGCCCTAATCCAAAAACCCTAGCTTGTGGTTGCCGCCCACCTCTCCATCCTCTCCTTGGATTTTCGGCACCAACCCTAGGTGCCCGACCCCTTGTGCCGCCGTCCAACTCCTTGCCGGTCATCCTCCGGCGACCCTCCGGTGATCTTCCTAGGCTTCGGCGATAAGGTGAGTACTTGGCTTCCCTTGGTTGGCCGGCGCCTACTCCTCCACCAAAGCTGTCCAGTTTTCTGGACAGCTTGTTCTTCTCTCGTCGGAGCATCGTTTGGACGACGGTTAGAGCTCCGACAGTGCCTAACTTACCGGGGATTCGATCTCTGGTAATCCTCATAGGTGGAGGACGAAGGATTCGTCAAACGGTTGACGAATACCTCTCCGGAGAAGCGAGTTTTGAGGACTCGTCTTTGGATCCGAATTTGGATTCGGATCGTGATCATCTCTCGATCACGTCGTCTTCAACACGAGGCTAGTAACCCGTACGAAGACGAAGCTCGTGGCTTAGCGAAGTCATCCTAAGGATACTCGGCGTGGATACGGATAGAGACGATTCTAGCGAGGATCGTTCCGGTTGATGCCGTTCCCGCTACACGTGATACGAAAGGTATAACGTAGTTAAATTTCCTTTTATTGCAAAAATTTAAATTTATGGTTATGTCTACACATGTTGTACTATGCATGCGTGTGATGTGTGTGTTGTAATAAATGTAGATTTATTATTTTTATTTCTTCCGTTGTGCACATGTTTGCGAAACATGTTCGAACACACACTCGCCGCGGTGCCGGAAACCCAACATGGAAGGCATTCCAGTCAACTAGAAAGAGTTTATAAAAGTTATGCTCGACCAGCGTTGAAGTGCTGCCAAAATATTTGCTTGTCCACTAAATTTTCATTCCACAACAAGGCGACCATTCCGACACACTACAACTACTTCTACAATCTCTTAGTATCGGTATAAAGTCTTGTACTTTAATTTAGTTTATTATTTTGCTTCTACACTTAATTTTAAGAAGAGTGGGTAGTGTGTTACCCTCCTTCATCATTTGTAAAAAGAGAAACCCTCCGAAGTCGAGAGTTCTCGAGTCTGAGGGTATTTAGTGAATTGCCCATCGAGGTAGCTCGCGGGAGAGCTACGGGCCTTGGAGTAGTAACCCAGTCAGGGTTGTGAACCAAGTAAACTGTTGTGTCTATAATTATTTTTAATTTTTGCTGTGTACTACTATTAGATAATTAATAATAAAAATTAGATAAAATTGTTAAACACTGAGATTCACCGCCTCTCTCGGACTCGATCCTACAGTGCGGTCATGTTCCTAGTATTGTATGTCGATGATATATTACTTATAGGAAACGATGTTTTTATCTTATAGTCAGTTAAAATTTAGTTATCCAAAACATTCTCCATGAAAGACCTGGGAGAAGCGATCTACATCCTTGGGATTAAGATCTATAGAGATAGATCGAAACGGTTGGATCAAGAAGTTCATCTCTGAACTTGATGTGGTCTCATCAACGATCCAAACATGTGCTTCGCCGCTATCATCTTATCAGAGAGATCATCAGTAGGAAAGAAATACAGATTGAGAATATTTCCACTGAAAGGTGTTAGGGCAATCTCTTGCCGTAATATGGTTTTGATGGTGTGGCAAAGGGTTTAAGTTAGTTTGATATGTTGATTTGATATGTGCGTTGAAGTCGTGCAGGACTTATTAATTCGCACATGGAGCTGTGGCGAGTTTCACATCTCATGACTCGTGCCTTGAGTCGGTGAATGATAGCTTTGCGGAAGCCGTGCGCTTGGAGCATCCAAGGGACCGCCGGACGAGGAGCTTGGAGTGAAGCCGGAGGAAGTAGACTTTGAGGCAAGAGACGCGAAGGAGCATTGCAAAGCCGTGCGCCTGATGCTGCCGAGGGACGTGGCCGCGAACGAAGAGAACTTCGAAGGCGAGGGACTCCGAGGGATGAGAGTGAGCGATTGTAACCCGGGAAGGGTAGCTCTTAGGTGAAACTTGGCCATTTGGCCAAGTGTCGGATGGGTTTTCCCGACACCAGTCGACTGCCATGTCATGGCAGTCGACTGCTCTAAGTCGATGGGTCGATCGACTGGTTTAAGTCACCGAATCGTTGATCACCGATCGGGATGGGCGCTTGATCGATGGGTGATCGGCCGACTAAGGGCGATCGTGAATGATCGATGGCACCGCACGGGCACAGAGTGGAGTCGACCTCGTTGAGGACTCGACTGATTGACATCAGTCGACTGATGGGTGCCATCAGTCGACTGATGCCAATACCGTTGGATGGAATCCAACGTGGAAAGCAGTCGTTATTGGGCAACGGCTACAGGACCAGTCGACTGATGGGTGCCATCAGTCGACTGCTCCTGTGTCAACGGGAAGAAACCCTCTTCCTCTATAAAAAGGAAGGGGATGGGGCTTTGGGGGGTTAATGCTTGAACTCCCAACTACTCCCAAAGTGCCCTAAACGTTTTTCCACTCCTCTACTTGCTTTAATCTTCATTCCATTGTAGAAGAGTGATCTTGGTTGTAAAGGTTACCTCCACCTAGCTTGGTGCAAAGGAGAGACCAATATTGGATTGGTTTTGGAGGAGTGATTCACCTTGGACGAATCGGACCGTGGATTAGCGGCATAGCCGTGAACCACGTTACATCTTCTTGTTAGCGTTTGCTTTCTTGTAATTTCTATTTGCTTGTCTTTATTTGCATATTCCGCTTGCGCTAATCTCGTGTAGACGAGCAAATTACGACATCTAACGAACGAGGGCTATTCACCCCCCCTCTAGCCGGCCAATCGATCCTCAACAAGTGGTATCAGAGCAAGGAAAGCTTGTCACCGGACTAACCGCCGCAACAAGCTCTACATCAAAAATGGCCGGCTCAAACATCCACCCACCGAAGTTCGACGGAGAATTCTCTTGGTGGAAAAAGAGAATGGAGGTATTCTTCGAGACCGATTTTGATATTATGCTTATAATGAAAAATGGTTTCGAGTTGCCTAGGGATGAAAGGGGTGAACCAATTGAAAAATCACGTTGGACTAAGAAGCAAAGAGAGGAGCACCTTGCAAACTCAAAGGCAAAACATCATCTTCTCAATGTGCTCCCTCAACAAGAGATCAACTAGATCGGAGAATGTGCTAGCACCAAAGAGATGTGGAAAAGCTTGTAGAACTCCATGAAAGCACATCCTAGGCCAAGCTAGCTAGGAGAGACCTCCTCTGCTCCCAACTCTCAAACATCAAAGTAGAAAAGGAAGAAAAGGTAACTTCCCTACATTCTAGACTTAAAGAAATATTAATTGGGCTAACAAGTGTAGGAGAAAAGCTCTCCAACCGGATGTGGTAATGAAGGCCATAGATGCCTTTCCCCGGTCCTCAAGATGGAGCTCCATGGTGGATTCATTTTACATCTCCAAGAACTTGGAAGTAAGTACCTTGGAGGAATTTTTCTCAACAATGGAGCTCCACGAAACTAGGCTTGAAGGAATACAAGAAGAGCCTAGAATTCAACCTCAAGAGGAGTAGCCTTGATAGCGAACAAGGGAAGAAGAAGATGGAAATCCTCCTCCTCCGATGATGAAGCATCCTCATCCTCCTCCATGGATAGCACCGAAGAAGCATATATGGTAAGGAGGGTAAGACGTGCTTTAAAGGGTTTTCATTTTAATAAATCTAATGATAGGAATAGAAGACCAAGGGGGAAGGTCATATGCTACAATTGCCAAGGAGAGGGACACATAAGGGATAATTGTCCCCTCCTAAACAAGGAAGAAAAGAAAAGAAAGAAGAAAAGAGAAGAAGAAGGGGAGCAAGAGAAAGGAAGAAGAAAAGAAGGCAAAGGAAAAGGGAAGGCCATGGCTCTCAAAGACATGGGATGACCTTGCTTCCTCATCCTCATCCGAAGAAGAAGAGCATGTCTATTCCAACCTAGCACTAATGGCTCTTCATGACTCGGATTGCTCCTCCTCCTCAAATGAAGAATCAAGCTCAAGTGGAGAGAGCTCAAGGGGGGAGCTTACATCCAAGAAGAAGAAGAAGACATGGAAACTATGGTAACGAATGCCTCTCCTAAGAAAATAGTTTCCATAAGTTCTAGTTTAACTAAGGACTTATTTGGAATGAAAAAGACAAATAAAAGCATGCTTGATCAAATTAAGGCATTAGAAAATAAGCTAGAAAATGCATGCTTAAATAATAATGATATTTCTTCTAGCTTAAATGATGCATGTTCACATGACTATATGCCTTTGGATGTTAATGATGCATGCATAGAGGAAAATAGGGCTTTAAGGAAAAAGGTAGACTATTTAACAAAGCCCTAGAAAATTCACAATTGGCTCCAACACATTAAATATGATTATTGGGAGCCAAAGAGCTAGCTTCAACAAAAAGGGCCTAGGATATAAAGAAAAGAAAAATGAAAAGGCCTATAAATGCCTAATAGCTAGGGACAAGATAAGAAGAAAAAGTAA